>CM035130.1:7056414-7541414 GCA_020205605.1 Panax ginseng | reverse complement strand
ATTTTTATTCGATCTGAAGTTATATTACAAATACCCATTATTAAACTCTGTTTTTCATGGCTATTTTCTTCTTTTAGGCCTTAACATTGTTGATTTGTTATATGAAAACGTATTTTGATTGTCTTTATTTGTTTAAAATTGACTTTCTTTATTTGTTTAAATTTGATTTTGACTTTGCTATTTGTTTAAATGTAGAATTGGAGCATCAAATGATGATGCTACTCATGATACAATTGACAAATAGAACTAATGATCATGAGGTATGTGAACTAATAGAACTTGTGTTTTTCTTTTATATCATGCATCTGTTGTGAAGAGTAGTCTATTTCTGAACTTATGACTCATGCAAAGGTGTTGTATATAAGAAAGAATAAATGCTTAGCACAAATGTTTTTACTTTGTCATTTTATATTAAAAAGGTGATCTCTTAGCAAAGAAATTTTGAATCTCTTAACAATACTTGTCATGTACGAGTATTATCAGCTTTGTTCACATTATATGGACCAATCAAATTATTGTTTGGTTTTGTAGAGAGTTATGCCTAGCTGTTGGTTTCTTCTCCTGCGTTTCTGGGTGAGTTAGTCTAAAAGTATTAACATAAATGATTGATTGCCCCATTTACTTATCAAATATTTACAGTTAATGTGTTCTTTGGTTGTCATCCTCCTAAATATATATGAGTTGTTTTGATTGGTTTTGAAAGTGGAAGAGATGTGTCACTTGACTGTTAATGTTTTTACTACGTATTTAGATGACTTTCATTTTATAGTGCAAAATTCGTGAATGATTTTCTATGTTTTGCTCATGGTCATCTGCAGATATTCAATGGATGATCTTTGGTCTTTGTTAATGTGTGTTGCATGGTGTCAATATCGTGTCGCAGATATTTAGATGACTCTTTTAGTTGCTTTTGCTGTTGGATGGAAGTTAAGGGGACTTACAGATTGGTCCGTCTCTGGACTTACCAATTTTTCTGCTTTTGCCTGTACAAAAGAATGTAATAATTTAGTAGTGGAATTTTAGTGGTGGAACTCCAAAAGAATGCAATAGTTTATGTTAGTTTATATGATATTCTCCATGAATCATGATTTTGATTCAAAAAGTCTTGCTCCTGAATTGTAGTGTTAATGGCAGGTTAAATTGGCATGTTTGGCATGTTACTGATTGTCAATAATGGTATTAATGATGGTTGTTCAGGGAGGTGGGAGTTTGGGGTCCTTCTCTACGGAAATTGGTAGGCTTCTGCAGCTTTGTGAGGAAGAAATTTGAATGTTGGCCTTGATGTAATTTCCCGAATCGGTATTTTGATTCAAAAAGTCTTGCATTAAAGTCTTTATGAGTGCAGATTATTCAGTGTGGTAATGATTTCTCAGAAACAAGTATATGTCATCAGAATCTAAGATAAGGAAAGTAATTGTAACTCTTTCAACTTTTGTCAGAATCCATTATCAGGGTCTTAGAGCAAAAATTGAGCACATGAGAATATTGCAACATACTAGTCAACCCAATATAACCATCAGTAAAGTGGAAACAACAAAGTCTGAATAAGGGAATTAATGGTAGACCCAACATACTAGATTTCATTAAAATCTCGCACACAATTAATGGTAGAATAAGATGTTAAATAAGGGAATACAACTTCATTACATTAAATATTTCTTCCCATATAGTTGTGATATAGCACTTTAACGCCATATAGTTGTGTAATATGTAGCAATTTACTCAGAGTTGCATGCATCTCCCATTTTCTCATTCTTGCATTTATTATCAACAACTTGTTCTACTATCAAAGAGATGTAAACAAAGGAGTCTCTAACTTTCCGACATCAAGTTCTCCGCAGTTCACGTACATACTAATAAGTGCATTAACTAAAGTAACATCAGAGTCAAGTCCCTTTTTGATAGCATAGCCATGAAATAACTATGCCTTGTGCCAAATCTTGACCTCATTGAAGCGAGGAGAACACTTATCGGTCAGAAACCAAGTCCAGGTCCATCCCTTCTTCACGTAAAGATATATTTATTATATAACAAGAGATTTTGAAAATATCCAACAAATAAGAAGGTAATTTTATTTATTTATTAATACCTCTGTCCAAAAAATAGTCCAACTTTTTTATTATTATTTTTTTGTAGTGCTGCACAAGTACAAACTCATATGTACCCATATTTCAAAGTACAATTATACAATTCTAAATATATATAGTTATCAATAATCTAAAATAAGATTCAATCATATATATTTATTAATTAATATGTAAATTTTGCAAATTTGAATTATACAAATTTTAGCATACACATCCTAAGCTAAATATTGAACTTAAAATGATGATAGTTGATTAAGTATTTAATTTTTTGATATAAGATTTCATATTTTCTATTTATAACTTATCAATTGTTCACTCACGGTGTTCAGACCATAAAATTGTAAATTTCCTGAATTCTTGTCTCAACAATCTGTAATTAATTATCACTGCTGAAAGTCCAGATTAAGTATCTGAGGTATGTTCATTGTGTTTCAAATAATGGATTCTAACTTATGTGCGGTATTGAAGTTTCCAAAATAACAGGTGATACTCAGATGGGGGTTAATTAATCTTAGATATCAAATTCAAAACACTACTAGAAAATCAGTCTATAGCGACGGTCGTAGAAATCGTCATTATAAAAAAAGACCGTCATTAAAAGTTTTAGCGATTGATCACGATCGTGGGCCATAAAACCCGTCGGTAAAGCCTATAATGACGGTCTTTTGGCTATAGAATGATCGTCACGCCCGACCCTAGCTATAGGTCATGGCAAAATCGTGTATTTGCTCTTTACTTATCTGGTCATTGAGAGTTATTGCTACTACTGCCACAGTAGTTATAGATGTCTATAGCGACGCTTGGTGACCGTCGCTATAGGGATGTGTTTTAATAGCTACGGTCGATGAACGTCGCTATAGCCTTTTCAAAAAAATTAATTGTGTACATTTATCCAACAAATATAAATACAATATAAAATAAAACATAAAAATTATTGTATACATGATTTAAAATCATTCACATTACACTTTAAATCGTTTTCATATACAAACTAAAAAACCAAATGGTGAAAAGTCCGCCATTCATTCTCACCGTAAAAGCTTCGATATGTGTTATATACTAAGTATAAGAAGTAGCGATTCTCCTCTAATTTGAGACAAAATTATGGTAAATATAATACATGAAAAAAAATGATAAGCAATTGCCCTCATTTATACACTCACTAAATTTAAATAAAATAAATAAATAATTGCATTACAAATTTACAATGTTACTTCAATTCGGATGTCAAGTCCTCAACTAGAGACAATTAATTTGAATGTGAATTGCCTCTTTTTTATACGTGTGGGTGTTTTTGTATAACATGATTTACGTAGCATCAAGTATTCATCATTGGACATATAAGACTAGTCCATTCTCGATTTGAAAACCTTTTAGAACAATCATTCGAGAGTAGAATAATATGATCAAATGAAGTGATGAAATATCACATGAAGGTTATGATATTTATTCCAAGTAGATTACCCGATTATCCGTCGAAACTTGTTCTCGCTTTGTATGATTTTCGAGTTGAGAGTCTTTCCACCTCATCATTTGCCTCACTTGGAGTTTCCATTTCTGCATGAAAAAAGAATAACATTAATAACTAAAACCACATCCTTGTTACAACTCATCCAAATACCGGAGATGTCGCCTAAAAGTTCCAAACCAATATCCCATCCATCGACATCACCCTTTTCAAAAAGGAGGTTCCACTATCCGATTCTTATGGCACTTGACATATTTTATAAGTACATTCTTTCCCTGTTAATTTTTATTACTTGAACTTGATCCGACTTATGAGTATAATTTGTATGCTTTAAAGAAGATAAAATAGCATACACAAAGTAGGATTTTTTTGTAAAATTATTATTATATATATTTTTATAAATGAGACTGAAACGAAAAAGGAATAGTATTGTTAGATTCTTTTAATAATATTAGAAACCAACTTACGAAAAAAGTTGCTACGAAAAAACTTTCGATTATCCAAATCTTTTGATGTCCTATGATTAAAGCTTGATTTCAAAAGGATTTAATTACACAAAGCAAAACTAATTTTTTAGTTTTGCACTGCACTGTGTAGTTGGAATTTTAGCGGAATAAGATTTAAAAAGAAAACTCATTCATATTCATATATACCAAGTACCAACCAATAAAACACACGACACCAATTAACTTCAATCTTAAACTTAAAAATAGTAGAAATAAATCGGTTTTAATCACGCTGAAAAGCCCCCAAAGTCATCATCCTGGTATGTCTTGCGAGCTTTGATTTTCTAGAGTAGGTGGTTCCTTTGATTGTGCTTCCACCTGCACTGATGATAATTTGTAATTTTCCTCGAGACTTAAATTGGTAAAGAATTTGTGTAGGAGAGTTAGCGGCGAGAAGCTACGGAAGGTGAAAGCGGTGCCAATGGAGGTGGTGGTGGTTTGAGACAGATCACTTGCTCTTTCCCATTTCCTTTTCTTCGGTGAGATATTATTATTTAGACCTGCTCAAAAATTTGGACCTTACACCACCACCACCCATTCATTTACAACAAAAAAGGGTGAAACTATATTAGCATAACCAAATAAACAACTTTAGGGTCATTCACGAAAATGATAAGTATATATTGATACTTATAGGAAACATAACTAGTGAATGGAAGAGAACTAACATTCCTTATTTGAAGAACAAAGTGTCTCCCCATCTTTTAAGTATAATGTAATCAATGTAAGAATTGTTTACAAGATTGTTGTTCCATCTCTTGTTGATTTTCTTTTTGTTCAGTACCTTCGTAAAATTCGAATTTATAACCCGAAGAATAACGAGAAGTTGCAAAGAAGATTGCTCAAGAAAACAATGTGCCATATAACTAGAAATTTGGAATAGTATTCATATATACAACACGAGAGAGGAAAGCGAGAGAGGGAGGAGGGTAAATTGCATTTGAATGGATGGGAAAGTACTTCATATGATCATGAAGGCTACTTGAAGTCATAAGTTGAGGGTCTTTCTCGAAATTCAATTTTCAATCACACAAAACAATGCAAATCGCTTTTTCGATAAGTGATAAGTAACACAAATATTATCTTTTTTAACATAGATATCTCTTGCCAAAATTAATAATTGTAGAAAACTTCACTGTACTTTCTTATCCTCAAGTCCGATAATACATTCTTCTCCTTGCTAATAACTTTTAGAGTCCCTCCCATGCCCATTTATTGATATCCCATTCATCACCCTATAAACAAATAAATTAGATACATCTTGGATAACTAAGAAAAGCTTTTGCTATTGAAATTAAGAAAACTTCAGAGAAAAACATTGTTCCTCTCATCGCAAAAACACTTTGAGTATGAATACGGACAACGGGTTTTATAAAGAATCGCGATAAAAAGAATCGTAATCGTAAGTTGAGTAATACACGTAGGAAGTCGCACTTTTTCTTGGGGGTATCTGCAGAAACATTACAAATGATACATATACAACACCAAGTTAATCGAAATCCAAACCAATTTGATCGATTCCCACTAGTTTCTAAATGTTTAATGTTAATAAGATCGAGATAAAATCATCAATAATAACTGAATAATCCCGAGGCTTGACATATATCAATCTTTGCATGACTCACACATCTACATAATCACCGATAAATGCGCATACACACACATATATAAATTAATTAGATAAATAGAGTGAATTTGATATAGATCGGGATTAGAATACCAAATAAACGTAACATTCAAACTTGATATGAATGCTCGGATCGCTTTCGATCTAATTTCAAAGACTGAACTCGAGTGTAAGACCGAATTTTATGAAATAAAATTATTCAATTTTTCTTATAATTATTATTCAGTAAATGTTAAAATTGATAAAAGTTTAAAGTTATGGGTGAAATATGCAAATTTTATAAAACACACAAGTGGCTATAAAATATTCATTGTTGTCGGAGAATATTCGTTTGGTCGTGGAATATTCTTTTTGTCGGGAATATCCGCATGACGACGGCAAGTAGCGATCATTTGTGGGCCCCATAATGTAAGAATAAGCGTCGGATGAAAAAGCGACAAAATTAAGTTTTTATAAATAACGGCGTAATCGTTACAATTAACCTTTGTTGGAATACGGTTGGTAAAATAAAGTAATACGTCTGGCGTTGTTGCACAAGATGATAGCGCGGTATTATAAAAGTATTTTTGAATTATTGATTCTTACGTAAAAGGCACTACTCAATAATTGTTACAAGTAATTTATGTTCAATATTTTATTTTATTGATTCAATAATTCTTTGCGTTGATATTATATATTATTATTGTTTCAATAATTGTCATCGCGACAATATTTTCTATTATCGATCAATAATTCAAATTATTTGAATAATATTATCGAGATAACATTATTGGCAATATCTAGAAAGTTACATCAAGGAGAGGTTTGGTCACCTAATTGCGCTTGTAGTGAGAGAAATCCTTATTGGAAAGCCCCTCATCCTCTGAACGGCACTTGGTTGTCGATCTGTGTGGTGTGTAATATTATTTGTGAATAATTAATTATTGATTATTATGATAAAGAAAATATTTATTGTGGATATAGATGGAGAAAATTTTTAATGTGACAACTATTGAAAATTAATATTTTATCTTTTACGATAAAATAATTCATTTAAATATATTATTTTAATAATATATTAATGGTATATTTTTACAATGAATGTAGGATATATGAGTATATGAGGAGGAAGAGTATTTTTGTGGCATTAAATATTTAACATATGTTTTGGGTGTCGGTGGACACAATTCTTAACCGAAAATTGATTATGGATCGTAAAATCGCTCGTTTGTTGATTTGGTGGCCAATTTCATTTGGAATTTGGAAAAATTTTCTTCTGCAAAGTTGTAGAGAATAGAATTTTCCATAGAAAAGCGCGAGTTTCGAATTTTTCTGATAAACGGACTATTTTCTATGAATTATTGAAGTTTCAAAAAATAAAATGATTTTTATTATATGGTGGGACCCACTTTGGTTGGTGTTAATAACATGTGGGCTGCTATATTTTTTCAGAATTGGCATGCTTGGATGGCTGGTCTTGGATGGTTGGTGTGTAGAAAAGAAAATAATATTTTATTATTTTAGTCTCGCTGGCGTTCTAAAGATTTTCCTATAAATAGAAGCTTAAGTTAAAATTGAAAATCACACCGTAAACCCAAGTTTTCTCTATTTTCTCTCTATATTATCAAGTGTATTTTTGTATCTTGAGTGTTGCTGCTACGGTGCAAGTTCGATTGGCGTTTATTCAAATGGAAATCTAATGCTCTTTTTGAGGTAAGTGATTTTAAGGGTTGTGATGTTTTTCATGTTTCGTAACTTTTCAGACCTTTAAAAATTCTGGAAAAATTTGAAATGATAATTTGATGAGTTTTATTGATTGTGTCCAAAATGGCAATTTTGGATGTATAGATTATGAGTTATGAATTTTATGGGAAAAGACTATTTTAAAAGAAAACCCTTATAACTCCTTGTGGTTAACTCCAAAATTGATGAAATTTTTATTGGGAGTACATATATATAACATGGGTATATTCTATAAATTTCAGAATTTTGGATAAAAGTACAATTTATGATAAATGTTTTAATATTCGGCGGTTTTGGCTATATGAAAAATAGTAAATGAATTTTAAAATTCTTAGAAAAATATATGTTCAATATGAGACTATATTCTGCTAAATCTCAGAAAAGAAATATTTTTGGAACTGATTTGGTATTTTTCATGAAAATGGACTAGTTATGAGTAAATGAATTAAATATGTCGTGTGAAGTAAGAAAATTGGAAAATAAGATTTTATGGCTTGAGAATCCTATATGAGGTATATGCAGATTTTTGATGAGGGTTTTGGTTATTGGTGATGAAATCTTATGAGTTTGGCATTTTAGAATGATTAAATACATTATTTAGTAAAGTGTAAACAATTAATATAAATTGTTTATAAGCTTAAGAAATATTATTCTTTCAATATCATTATACAAAAATATTGGTATGGATTTTATTGTGGAATTTCTACCTTTTTGTGTTGGGATTACTATTCACGAATACGACACTATTCACCGAAAAATGAAATTTTCCTTTTTGTTAAAGATGACAATTATGGTTACTATCTTTGATTGAATCCATGTTTTGATAATATTATTTTTATTATCATATATAACATTTTTATAATTCTAGTGTTGAAATTTCTCTTTGACTTGAGTATAAAGATGGGTAAATTATTGGTATGACGCGATTAGGGGTTCTCTTTTGGCAAGAAAGTGCAAAAGTTGAATCGTTGATTTGGTATGATCATGACCATTGAATATATAATCGAATATCTTTAGCTTAAGTGCAAAGGTGAAATGATCAACATGGTTATAATTATTGTTTATATAAATTCGAAATGATTATATATTTCTTTGAGATAATAGTATATTTGGCCTATATAGTGCAAATATGAATCTGTTGAGGAATATCTTTGGCCCGTAGTGCAAAAGATGAATTATTCATGAATATCTTTGGCTGTAGTGCAAAGATGAATTATTGATGAATATCTTTGGTCAGTAGTCTTAAAGATGACATGTTATTGAATATCTTTGGCAAAGGTGCAAAAGATGAATATGTGTTGAGATGAACATGACCAACTTGGTGATCTGAAAATGAATATCTTTGGTAGTAGTGCAAAGATGAAATTATTAGTATGATTATGAACAAGAAATGTGATTTGGTGTAACCATGATCTTTGATGTTTCGTGTAAAGATAGGTGATGAAAATTATCTTCGTCCGGATGAGAAGAGAATTTAGAACTACAATTATGATTATGAGTTATTCATATGATTGTGGACCGTAATTGTTGATTTAAGTTCTGAGGATAAAACATTGTTGGTGGATTTTTAACATGGAGAAGATAATAGACTTTATAGTCTATTTGACTCTTCTAATGGATTGCTTCGTTCACCGCAACTATGGTTGAAATTTTATCATCTACCATATATGTTCTAAATCTACGATTTATTATTGATGGAGGTTATTGATAATTTAATTATCTTTAGTCATGATATTCTTTATCGAAGCTAGTTCAGGGTTTCACCCTTTTGCTTCTACAATTCCTTTCGTGTAATAAGAGTGTAAAATTGGGTCGAAATGGGGTAATGAGGAATAGAAGCGGTGGTCATCGTTTAGTAGTTATATTTGGTGAATCTAATAGGGTGAGGCGAACCCAACGTTGGAAGGGTGTTTTGTCACTATCATACAAGATGTCTAATGACATACAACCACGTATCATCATCATAAGACAAGGATGTGCTCATCCACTTTGCCGTGAGTATATATCTGAGCACTACTATATATAATCTTGGTGTTTGTTTGAAGAATAATTCTCAATTTGAGATAGTGGAGATAATGATAAATCAAGAGAAGACTCACTATTGGGAAGAATATGATAGTAATCTTCTCGTTTTTCTTTGGGGTTCAGTCAACCAAGGATAATTCTCTCGGACATATGATATCTATCATAACCTAGCACGTACGGCCTCCCATGTATCTGAAGGTTTCTTGAGCACTTTTCAAAGATTTTAGTTTCTAAAACAGTCTTTGACTATACCTTTATGTAAGGTGTCTTTGTGAGGTGTTGTCCACGGTTGGGACATGTGTCACATTTGGTATATATTTGTATCCAAACTCACAAGTATATGTGTTGTTGTATTTTGCACGACAATTGTTGTAATAAAGTTGTAGTTGATTACGTACCATGTATTTGGCACTCGAGAATGGGTTGGATTGAATGGACCTATTTTGGGGTCGTTACATCGAGGCTAGGGTTTTATAATGGGGCCATATTCTGCAACCAAAATTGCAATTTCAAAACCACGAATTCAAAATAGGTGCAAATCAATAAATCGTAATGCATAATTGTGAAAATAATACCATCACCACGAAAGCCGCTAAGATTTCATCATGGAGCCCAACTTTTCGATATCGTCAACATCGAAAATTTGAGTTAGCGAGGAATAGCTTGTGGGTTAACACTAGATGTCTTTGTTGTTTGCCATCTTCCCCATCCATTATCGCTTTCTCTTAAAGTAGTTTTTCAAGTTTGGCTCTGGATTTGTTAGCTTGCAAGAAGGGAAAGCAATGTAGCTAAACCTTGGTCTCAGGGTGGAGAAGATGTTGTAAAGAGCACCATCTCGGCGTGTAGTGTGGAGAGGAGGAAAATGATTCGGGAAAAGTGAAATAATTCAGGGAAAAATGGGTTTTTTATTATTAAAAACCATCTATATAACCATTAAATACGTGATGCCGCTATATAATATCTATATAAATGAGGTTCAACCCGTAGTAGTTATATATACCCTATAATGAGGGTTAAATCTCTCACCGTCGCTATAGTCGATATATAGTGAAATTTCTAGTAGTGAAATATAATACAAATAATTTCAATAATATTTTTTTCAGTCCGTCATTCAAAAGCTTCTGAAAGAGTACCTTAATTACAGAACTACAAAAGGAACCAAAGAGAGAATCCTCTAATTCCAATCCAACTTTCGTAAAACAAGGATAAAGAAAAACCGAAAGTATAACCATGAAAGTACACCATCTATCTGTAAGTTTTTTAAAATTATTCAGCTTTTTTTAGAACAAACCCACAGGCAAACACACACGATCTATACTTCATACTTCGCATTAACAATATTTTGGGTTTTTCGTTTTAGGGCTTACCGATTCAAAGTGGAGAGATGGAGATTCGAAGTGGAGATTCTTCCTAGAAAGCTTTGTTTTGTGAAGATTTGGAGAAGAAGTCTGCCGATTGAGAAGGATCGATTTGGGGTTGGCTTATTTCTAGGGCTTGGTTCTTCTGCTCCCTTCGTTCAATAAGACTTCTGCTGAATCGATTTGAAAAATTGAAAAGAATTTCTTCATTCTTCTGCTGCTCCTTCATTCTTCTGCTAGCTGATTCTAACTAGGGCTTAGTTCTCTCAATTTCTATCGAGGAGAGAGGACTGAGGAGCTTAAAGGAAACACGGGAGTTAGCTTTAAAAAAATACACGGGAGTCTTATTAAATAGTTCTGCTGTTTAAAGAAGTTATGCTATTTAAAGTTTTACTTTTGAAATTTTCTCTCTCTCTCTCTATATATATAGAGAGAGAGAGAGTGATTTATAAAAAATATATATAATGACACTAATCGTTCTTATATAGAAAAAATAGGTTGTCAAAATTATAAAAAAAGAAGTGATATTATCTACATATTAACCTGAATATTTGTTTATGCTATCTCCATTCTCCAGTACTGTCCATCATGTCAAAAGTCTTTGTAGAGAGATTCACAATCATAAGTGGGACATGCATGGCATTATAACTTGGGACTTGGGACTTGGGAGTATATTGTGTTATGGTATTCGGGACTTGGGAGCAAGATTTTTAGACATCTGTCATCAAATTTTCGAACGTATGGGGTAGATGGATTAGTGAGTAATCGAATCGTTATTAATATATAAAAATATATATTATTTAATAATTAATAGAATTTTAAAAATTTTTGTTAAATTAAAATATAATAAAATTAAGTTACATATACGTTAGTACCATCTAAATAAGTTGCCAATAATTAAAAGGACAAATATTAAAACAACTCACAAGCAGGCCATAAGTCATGTTCCACTTGCATGACAACCAAGAGATGATAAATTAAAGGTAGCTTATATAATTAGGAATTAAATCTTAATTATCGGGTATATACGTACGTGTATGAATCAGTCAGATCATCACTGCGTAATGGCGGAGCACCGTTCATGGAATGGACCACCTCGTCCCACATTTATTTTGCCTATGGTATGGACCTACAAATCTTATCGGGTATATATGGATGCTACTCCACTCTCATTTTGAGTACTCTTAACACTAATTTAATCTTTGAATGCAACTTACATTCAACAATTACATAAGGGTGAATCGTAGAGTATCGTTTTATTTAACTGTAATGTCATGTTTCACCTTGTGTCTCGAGATAATTTGTCCTTCTAATCCAAAATAAAAAATAGAAATTAATTATAAGTTTTTTTTTTGGGTTTTCCTAGCGGTATCTCCATATTAATATTTTTAAGTCGTCCAATATCATTCCTCCGAGGTACGGTCGGGTGTCGAAGCGAGAATCTCTTCTAAGAAAATTTGCTGCATCCACAAGAACTCGAAATCGAGATCACTTACTTAAGTGATCAGAGTTTCTTCCACTCATGTCGACCTTTGTTTGTAAGAAAAGAAAAGTTAACAAACAGAAACAGGCCCACTAATTTGGTACAACAAATAAACTGGGCCTATGTTTGGCATTCATTAACTACTAATTTAGGGACAATAGTACTGAAATTGCAATAATATTTTGGGTCCTTAACACTAATATACAACAATTAGAAAGTAATTACAAAAACAAAATATCTACAAAATAATTACAAAAATAACGCAAAAAAATATTACCTTGCAAAAATTACGCGTCATTAACTCCCAACACGTCAGTTACCGACTTCATATTTTCAACTGACCGGTCCTAAATTCACGCTAATGAAGAAAAAAGGCAACTTGGGGATCAGAAACAACAGAGCAACGACAAATCGGAGAAGACGAGATGCAACTTTGAGATCGGATAATAGAGGAGAAGACCAACAGCAACTTCAAGATCAACAACAACTTTAACAAGATCAACAACAACTTCAAGATCAGTAATCAACCTCTGTAACAACTTTGAGTTTAAAGTTTATATGCATATAGTTACCCTGTGGGTATTATATACTCGTATATTGGTTACCTTTCTTAAGTTTTTTCATTTCTTTAATTGGTAACAAAGTCGATTATCTTGTTGTTTTGATTTCAAAATGCATGTAAAAATATGTTTTATATTATAGTTACTAAGTACATGGAAATTGGTTACTGTTTATTATTGATTTGATTACTGTATAATGTTTATTTGGTTGTTGTATACTTTAAATGTTTATTTGGTTACCCCGTGGTTACTATATATTCGTATATTGGTTACCTTTTCTTAAGTTTTTCGCTCTTTAATTGGTAACAAAGTCAGTATACTGACTGTTTTGATTGCAAAATGCATGTAAAAATATGTTTTATATTCTGGTTACTAAGTACATAAAAATTGATTATTGTTTATTATTGATTTGGTTACTGTATAATGTTTATTTGGTTGCTGTATACTTTAAATATTTATTTGGTTACCCCGTGGTTACTATATACTCGTATATTGATTATCTTTCTTAAGTTTTTCGCTCTTTGATTGGTCACAAAGTCAGTATACTGACTGTTTTGATTGCAAAATTAATGTAAAAATATGTATTATATTCTGGTTACTAAGAACATAGAAATTGGTTATTGTTTATTATTGATTTGGTTACTATATAATGATTATTTGGTTGTTGTATATTTTAAATGTTTATTTAGGCCTTCAAAATTGCATGTAAAAATGTGGTTTATATTCTGGTTACTAAGATTATGTAATTTGGTTACTTTCTAATATTGATTTGGTTACTTTACAATGTTTATTCAGTTGTTAGACAATGGAGACTAACAGTAACCAATACAACAAATTTAATTTTTTACAAGAATATATAATTGTTTACTGCTAGTAACTATTAACCACATGGTTGGTAACATTTTTGATGGGGTACAGTAACCAAAATTGATGTTGATTAATATTTTAATTTTTGATTCCATCATGAGTTATCAATATAAAGTAAACATATACATTGAACAATTGGTAACTATTCTGAAATATTTTTATGTAAATTTGGTTACCCATCTAAAATAGAATGGTTACCTCTATATATTCATATTTAGTTACCAACTGCCATGGACCATTTCCAAATAACTTTTATAACTACGTAATTTAAAAGTATCCATCAGCTAGATAAATAGAAACCCTCACATGTACATTAAGCAATTGATAATTGTTCCGATATAAGTTTTAATTATTTGGTTACTTAACAAAACTAAAATGATTACCCTTATACGCGAGTTTGGTTACCAATTGCACCTCTTAAGTTATTTTTATTTTAATATGAGATCTATAAGTGACCATCATATATATAAATGAGAACTCTTAATTGGAGTTTCTTATTCTATCATGATGACAGGGTATAAATAAAACATATACCTTTAACACTTTATGTAAGACCCCAAATAATTAATAAATAAAATTTAATTTCCTCTAATTATTTTGAAATAGTAAGAGTTGATGTGATTAATGTGGATAGTTATGGGTAAAATATGCAAATATTTCAAAATAAGAAGTGGTTATAAAATATTCATTGTTGTGGGAATATTCATTTGGTCGTGGAATATTAAATGATCGTTCTGGGGAATATTAAATGCGATAGTTTGAACCATGCCAAGGCCCCATAACTGAAAGCGATTGGAGGAAGAAAGCGACAAATATAAATTGTTTAAAATAACAGGCGTAATTATTCCGCTTTAATCATTGGAATACCCGGTGGTTAAAACACGATGTACGGCGTTGTTGCACGAAGAAGATACTGCAGTATTGCACCAATTATTGACTCTTACGTAAGAAGGCACTACTCAATAATGGTTGCGATAATTAATCGCTTCGAGATTTTATTGGTTCAATAATTGTTGTGTTAATATTTTATATTCTTTGTTGTTTGATAATTGTCATTACACAAGTATTTTTCATTATCGAAGCAATAATTTATATTATCTGAATAATATTATTAGATAACATTATTGGCAATGTCTAGAAAGTTACATCTAAGGAGAGGTTTGGTCACCTAATTGCGGCGCCAAGAAGGAGAAATTCTTATCGAAAGCCCTCTCTTTCTTGGGAATTTTAGTTATCAATATTGTGATTACGTAATATTATTTATGAATAATTAATTATTGATTCATATGATGAGGAAAATATTAATTTTATGTGGATATAGATGAAGAAAAATTTTAATGTGACAATTGTTGAAAATTAAAATTTTATCTTTTTACGATAAAATAATTCATTTAAAATATATATATATATATATATTATTATATTTTAATAATATAATAATGGTGATATTTTTACAACGAATGTGGGATATATGAGTATACGAGAAGGAAGAGTATTTTTGTTGCAATAAATGTTTAAAACATGTTAAACATGTAAATTGGACCCCATTTATTGGTGAAATTTGATTATACCGTAAAATCACCCGTTTATGGATTTTCTATCAATTTCATTTTGAATTTGAAAAAACTTTCTTACGCAAAGTTGTAGAGAATTAAATTTCCTATAAAAACTCGCAAGATTCAAATTTTCTGACAAAAGGGCTATTTATTGTGAATTATTAAAGTTCCTGAGTTCCGAAATAATTGATTTTCGGAAGTTTTAATTGTTTAAAATAACAAAAACATTTTTTATATGTTGTGAGCCTCATTAATCACATCCTAGGTGGCTGATTTCAGATTCCCAAAGGATGGCGTAGAAATTTTTTTATAAATTTTTTATAAATATATTATTATATTAAATTTTCTGCTTTGGTGTTCTAAGCAATTTCCTATAAATAGGTGCTTAGGTTAGAATTGAAAATCACACGTAAATCAAGTTTTTCTCTCTATATTATCGAGCGTATTCTTGTGAGTATTTTGAGTATACTTTGAGTATTGTTATACGGTGAAAGTTCAAGTTATAGACTATATCCACTATTCCAGTTAGAAGTACTGTCTTTCCGAGGTAAAGGATATTATTTTTTTTTCGTAATGATATTATTTCTTCAATATCATTATGCTGAAATATTGATCTGAAGTTTTTATCAAATTTGGAACTTTTGGTGCCTGAGTTACTTATTTATGTATACGATAATTATTCACGATATCTGATCTTATTCACGAATACGAAGACTATTCATCGAAAATAAAAATTTCCTTTTCGTTCAAAATATCTATTTTGGATACTAGTTTTGATTGTATCCATGTTTTAATCATTCTTGAATTTTACACCACTATGATTATTTTTGAGGTATTTTGGGCGTGGATAAAACAAAGTACCTAATCCTTAATCCTTGTCATTTTGTTTCCTTTGGATTCGTTTCTTTAAAAAAAAATATTTTCATCATCCTCAATCTTAAATGATGATATTATTGAATATCTTTGGCCTATAGTGCAAAGATGATTGATTTCTGATGAATATCTTTGGCCTGTAGTGCAAAGATGATTGATTTCTGATGAATATCTTTGGCCTGTAGTGCAAAGATGAATGATTTCGATGAATATCTTTGGCCCGTAGTGCAAAGATGATGAACAGTGTTTAGATGAACATGACCGGTGGTGAATGTCCTTGGCTCAGTAGTGCAAAGATGAATATATGATTCCGGATATATATTGATTGATGTTACTGAGGATAAAAATATTGATGATGGATCGTTAAATTCATAGATATTAGTAGATTTCATCCTCTACGTAACTCTTCTATGAATTAATATTTTTCATCATGCAGTATTGATTTAAAACTTGTTGTTTATTGTATTCTATTAAATTTTTCCTGTTGAAGACTAACGATAATTTGTTGTATATTATCTTAGTCATAATATTCTTCTTTGGGCTAGTTGAGCTCACCCTTTTCCTTTTTGTTCCATTTTTCTTCTCGAAGCGAGAATGTAGCGAAGTACGAGTCGGGGTATGGAATGATGGTTTTAGAGAGTTGTTTAGTAGTCCTCACCATTTTTTTAAAATAATGTATCAATAATTATGATGAGGATTTATTTGTATGTGGATATTGTTTAGATGGCAATATCTGTATTTAAACTCACAGTTTTACTGTTGTAATAATAAAGTTGTAGTTGTTTCTGTACCGTGTATTGACAACTAAGAATGGGTGATGTATACCTATTTTGGGGGTGTCACACTTTATAACAGTCTTGATACAAGTTTTTGTAACTATCTATGATAATTATCTGGTTACTAACAAGCTTGTAGATAAATAGGACACTCACACATGTACATTTAATAATTGATGTTAATTTATCCTGATACAAGCTTGTAACTATCTGGTTACTAATAACAGTAACCATAATGTAACATAATAAAACAGTAACCACATAATTATATAATAGTAACTAGAACAGGTTTTAATGGTAACCAAAAACAGAAACATCATGTAATGAAACCCAGTTTAGGCAATCCATGCATACTAAACAATTACATACTAACCAGAATAAAAAATAAAAGTATCTGAAACCCCACATTGAGGACACAATAATAGTAGCCAAATCATAAGGTAACAATAACCAAAACATAATAAAGAAGTAACCAAATAGTTATATGAAAGTAACCAGAATATGTTTTAATGGTAACCAAAACAGAAACAACATGTATATCCAACCAAGTTTAGGCAACCCATGTATACTCTCACATGTACATTTAACCATAATTTTTCCAATGAATTTTCTAGAAGAGCATAACCCTTGTAGAATATATTTGAAGGAATTTACAAAAATAATACATCAATGTATACTAAGCAAATACATGGTTTATTATGACTTGGGTTTATTATTTATAAAAATAATACATCTACAAACTAATGATGCCTTAAACTTCTCCAACTGACTTGGGTTCAATTTATTGATAATAATGCTGGGGACTTCCATGTCACGCCAATATATAACTTTTCTAATGAATTTTCTGTTGCATTCCTCATAGTAAAGATCCCATAACTGCAAATAAACAAAATCAGATTTACACAGTCATTAGTAACCAGATATAAACAATATTTATAACATAAACAGTTACGTAGTGACCAAAAAATAAAAGCATATTAACCAAAACATAATATAATAATTACATAGTAGCCAAAATAGACTATAACAAATAACCAACATCCCACATTGACTGCATAATAATACTTATCATATCATAATATAACATTAACCATACCATAATAAAGTAGTAACCAAAAAATTATATTATATAATCTAATGGTGACCAAAATATAAACAACATGTAGTGCAGACCATTTTATGTACTAAACAAACAGTTATATATAATATTAACCAAAACATAATTTAAAGGTCACCAAAACAAAAACATGTATACCAAAAAATATACTAAAGAAGTAACCAAACAGTTATATACTAGTAACCAAACCATGTTTTAATGGTAACCAACACATAAACAACATGTATACCAAACCCAGTTTAGTTAACCAATGTATACTAAGCAAATACATTGGAACCAAAACAACATATAAAAGTAACCAAAATCCCAATTGAGGGAAAAAAATGGTATCCAAATCATAAGCCAAAAAAAAAATACTAAGCAAATACATTGGAACCAAAACAACATATAAAAGTAACCAAAATCCCAATTGAGGGAAAAAAATGGTATCCAAATCATAAGCAAAAAAAAAATACTAATGAAGTAACCAAACAGTTATATGTTAGTAACCAAAACATATATTAATGGTAACAATACATAAACAACATATAGACCAAACATAGTTTTAGTCAACCCATATATACTAAGCAAATACATGGTAACCGTAACAACAAAAACGAAGAACCAAAATCCCAACTCAAGGAAACAAAAATAGAATCCAAATCGAAACTAACAATAACCAAAAACATACTAAAAAAGTAACCAAATATTTATATGATAAGAACCAAAACATGTTTTAATGGTAACCAATACATAAACAACATGTATATACACCAAAATCGATTTAATCGACCATGTATACTAAGCAAATACATGGTAACCATAATAACACAAAAAAAGTAACCAAAATACCAAATCAAGATAACAAAATGGTATCAGAATCACAAGTTAATGAGAATTAAAACATAATGCAGAGGTAACCAAACAGTTATATGATAGTAACAATAACAAAATTTAAATTAGCACACCTTTAAAAAAATTTGGGTTAGAAATATTTTCTGGCTATGAACTTGAGCTTCTGTCTTAACTACAGGAACATCAAAATTAGAATCCAACTGCACAAACCCAAACAAATTTCTTTAAGTCCTTAATAGAATCACCCTCTGTGATTCTTTTCTTCTTTCCATCCTTCTTCCTTGTATCAATCATTCTATACAAAACATAAAAATAACACAAACCCAAATAATCAATACCCCATTCTGTTAGAAACATATCGTATATATATGATCATATTGACAATTAATTAGTAGAATGAGAATTAACAGAAATTAGAAGCAGACCTTAGAGAGAGAAACCAGAATCCTTTCAGTTGTGAGAGAGTTGGAGAGAGAAAATCACGTATTCGATCGCCGAGAGTTAGAGAGAAAGTCACGATTAGCTTTGAAAACATAGCACGAAAGTCACGTATTCAATTTTCTCGTCGAGTTGAGATCTTTTATGATGTTAGCTGGCCATGGCGGTGAAAGAGGACGACGACGAGTGGCTTCGAGAGAAGATAGAGAAGTAATAAGGGAGAGAGAGAAGTAATAAGGGAGAAGAGAGAGAAATAGTAAGGGCGGATAGAGAGAGACCGAAGGAAGATGGAAACTAATTTGCTATGTCAGCCCATTAATATTAATCCCTTAATTTAAGGACTTTTAATTGTATTAGTATTGAAAATAAAAATGATGAAGTGTAGTATTTTTATAATTATTTTATGAATGTATGATTTTTGTAAAATTGTACTAATATATGTAATTAATCCTAATATTTTTTTATTAAATGTGGTTGTTTGTCATTAATGGGCTCACTAGCTGCCATTGGGATTTCGTACGTCGTGGTTAATGGGCTCACAACATCGTACGTACGGCCGGGGCCCCTATCTAGTTAAAGCCTATGAAGCCATCCAATAAAATTTATATTCATATGGGAATTAAAAAATACTATAAAGAAGAAAAGTGAAATGAATAAAAAACACCACTGAAAATAACAAAATACAATGATAAGAAAATATAATTTATTTGTCCTCTTCTTTACTCGTATATGAGTTTTTTAATCTTTTGATGAAAAAAGAAAAAAAAAATGACATAATATATATACCCCACTTTCTTCTCTTTGCATTTGAGCAAAAAAGAGGACAAAGAAAATTTATTTAACCTGCGTTTTTTTTTTCTAAATTTAATTTATAATTATGAATAAATAATTTTTCTTTGACTTAACTCTTCAATCTTTCTTAAAATCCAAATATAAAATTTAAGTTCTCTTCTATCACAATTCACAAATAGAAAGAATATAGTAATATTTGTTTTAGAAATGGCAACTAGAAAGAATACAAATAGAAAAGGTTTTACTACTTTATTTTACCCATTTCATCCCTATTGGCGATTGTCGCAACTATATAGGAGTATTGTTCTTCTTTTGGCCCTAATTAGGAAGTGGCGCCTCAAGCTTAGAATCGAATAAAATGAAGTTGAGACACGGAGTTTCTGTTTCTCCACTTTTCGCTGGTCAGACTTACTCCAAACCCTAACTATTTGATTCTCATATCGCTTAAATTTTTTATTCTAAGCAGTTTGAATCTTTTCAGGTGAATGTAGAAGCTGCGTTCGCAAAGCCAGCTCGATCGAGCCAAACTCCAGTTGCCACGGCAAAAATAACCGGTAAAATCCTCAACCCTACCCTCTACAAACAAATTTGTTCAGGTATTATATAGTTTTTACTGCATCTTCATTTTTTGATGCGTCAACTTGGAATATTATGGATAAATGTAGTGATTAGGGTTTATGTATATTGATTTGTACATATACATGATCATCAAATGAGCTTTTAAATAGGAGTATAGTACTTGAGGTTTTGTCTTGCACATTTGGAATGGAAGGATTTAAAATCCTATTTAAGTCCATTTCTTATGTGTTTTACTCAATTTCTTTTTTGTTTTTATTTAAAGATAAAAGCTCTATTCCTTTCTGTACTGTTCATTTCCAGTCCACCAAGCACGTGAATTTTCAGCTAGGTATGAGACTTTTTGTGACTGGGCAATAATATTTCCTATAGAAGAGTTGTGGAAATAAAATTATTCTTTTGGTTGATAGTTTATGCGATGTTGATTTCAAGTATTTAGTGGACTCATTTTAGAAGCAGTATATCTTACATCTTACTATCCAGATTCCTATTGCAAGGATTTAAAAGCTTGCAGCGATGGTTTCACAGTTCCTCAAGTGAAGAGGATGACTTCTCAGAATTGGGTCCAGCTCTAACACAAGGTGTTGGTACATTGCTGAAATTGTCAACAGAAAAACGTGAGCCTTTTATGGTACGCATCATTATGGTGCTCGCTGATGATTTCTTTATCTGCTCCTACTTCTCGACTCAATGTCTGCTTTAATATATACTTCAAATTGTGCATGTTTACTTATTTTTTGTTGACATTATAGTAAAGGTAAGTTCTGATATACTTTAGCAGAAAAAATATCCTGCTAGAAAAGCTGCGGATTGGAGATCTTCTTGTGCAGATATAAACCCCAGCTTGAAGGACCTTTTCCTGAATATGGATAAAGCTTCTCATGCTAGTCCCAAACTTGAGAACCACAATAATATTTCTAGAATCACTGGTAACAACAAAAGTGATTTCAACCTAAAGAATTCAAGTTCTATTTCTGTTGAGAATGTACCTTCAGTAGTCAGCCTGTCCCAGCTGATAGAAGCTGTTTCGTCATTTGGAAAAATATATTGTGCTTCCATGAGGAATGTACCCAATGGACTTGATTGCTGTGATGTTATATTTGAGGTAAATATTAATTTGTTTGAGTCTCGTATTTATCTAATTTTTGCATAACATGAACATATCTAATGAGTTCATCATGTGATTCATGTCTTCTAAAGAATGAAGAATCAACTTGGAGAGCAATTTCAGTTGGTGGAATCACAATAAGGAGCCTTCATCTTCCAATTCGCGCCCATTGTTTCCCAAAGTCTGTCATTATTCGAATTACAGATATCAGCAAAGACACTGCGTATACTGCGATACAGTCTCTGTGCAAAACGATTGGTACATTGGAGGGGATGGCAAGGACAAGAGAGGACGCAGTAGATGTCTTCTTTAGTTTGAAGGATTATTCAGAAGCACAAAACATTCTTAAAGAGTAAGAACCATTCTTACCCAATGTTGAAGTATCATGACGCATTGGCTTCATTCATAGTATACTTTTGCTTTAATTTCAAATAGAAAATGATGTGACCCTATGATTCTGACTGATATCATACTTATCAGTTATAACATGTTCTTCCCTCCATGTGCATCCTCCCAAGTCTCTGAATAGTTTTCTTCTCTTCTGTCATCAAGGTGGTGTATATGAAAATTGGTCAAATGGGAAACTTCTGAAACTTTTTGTTAATAATGGTGGAAAGCTGTTTATATTCCATTTTTTTTTGTCAAGTTTGAGCGTTCTGACATTCTTAAAGAGTTATTACAAATCAAATGAGGTAGGCCTTGCTTTGCAGTTTACAAGTTCAATATACCAGACTATTGCATCAGATTTTGAGTATCCAAGAATGAGAAAAACCTGAGAGAACTTTACGAGTGTGCCACATTTATTTTTTCTCAAACAAGCTTTTAGTAGATAGCAACTGAGAGGTGGTGCAGAAGTTGTAGCCGGTAAGATTATGAATGCCGTACTTAAAGATAAAACCTTGAATTTTAGCTTTTAGGAAATCAAAATTGTGAACTAGGATTGTATAATTATTGTTGACGACCCAAATAACCGGGGTCTAGGAAGCTCCCAATCTGAGTAAGATACAGTGCACAAATAGAGATAAGGCATGATGCATTCATTAATTGATTTTAATTTTATATTTATTTACATATTTTATATGATTATTTAACTTTAAAATCTAAAGCTATAATACTTATTTTGCAATAAAATTGACCATAGCAATATTAAGCAGACATTAGAAAAAGTTAAAAATGTATATTATTGGTAACAATATTTCCCTGCACATTTGCACGGGTTACTACTTTCCTTTGAAGTGCAACGTTCTAGATATGCTACATTGTTTTCATTGGACAATGCACACGTGATGACATGTGTCACTTGCTTCTGATGCAGGAACTTCTATAATTTTTCAGTCATATATGCATAGATTATAATGCATGTCATGGGGCTAGTTGATTCATATTCTTTTTGTGTATTGCCAGGTTAAACAATACTGTTGTTGACAGCTGTCAGTGGTCTGCTCATTTACTGCCAAAACCCTCAGCCCCTGTACCGATGTCCAAAAATGATTATCGTGAATTGAGTTTACAGGTTAGCAGTCATCTAAATGACTTGAAAAGAGAATTTTCTATGAGGCAAATTTACTCCGAAGATTTAGAGTACATGCAGCTGGCAATAATGCACCTTGAAGAACAGCCCTCCATCAATAATGCATCTGAAATGGATTGAGTGGTATTTTGTTCTTATAGTTGTTTCCAAAATTGCAAGCATAACTCACAAAACTTTTATGAGATCTATGTGTTGAAAATCGGAGGAACTTGAGGGAAATATACATTTTTAATCTTCTGAAGTGAAAACTACCAAAGGTAGAGAGACATCTACCATCATGATAACCTTTAGTCTGGGACACAACACCTAACTATACATCATTTTATTATCTTGTAGGGGAGAATTTATTGAATTATTTTTATTATTCTACTTTCAGATATAATTTTAAATTGAGATTATGTATGGCTTGTCAGAAAATTTGCACCGACGTTGTATGGAAGTGCATCACAGCTTTTCTAATAAAATAAATGTTTAGCTCAGCTGGTTCAGAAAGAAATATTGTTTGCCATGAAATGTCAGAGCCCGGTTATCTAATGAAATCCAAAGCCTCCTAATTCCCATCTTCACTTTTGCAACATAACTAAGTTGCAAACCGATATTGAACAGTTAGACATGAGCCATCATGGATTTAGTGCGGTTTGAAGCACCTACTCATCATCTGTTTACCTCTCCAACTATATTCAAGCCTTTAGGGTCTAATACTTGTATTTAACGTCCCGGCCCAACAGTTTGTATGCGTGGAACCTGGAACTTGTTCATAGTTTGAATTTGGCACCAACTTTTTCATGGTCTGACAGGACAATATACATTAACATAAAATACATAATTGAGCATTTCTTCTAGATTGGTGAATCAATTAACACTTGCATTCGGGCCTGATATAGTCGGCAGCAATAATCTTGGCCACCTGGATATCCTCCCTAAATAAATTACAGTGAATGAGTGAAAGCATAATAAAGTCATAAATGATCTCTCCTCCTGAAATTTCAGAAACAACCACTACATGCTAGAAGAAGCCCGCGGAGAATTTCAGAAGTTGCAATGAGCTTCAACCAGTCCACAAGGAAACCCATTTCATGAAAGCTATTAATCTTCAGACTTGTCCCCTTTCAAGTTCATATTCAATACCCTGCAAGACTTTTCTCGGTTATCAAGCACTGATATACTTGACGTAGGACATTCTTCTACAATATGATCGTCCCTCTCATCAACTAGAGACTTAATATAGGAACATGGCCGCTCATCAGCTTCTATATTATGCCCATGCTCTTGCCCTGGACTGAATGATGATTCGAAAGGTGAAGGTCCTGGAGGTTGTGTCCTCATCTGCACAGACCGCATAAGTGCAGCCCTCCTCAAGTCAGCAGAGTGGCATATGTCACTTGGTGATGAGGGGAATCGACCCTCGGAGTCTGAGCCCCGTTGACGAGATTGTGAAGATGTTACAGGGAGGTTACAGCCATACAAAGGGTATGAAGTGGTGGGGGAACCTGAGGAGAACCCACCTGGAAATCTTTGGTACCTGTAAGGAGAGACTGGACTAGTGGGTAGGCTATCAGGTTGAGATGAGCACGTGTTAATTGGACTCTCAAAATATCTGCAGTCATCCGAGTCATCGGACATTGGTGAATATTGTAAGGGCACCTCATCTCTGAAATCGCAAAAGATTTGAAATCAAATAAATATGAGGAAAATAAAATGAAGAAGATGAAGGTGTCATTGTATTAGGACAACCATTAAGGAAGAATAAAGGTAATATACTGCAATACCTAAGGTATGATAATATGTCAGGACTAACCCCTAGTCCTTACTCTGATTCGAATTCAAACAGGGAATTAGAGCACCCAATTTGCATATTAGGATGCAACAATAGCTTAATAATGGCAATAGTAAAGACTTGATGCAGAAAATGTTGAGAACAAGCAAAGAACAATTGTGAACAATGATGGTTTAAGGTTTTCAACAATTTAATGGAGGATTAGGAATGTAACTGTAGGATACTTATAGAAAAAGATACAGAACAAAAGATAGATTGACTAAGCCATTTATATTTCATTTCATTGATAAGATCACTCAATACATACTACTAACCATGAGACTATTACTTCTAGAACCTTCAAACTTTTCTAATGTCCCTTAGACTTTTATTAATCTACTCAAGGCCCTTGGCCCTACATAATGAGAAGTGCCCCCATAAGTTGCATCAATTTAATTAGGCAAGATGCTATCCATCAAAATGTACAGACGCTCGATTAGAATAAAAGAATAAATGAACTAACGAACAAATAGTGAAGACAAATGCATATTAAAGAGAAGCCAATACACTGTTCCCATTATATGCAGATTAAAGAATAGTTCATGCAAAGTTTCTTAATTTCTGATCAAATATTTTTTTCACTTGAGGCCTACAATATCTAGAAGTATGACATTGGAATTTATTCTGACTTCAGATATCTGATGTACACGATTTATATAAATTACAATTTACACCACACACGGAACATATTGTCACATGCAAACCAAATACTGTTTTGCAGAAAGAGGGCTCCGACCGGATGACAATTCACTCAAGTACAAATACTTGTATCTTGTTAGCATATGGAAGCCAAAAGATTGAAATACATGATGAACCTGAGAAAAATAACTTTGTTTGGCTGTTCCTCGTGCAGCACACATTTCTATCTATTGACAAGGTCCAAGAACAGGGAAAAAACCAAAATATGAAATGCAATTTGTAATGTATTTCTAAATTTCAATATCGAGTTAAATTAGAAACTTAAAGCAGGTTGGAGATAATACTCTCTCAATTAAGAAAAAGAGTCCCATTTTGACTTCTGCAAACCAATCTTAGGACTAACAAAATTCCAATAAGTAGCACAACTCACATGTATCTAGAGAACGATAACACCATGATTTCAGGTTTCAATGCCCTATAAATCTTTCAATGAATATGCCAGAACCAAAGGACAAATGATAATACCATAACGAGCCCCATTAGGGACACTGCAGTTTATAAGGCTAAGAATAGAATCAGTGTTTACCTAAGATAAAACAAGCTCTCAGACCTTGCTGGGGAATCCATGAGGTTATCAGGGAGGGGGTCTCCAACTGTCAGTCCGTTTAGGCTTGATGCCATTATCTACATCAGCATAAAATGGCACAATTCTTTTACCTTTAACATCACAATGTCACTACCATATTTAGGGATATACATATAAGAAAAATATATTGTTAAGATTTGCACATGAAACCTCTTTTGTGGAACAGAGAGTATATTTATGTAGTTAAGGTTTGCAAATTGAGATACTACATATATGTTGTTCCGCAAAATGAATCCTTTTTGTTGATGATAGTATAAAATGACACAATTTCACTACCATATTTAGGGATATACATAGAAGGAAAATATATTGTTCAAGTTTGCAAAGAGGACTTGTTTTTGTGGGAAGGAGGGAGTATATATTATTATAAAGAATATACAGAAAATTAGAAACGGAAGCCCAAATCAAAGCAGCTTGGCACAGCATTTTATTTTTATTTTATGCCGCATTTGAATTGAAAACTAATTTGTCCGAAACACTTTAAAATTAACAAATAATCCCATACGAATCATAAGTATAAGGAGCAAAATTTTCACAAAAGAAAAGGGTGAGGAGAGGCGGTGACCTCGCTAAGGTAACGCTTGTGAGAGTGAAGATTGTCGACATAAACTTCATCTTCTGGATCTCTACTTCTCTTTCCTCCACTGGGAGACGCTCCTAATGCCGCCGGTGTTGATGAAGATGTTGAAGACGACTGATTTGCTTCCAAACCCATCGATTTTAAGTCTGATTTATAAATTTTTTTCCCCACAATCTCACTCGGTTTTCCACAAATTTGAATGAAGCAAATATGGGTGCTGCATCCCCTGAATTTGATTTTGGGAAAGTGCTTAGTGGCCACTAAGTGGTTGGGGCCCAGTGGACCCAAGAATATTGCTTTTACAGTTATACAGTTATTTCCTATATTCTGAAACGATTGTCTTGTCTTTACGAGGGCCGTTGGAATTATATTACGTAATTAATAAAATATTTATGATTAATAAAATTATTGTTTGATAATATGTCATAATTTTAATACATATTATATAATGTATTAAATTTAAGTTCTTTTGGAATGAATATTTTAGATAAACAAATAAGAAGAGAAATGTTAATTTTTATTACGAGTATATAATATGATATAATACTAAATTATAATTTTAAATGTAAAAATACTGTATCATTATATATTATAATCAACAAAAACTTGGCTCTTTTGTGAGAATAAAAAGGAAATGAAACTTTTTTTAGAAACCATAAATAGGCTGCTTAGGTAGCCCAGGCCTGGCCTATTGATAAACCAGGGTGGGCTAAGAGAGTTCCAAAAAGCCCATATATATTCTGACACAGTTGTAACCCACCTATTTCAGGTTTGTATCAACCTAACAAGAGGAGTAGTTGGGTATATTGCTGTTACATATGGAAAGCAATAAAAGAAACAGTCATATTGTGCAAATTATAACGGACCAAAAATGCTGAATTGAACGCTTAAGGCCCATGGTGTGTTTCGCCGAGCAGGTACTCTTTAACCTAATTTATAAGCGAATCAGAGTGGCCCAATTAGGTGTCTAATTTAGTAACAAAAGAATACTAGGTTAATGTTTGTTCGTAAATATTATAATCTCGACATTATATTATATATAATGATGAATTATAATTTTAAGACTATTAATTCAATGATCAAATAGTCTTAGTCGCATATTTGTTTAAAATGAGATTATTCAAGAAATAATATAAAACAATATCATGTTTGTTTATTTTGTCCATGATTATTTAAAGAATTGGATAAAAACTTATCGTTTAAGTTGATATACTTTTATCAATAATAACAAAGAGATCAAAGTCTTCATACTATGAACATAGATGGATATAATATGATACACCGGTCATTTTAAAAGAAGGTAAAGGTTAATTTGCCTACAAAATTTTAATCCCAAATGTTATACTTAGTTGGATATGATATTAAATAGTCTCTCATTTTAAGTCATTTTGTTATCCCAGAACTAATAGTATCAAGTTTAATTTTTTAAATAAACATAGTATGTAAAATTAATAATTCAATTTTAAGTATTATGCTTGCAAATAAACACCATGGACCTAAAAATAAACATTTAAAAAAAATCAAGTTTTAGTCTTAACATTTGGAATGAGGGGTGTTAAGCTTTAACACCATGCAAAAGGTTTAGCAAGTAAATATTAAGAAACTGATAAATTCATAATAAAAAATGATATTTTCATATAAAAATTGTCATTATAGATCTTATAGCGACGGTTTTCACTGTCGCTATACATCTATAACGATATTTTTTCATATGAAAATATCAAAAATTATTATAAAAATATCAATTTCCTAAATATTATCGTTTTGCACTAATATTCTCCTGATGTTGAGAATGTGAGCATCATTTTAGGACAAAATAAAATTAAACGGTGGACACGTCTAATAAATGGGTTAATATTAGTGTTGAAAATCTTGACACTAGTAAATTAAGTGTATTGATATTTTTACAACCATAAATAATACAGGGACCCCACACAGAGGAAATTAATGAACATATCAAAAATTGTATATGAAAAATATCAAATTTTAAATTAAATGGATAATATGACATAACTAAAACCATACCACAGCATACCATAGGCACGAGGAGGGAGTTTAATTTCAAGATGTAACCAACCGCATCAGGTCAAGGGATAAGTATACAAATTGGAAAGAAGGGAAGACGCCAAAGAAGAAAACGCCAAAATGAAGGACAATGATATTATTAGGAGACCAGAAATATGAAATAGGCCAGCCCAGAATGCTCAGGCAGTCACATGGTACCCATTGCCCACTGCTGCAACAAAAAGTAGTAGTAGTGGTAGTAGTAGAATATCTGCACAGGCAGGCAGGCAGGCAGGCAGGCACAGCGGATATAGGAGGAAGGTGGTTTTTCTTAAGGGAATCCAAGGCCAGCCAGTGAGTGGTACCTACCTACCTTCTCTCCAGGTTCCCTTCTTTCATTTAACTTAAAAATGTCAAGTGACAACTGCATGTTTTCATAAACCAAAGGCCTACCTTGTGTACACAAAGCTGGCCTAACCATATAACTTGTTCACCAAGGAAAGGAGTGATTTTCACAAAACGAACACAAGTACAAATTCAACCTAAATCAGATTTGGTGCAAGGATGAGTTTTATCATTAATATTGATCTCAATGAAGAAAATTATGTACATGTTTTTAGTTACAAATTTGGGTGAATCCTTGCTTGCATCTATCTGCCGCCACCTGTTTTTTCATGTGGGATTTGGATGTGCATGTTTTGGTACCAATTTCCACACCATTTTATCATATTTGGCAAAGGCACAAAACCCAGTGAATTTTGAACTCAAATTGAAGGAGTTTGTCGGCTAAAAGTTAGGTTTTCTCGAGTTTTCGACCGATAGAGCTTAAAAGCAAGTGGGTTTAATCTTGCACAAATTTGCTTGAACAAGTTTTCCGTCAATATTTGGAAATTTTTTTCCTGTTTTTGGTTTTCTTACGGTTGATTGTGCACGAATTTGATTAAGGGACAAAGCCTAAAGGTTTGCATGCTTTAATTTAGGGATTACATAAGGTTTTAATGGATTTTTGTTGAAAATATCATGTTATGCAAACCAAGGAATGAACCATGGTTTATCTAAGGTTTGGTGATGAATTGTAAGATGTTTATGGATGATTTGATTGTCTGTAGGAAACTAAATGGTTTTCAACGGTCTGGGGTTGAGTTTGGATCGTAGTTGGATGATTTTTTTGGCTGAAAAATAGAGTTGATGAAGGTGAATGGTGTTCTAATGGAGTAGATGAAGGTTGAACGAGAAATAGAAAATATTTTAAAAAGAGTATAATTGTCTTTACACACTTTAGGTAACAGTGTTAAGACCGATCGAAACGTATTTTTCACTTCACCTGACAACTACAGGTGTTTAAGTGTCAATTTTTAAAACCCAGGTGGTGATATAAAAAAACGTGAAATCCCGAATAAATTCTGATATACGTGATTTTAAAATAAATACCAGTAGTATTAGAAATTAGAAGCACTACATGGAAACACTTTAGAGAAACACCCAATTAGTATGTATCAACATCTAATCCCAAATCCAACCACCATACCTCATCCAATAACTGGTTGCAACTTGCAAACACTTTCGAAAAACACCCAATTAGGAACGAACAAAAAGGACACATTCACATTCATAACTTTACAAGTGTGGGGCAGATGCACCAAACAGAGTACTCAACCAATCTTTGCCCACGTGGTGTATCAGATACATATAAATGATTTTGGATTAAGAAAATATTGACAACACCAACAAACTTGACAAAAAATCCCATGCTAGATCATCAGCCATTTTCATGCATTACAACAGGTGGACCGTGGATCTATGATATGACTATCATTACTTTATTACACTATCACATTAGTATAGTAGTAGTATATGCCTCCCACACTTTCCACAACAAATTTAGAATAGAAACAAAATAATCAAAAGACTTGTTCTAAAGTAAATGTGATTCGGGGTACCCAACCCTGATAAACTCTCCACAAGAACATATTGTCACTGGATTCACAATAATCTACAGCATATGATCTATATGAACTGAACTTCATATCCAACTGACATTTAATGGGAAATAAATGGCTTCGAAATATATTTTTAACTTCTTTTTGATACATGTAGTATTTGATATCGATATTTAAATTGCCACCATTGTTGCCTGGCTTTGAGATCCATCATATAGCATTAATTAATGTTTTTAAGAATCACAAGTAAATAAAGAAGCAAATAATAAAATGGCCATTTTAATAAATTAAAGCTTCTATTACCGTAAATAAGCATTAACAAAGCCATTCGGATTACACAAACTAATAAAGTAATATTCTCTAGTGCGAGATCTATACAGATAATCTTTTAATTTTAATTTTACCTCGATGAAACAGGATTCAAAGTTCTAGTGAATCCACTAAGGGCGCCATAACCTTTGGAACTAAATCCTAGGCAACCAAGCAAACCTTGCCTGTACGGCAAAAATGTCTTCTTCTTCATCTCCTCAGCCTGCGCTCTGTTTGTGGTGTAATGTAACTCGTGAGCCGATAATGGAACTCTTCGTTTAGATACTCCATTTGCAGGCTTTCCTCCGGCACCTGATTTTTTGGCCGTTTGTTGCTTACTCCGTTTCTGGTTTGGAGTTCTATCCTTCTCGTCTCTAGAAGACGACGGCGTGAGAGACGGCGAAGAGAGTTTCCTCTCTCTTGCCGACTGAGAAAAAGAGATCGTTGACCAGAACTTCTCCTTACTATTCCCTCTACCTTCGCTTTTGCTTCGGTACAAAAGATCCTTCAGAAATATCCATTTCTTCGAGTTACGACCGGAAGATGAGGACCTTGACGATGAAGCTGAACCGGACGGTGTCGTTTCAAGTGATGGCACGTCGGTATCGCCACTCGTTTCACCAATCTTTTCATTGGTCTTACCATTATCCTCCAACTCCAGAAACTCACGCGCTTCACGAATACACTCGCCGCCTCGGAGAGGAGAGAGAGATCTAGCTTTCCGATGAAGAGATCGATTGCGCAATCTCAGATCCCTCCCTCTCGTCACCTTAACTTCGCAATTCTCGCTACATTCATCGTCTTCATCTTCGATCTCCAGGTCCAGCAATGGAGCTAAAAACTGAGGCCTCTGCAAGTGAGACGAAAGCTTCATCGGCCGGATCTGACCGTTCAGAAACAACTCATCCGCCGAGCTCATGGATCCATTTCCCGTGGGACTACTAGGTGAAAACCTAGAAGAAAACTCAAACTCAAACGATCCAGACGAAGTGAATGACTCCGCAGAGGTCAACTGCAGCTGAGAAGAAGACGACGGAGCTTTGGAAAAATAGTAGTGCATCGGACTCGCCGGAGCACTGAAGAAGTAACCGGAGGGACCGCGGCTGGGACTGGAAGGGGCGCTGACGTAAGGAGTGGAACAGGTGCTGTCCATATCTTCGCTGAGACGGTGAGCTTCGAGAGGTTCTCCGCCATTGTTAGAGCTTGAGAGTTCTACCATTACTGTTTGAAGTGTGTGTGTGAGAGAGAGAAAGAGAGGTGAAATGGGACGTAGAAAAGTTGTGATTAAAGCTTGCTGCACACACAATTATGAGATAGAGAAGAGGAGGGAAAGCATATATGTCAGGAGGAGGGATCTGTTAGCTGCTTTGAAAATTGTAATAATAATGCTTGTTTTATAACGTGACTTGCCTCAACTCTTTACTTTTATCTAATCTTACAAAGACGAATTTACGAGGCTGCCCATAATTTTGACTTCAATCACACACTCATGGTTAATATTTAAACTATATTAATTAAACTCAAATATCACTATTCCTTAAAAAAAATTTATATCATATAGGTAAACTTAGTGTTAAAAATATTAATTCTTTAAATTATTAACTTACTCTTAATTTACTCAAGATGGTTAATGCATAATGGATTTATTCGGTTTCTAATATTTATGTTTTCGAGTTTGAATTGAAAAATAATTATAATAAAAAAATTTAAAGTTTTCTTTTATATTGTTATTAAATTTATAAAAAAAAAAAAATAAGACTTTAGTTTTGCATTTAAATTATTAATTTATCTTTTTATTAGTTTTATTGTGTTTATAATATACATGGTATGATAAGAATTATAAAATATATGTTTATGTTATTTAATTTTTTGTTTGAATTTGTTTATTTTTAAACAAAAAATTTTGACAAGAAAAGTAATCAAATTTTACATCTATTTCTTTAAATTTTTATACATTAAATGGCTCAGAAACACTAAAATTATATAAAAACTTAAATTTTCATCCGTTTTCTCATATATTTTTTTACAATCATTTTAAAACTCAATAAATCTATATAATAAATCAGGACCAAATTTGAATCTAAAGCACAATAGCGATTTAGATTGAATCTCAGTTTTTACAATTTAATTCAATGGCTGACCTTTCATTTCACAAAAAAAACCCGCTCAAATCAACCCCCCTTACACGCTACCCAAATCTCGCCTTATACATCTGCTCCTTCTCATTTCGTCTTCTCCTTCCTTTGTACTCTCCTCCATCTCCAAATCCCTTCCAATTACACCGTGATTGATGAAATCCTCCATTATTTTCGCTTCGCTTCTCTCATTCATAAAATCGTCGACACGACGATGACCGTCTTAGAAGCATTCTGATGAAGTTAATGCCGAATTTGTTTCATATATGAAAATTTATACATATATCTACATATAAATTCTCAATTTGTTTCATATACAAATCTATTTGTACATAACAGGGAAAGAAGAAGCTAATGCCTCTCTATTATGTTGATTTTTTCTAATTGGGTTTTGTTTCGTCAATAGTACAGATTAATTGGGACAAAATTTTTGTTACTTGGTTTAATGTGTATTGAAAATTATGTATTCTCAAATGCATATTTTCCCGGGAACCAAAAAAGAAGGTGAACCCAAAATTCACAATGATCAATCTCCACCATTTCTCTGGGTGTGTGAGTGTCTAAGCCTTTGAGCTCCTCTGCACCACCACGATTCTGTTTCTTTGTAGCCTTCCTGGCCTTTCTAATTAAGCGAAGTTCCCTTATGTAATGGGGAAGCACATTTAATCAAAATTTTGACTACAAACCCATTTGACATTAACAGACTGTATTTAATTATTACGTAAAAAGAAACTATGTAAGACCCCAACTTATTATTAATGAAATTGAATTTTCTCTATTTATTATTTTGAAATAGTAAGGGTTGATTTGATTAATGTGGTTAGTTATGGGTAAAATACGCAAATATTTTAAATAAGCAAGTGGTTATAAAATATTCATTTTTATCGGAGAATATTCGTTTGGTCGTGGAATATTCTTGCTTGTCGGGAATATTAAACGACGACAGTAGCGACCTTATGTGGACCCCATAACTGAAAAACGATTGGATAAAAAAAAACGACAAGTATAAGTTGTTTATAAATAGCGGCGTAGTTATTACAATTAATCATCGTTGGAATACCCGTTGGTTAAAACACAAGAAGATACGTGGTATTGCACCAATTATTGATTCTTACGTAAGAAGGCCTTTATTCAATAATTGTTTAAAGTAATTAGTGTTTAATATTTTATTTTATTGATTCAATAATTGCTACGTTGATATTTTATATTATTGTTGTTTCAATAATTGTCACTTACTGTGATATTTTCATTATCGGATCAATAATTCATATTATTTGAATAATATTATTAGATAACATTATTGGCAATGTCTAGAAAATTACATCTAATGAGAGGTTTGGTCACCTAATTACGCGCGTTGATGAGAGAGAAATCCTTATTGAAAAGTCCCTTCTTTCCCGAAGGAACTACTGGTTGCAAGATTGTGATTCTATAATATTATTTGTGAATAATTAATTATTGATTTATATGATAAGGAAAATATTCATTTTATGTGGATATAGATGGAGAAAATTTTTAATGTGACAATTGTTAAAAATTGATATTTTATCTTTTCTGATAGAATAATTCATTTAAATATATTATTATATTTTAATAATATAATAATGGTGATATTTTTACAATGAATGTGGGATATATGAGTATATGAGGAGGAAGAGTATTTTTGTTACTAAAAATATTTTAAAACATGTTTTTCATGTTTGTGGACCCCATTTCTTGACTGAAATTTGATTATAGCCTATAAAATCGTCTCAGTATGTGGATTTTATCAACTTCTACTTGGAATTTGGAAAAACTTTCTTCTGCAAAGTTGTAGATAATTAAATTTCCTATGAAATGGACATAAAATTTGAATTTTTTCGATAAAAGGGCTATTTATTATGAATTATTGTAGTTCTGAAATAATTAATTTTTGAAGTTTAAAATATTTTAATTAAGAAAAACGTTTTTGTTACTTTTTTTGTGGTGTGTGGCTGATGTTGTAGACTTGTGGTGTGCGTAGAAAAATTGTTTTGAAAATATTATTAATTTATTAAATTTTTTGCTTTGGTGTTCTAAGCATTTTTCTATAAATAGGGTGCTTAGGTTAGAATTGAAAATCACACCAAAAACTGAAGTTTTCTCTCTATATATTATCGAGCATATTCTTGTGAGTATTTTGGTACTTTGAGTGTTGCTATACGGTGCAAGTTCTTTCAGCGTTATATCTGATATTCTAGCCAGAAATACTATTCTTTTTGAGGTAAGGGATGTTATTTTTTTTCAAATGATATTATTTCTTCTAATATCATTATGTCGGAATATTGGTAAGATTTTTCTTGTGAAATTCTTGTCTTTTAATGTCGGGGTTACTTATTCACGATACTAAGATTATTCACGATACAAAGACTATTATTCACGAATACTCAAGACTATTCACGGAAAAATTAAATTTTCATTTTTTGTCCAAAATATCTATTATGGATACTAGCTTTGATTGTATCCATGTTTTGATAATTCTTGAATTTTACTCCACTATATCTATTTATGAAATATTTTTGAACTCGGATTGTTTAAAGTATGAATCCTTAATATTTGTTCTTTTGTTTCACTGAATTCGTTTTCTTTAAAATATTTTTCATCATCCTCAGTCCTAAATGATGATATTACTAAATATCTTTTGTAAGACCCCAACTTATTATTAATGAAATTAAATTTTCTCTATTTATTATTTTGAAATAGTAAGGGTTGATTTGATTAATGTGGATAGTTATGGGTAAAATACTTATATATTTCAAATAAGCAAGTGGTTATAAAATATTCGTTTGGTCGTGGAATATTAAATCGTGATCGTTTGGGAATATTCATACGATTTTGCCAGCCTTTTGTAATGTGGCCCCATAACGGAAAGTGATTGGATGAATAAAACGACAAGTATAAGTTGTTTATAAATAACGATGTAGTTATTCACAATTAATAATCGTTAAAATACTAAATTGGTTTAAAACACAAGAAGATTACTGTGTTGCACCAATTATTGATTCTTACGTAAATAAGGCACTACTCAATAATTGTTACAAAGATAATTATCGCTCAAGATTTTATTTTATTGATTCATTAATTGTTGCGTTGATATTTTATATTCTTTCATTGTTTCAATAATTGTCATTACACAGTATTTTCTGAGCAATAATTCATACTATCTGAATAATATTATTGGATAACATTGTTGGCAATGTCTAGAAAGTTCATTTAAAGAGAGGTTAGTCATCTAATCAAGCTTGCTACCAAGAAGAAAAAATTCTTATCGAAAGCCCCCCATCCAGGAACGGCTTAGTTGTCAATATTGTAATTCTGTAATATTATTTGCGAATAATTAATTATTAATTTATATGATAAGAAAAATATTAATTTTACGTGGATATAGATGGAGAAAATTTTTAATGTGACAATTGTTGAAAATTAATATTTTATCTTTTTCTGATAAAATAATTTATTTAAATATATTATTATATTTTAATAATATAATAATGGTGATATTTTTACAATGAATGTGGAATATATGAGTATATGAGGAGGAGTATTTTTGTTACCAAAAATATTTAAAACATGTTTTTCATGTCTGTGGACCCCATTTCTTAACTGAAATTTGATTATAGCCTGTAAAATCGTCCGTTTGTGGATTTCGATCAATTTCTGTTTAGAATTTGGAAAACTTTCCTTCTGTAAAGTTGTAGATAATGGAATTTCCTATGAAAAAGACACGTGGTTTGAATTTTTCTGATAAAAGGGCTATTTATTGTGAATTACTGAAGTTCCGAAGTTTCAAAATAATTAATTTTTGGAAGTTTAAAATATTTTAAATAACAAAAACGTTTTAGGAATGTTTGGGGGCATCATTAACATGTGTTATGGCTGAATTCAGATTTAGAAAAGTGGGCGTAAGAAATTTGATTATATATATTAATATTATATTAAATTTTCTGCTTTGGTGTTCTAAGCATTTTCCTATAAATAGGGTGCTTAGGTTAGAATTAAAAATTACACCAGAAACTGAAATTTTCTCTCTCTTCCTCTCTTGATATTTTGAGCGTATTCTTGTGAGTATTTTGATACTTTGAGTCTTGTTATACGGTGCAAGTTCCTTCAAAGACTATACCAAAGATTCGAGGAAATCTTTATTCTTTCGAGGTAAGGGATATTATTTTTTAAAAAAAATAATATTATTTCTTTCAATATCATTATTCCGAAGTATTGATTTGAACTTTTAATCAAATTTGGAACCTTTTGTGTCGGAGTTACTATTCACGTATACGACACTATTCACGTATACAATACTATTCACGAATACGACACTATTCACGAATACGACACTATTCATTGAAAAATAAAAATTTTAATTTTCATCCAAAATATCTATTATGGATACTAGCTTTGATTGCATCCATGTTTTGATCATTCTTGAATTTTACTTCACTATGATTATTTATGAGGTATTTTTGGACATGAAATAGCTGAAATACAAATCCTTAATACTTATTCTTTTGTTTCACTGGATTCGTTTTCTTTAAAATATTTTTCATCATCCCCAGGTCTAAATGATGATATCTTGAATATCTTTGATGCAGAGTGCAAAGATTAATGATTTTATGATGAATATCTTTGGCCCGTAGTGCAAAGATGAACAAGTGTTGAGATGAACATGATTAATGATGAATATCTTTGGCTCAGTAGTGCAAAGATGAATATATGATTCAAGATGTGCATTGATTGATGTTACTGAGGATAAAAATCATTGATGGATTGTTAAATTCATAGATAATAGTAGATTTCATTCTCTACGTAACTCTTCTATGAATTATTATTTTCATCGCGAATATTGATCTCAAAACTTGTTGTCTATTGTATTTTATCGATTTTTCCTGTTGAAGACTAACGATAATTTGTTTTATATTATCTTAGTCATAATGTTCTTTCTTGGCTAGATTAAGCTCACCCTTTTTCTTTTTGTTCCATTTTTTTTCTTCTCGTGAGGCGAGAATGTCATGAAAGATTTAAGTGGGGTATGAAATGATGGTTCTAGAGAGAGTTGTTTAGTAGTCCTCACCATTTTTGTAAAATAATGTATTAATAATTATGATGAGGACTTAGTTGGGTATGGATATTGTCTAGATGATAATATTTGTATTTAAACTCACAGTTTTTATGTTGTATTAATAAAGTTGTAGTTATTTATGTACTATGTATTGACAATTCAAAATAGGTGATGTATACCTATTTTGGGGGCGTCACATTAAGTGTCAAGATTATTATTGCTTTTGCGCAAAATAAATAATGACTGTTGAATGATTTACACGCAAAAGTATCATTGTTACTGTTGAATGATGGTCAATACTGATATTTTCCTTACCTCTTAATTGAACTGAACTCATATACTACTGTTGTGTCTCAATACTGGACTATTTGCATTATATTGACTTGATTTTGGTGCTGACAGTATATGTGTATTTCAAACATCATGCAATAGCATCTGGAAGAAGTTAATATAGAAAAATCTGGCCTATTAAAAGAAAATGAAATACTAAAAGCTAAAAAAGAACAGTATTAAGGAACTTCGGGTTGAGGTCTTATAAATTGTTATTTGAAAATTTAAAGTACTTTCAATACCCATATGTAGGGGAAGTTCTGATCCCTAAAACGAAAGATGGGTCTGGTAATATGTGTTGGAGCAAGTAATGGTTGTAAACCATGTTTTATTCCCCCCTGTTTTTGATGAATGTTTTACATAAAAGTTACATTTTTCAAGAGTTTATATTTTAAGTAGGAAGAAGCACCTAAATTACTTCAGTTTTTCAAGAGTTTATATTTTGATTAGGTGACGACCTTGGTCCAGTAGGTATTATTGTTTTAAGAATAATTGATATGTCTTCCCATGATTTACTCCCAAAATTAGATTAAATCTGAACTGTTATTGTATCTTATTATTATAGATATTATAGATAGATACCTAAATCAGATAAAGAAGAAAGAAGATAAAAGAAGAAGAAAAGTCCCATTTCACCTGGATTGAGCTTGGTGAGATTGACAATTACTAAGCTACCACTGATCAAACAATTGTCTAGGTGTGAAAGTCTCTCTTACTAAGACTATATTTCTCTACTTCTCATGCAGACACACAACACACAAAATACATGCACAAACACACACACATAACTGTAACCAATCAAACACTTGCAAATCAAACTCACACACCATTATACTGCCACCAATACAAATTTATGATTTAAATCATTAAGCAAATGAACTGTTCGTTGAGATAGTACTAAGAAAACTTTATTTGATTGTAAGTTCATATTTTTCTTTAAAAAATTGATTATTTGTTACAATCTCTCTAAATTCTTACTGCAATCAATCTAAATCATTCTCCCTACATACAAATATGTGTGCTCATTTGTTTTTTAGATAGTTCAGGGTAAAGTAAGGGGTCTTATGTTTCAGATTTATAATTGTTTTATTTTAACTCACATATTTCGATAATTTTTAAATTTCAAATATTTTCAGGTATATATTGAAGGATACATGATGTAAGCTGTAAAGAATATACTTGATGTAAGCTGTAAAGTAAAGGGTCTTAGTTTCTCTATTTTCTGCATGTATGTATTTTTTGTGTTATGCCTTTTGTAAAATTAGCTAATTATACTTGGTTATGATGATTTTGAGTATAAATGATGGGTTTTTTGGTGGTTTGGATATGTATAGATGATTGTAAGTTTTGTAAACAGGTTTAGATTTTTCTGGATATCTATTTTTAAAGGATATTCTGCCTAAATTTCTTGAAATTAATAGCAATTAGCTTGATGTTTTGGTGGTTGGATGTGTTGATGATTGAGTATGTATTAATTTTTTCATGTATGTATTTTTTTGTTCCGTATTTTATAAAGTTAACTAATTATACATGGTTATTATGATTTTGGGTATGAAATGATTGTTTTTTTGATGGTTTGGATATGTATGGATGATTGTAAGTTTTATACACAGGTTTATATTTGTCTGGATGTCTATTTTTAAAGGAAACTTTATCGAATTTTTTTAAAATTAGTAGCGACTAGCTTGATATTTTGGTGGTTAGATATGTGTTGATGATTGTGTGTGTTTTGTGTGTTACGTCTTTTGTAAAGTTAACTAATTATACATGGTTATGATAATTTTTGGGTATAGAATGAAAGTTTTTTTTGTGGTTTGGATATATATTGATGATTGTAAATTTTGTAGACAGGTTTAAAATATTTTAGATATTTATTTTTAAAGGAAATTCTACCAATTTTTTTAAAAATTAGTACCAATTATAATGAATTATGGTGATATATGATTTTAAGTAATATAATATTTTTTAAATTTTAATTTAATTTTTTTTACGCCGTATTTTTAGACACGCACATATACTACTAGTTACTAATATCACATGTTTGTGACGATAATACATCGTGCATTTGAATTTCTAAATATTTTATATTAATTTTTTATATATTGTATTTGAGTCTCGAAACTAGTTTAAGCGGAAATTTTTATCTATATAAAAGGGTAATATGGTCATATTGAATGCCGTGGTATGTGAACGTAATATATGAATATGAGCAGGGGCGAAGAAGAGAGAATAAAAAAAGAATTTAAAAATAGAGGAAAGAAGAAGAGAGATGATTTTGATTGAAGGGTTAAAAAACTGGGTGGTGAAATAGCAAAAAGTAATACGACGTGGGAACACGTGGCTGGGGTTGGATTCCCAATATTTCCTCCTGCCATACGAGGCTGACTTTCTTCGTTGTATACACTGTCCAGAGCAGATACTCTCTCCCCAATATTTCATATCCGATTAGCATAAAATTATTTTTTTAATAAATTAATTATTTAATTAATAGAATATTGACATACATATAATTTTATTTATATATTAATATTTTATTATTTAATTGACCAATTTATTCTAAAATTTTTTTTATACTAACCACTTCTCCATATTTTATCTCCCCTTGTATCCTATCACTTAAATTTTGACATTTAGCTTCTTATTTAATTTTAGAATTAATTGGTATTAAATAAGAGGTTAGGTGTCAAAATTTAATTGAAAAACACAAGAATGATAGAAAAAATAGAGACAGATAATCTGCTCTCATACACTAACACATAAAAAGAATCACATAATACTCACATACTCTTCACACACACATGCATACCGTAAACTCTTAATATATGGAGCCCGTAATATACATATGTGTGTATATAAGTATTATGTTATTATTTTTTTATGTGATAATAATATTATTTTATACTTAAGTATGAAGAAGTTGGCCTGTGTTTATGGAGTAATGTATTGAGTACTCCCATGTCAGTCTAATAAATATAATATTATTTATAAAAATTTATAAATATTAAACTTTAATTTTTGTTTCATATTTATTTTAAAAATAATAAAATGCATGCCATATCTAGTTTTTTTTATTTTATGAAATAAATCTTATGTAATCTTTATATTATAAAGCCTCCGGGGAGACTCGGTGCGGAGGCTCGGTGGTTTTGTTGTCACACTCGATGAATACTCCCTTCCTTCTTTAAAAATTGTTGTTTAAATTTTTTACATATAGATTAAGAAAGTTATTTAATAATATCATTTTAACATTTAAAATTTCATCACTACCCCTTTATGGGAAGTTGCAAACTATTAATGCAAAGAAAAAAATTTCTTGGGACAATGAGAAAAGGTAGAGGTAATATAGGAAAGTAAATAATTTATTTTTCTCGAAAATTATAAACGATAAATATTTTAGAACAAATTTTTTCTTCTAAAATTATAATCTAAATAGGAACGGAGGAAGTATTTTTCTTTCTATTTTACTCCTCTTATAATTTTATTTATATTTTTTTATTTAATTTTTCAAATTTTATAAAAAATTATATTTTACTCAACATAATTTACCCAACATAACGCGTCTCCAAATACTAGTTATCAAAAAGTTTGTAAAATAGTAGCATTTGTTTAGAAAAATATTATTTTTACAAATAAAAATTAATATTTATACGAGGTCTCTCTCACATAAATGTATAACTCTTTTATTATTCATATAATAGAGATTTTGTAAAACTATCAATTTTACTCATAAAAATATCAATCCATTCAATTTCCTTCATTTATTTTACTGTTTGGTCCTAAAAAGTGTACATGTGTGGGTTAAAACATAAGGAGGTGATAAATGTATTATATTTTTTTTATGAAGTTGATATTTTCACATAATATTTTGATATATAACGATGTTTTTTATGTGAAAATATCAAAAAAAATTATGAAATGCATTTTTTACATAAATAGTAATAATAACATAAAAGAAAAAATATATACACAAATACAGAAGACACAAACGCTTATAACTACAGCTTTTTTTTGAGCTATTTTGATCCATAACAATTACAGATCTACATAACAGTTGTATATATACATATAGCCCTAACATAAAACTCTTTATTTTAGAGGCAATGATATTACAAAGATGATATCTATATCCCAACAAAATAAATAGAATTGGTATATTTTATAAAAAAAATTGATTGTTTCACAAATAATTCTATCACATGAGATGAGGTGGACTCCATTTACTATTCATGTGAAGAGAAATTTGTAAAAATTATAAAATTTACTTGTGAAAATATAAATTATTATAAATAATTAATAGGTGTATGGTTTTGTCTTTGGACTTTTAATAAGTTTAATTGTACCATTGATATTCCAATTGGATCATGAAATAAGAGACAGGACTTGCTATCATAGATGGGACATGGGAGTTGTTTTAAACATCCAGATCCAAAGTAAAGGGCTCGGAGAAACTTTTCATATGTTATTTAGCTTGGGCTTTTTTTGAGATAATATTATTATTTTTCTCGAATTAAAGTATAATCTTTAAAATTTTAGAAGGGGATCAACTTATTACGTTCAATTTAACGGCGTCAAAAAATACAAACATTCTTAAATAGTAGTAGTATAGTATAAATGTATAATAGCACTTCCTTCCCCGTCCCTAAAAGGATTTATAAAGTACAATTTGTACATATATTTAAAAAAATAGAAATAGATGAGAAAAAAGTAAATAAATTCTATATGATATAAAATCAAAAAACAACGAAGTGGAGGCATCAAAAGATATGCTTGGCTCCATAAGCAAAGGGGAATGAATATATATGGACCTATTTATGCTTTAACCAGGTGTCATTTTGCATGTAGCCAATAACGAGGAATATAAATTTAATTAAGAATATAAATGAATTGAGTCAAATCGAATATTGAGTTGTTTAAATTTTGTTTACAAAATTTATCGATAAAAAAATAAGGTTTGGTTGATGTTCATTTAGCTATCGAGTCGAGTACGATCTCAAATCGAGTCTGAACAGTTTGAACTTTTCGAACGAATATTATCTTAGTATCAATAGAAAATTTAATTTGTGCAGGTTCAAGTAATTTATCGAACTTTAAATTTACTCATATTTGACTCATTTATATTTTAAGTCGAGCTCGAATCGAACTTTTAATCGAACGAATACAAATCGAATTCGAACTATTTGTTCATTTTATAATATTAAATTTAATAAATTATTAAATTTACATGGGTTGGTTGGCATTGGACTTTAAAAGTAAAAGAATAGTGTTGAATCCAAATAAACAAACCTCACCTGTCAGGCCGTCACCTAGTTATTTAATCAATTTCTCACAAATCTTGGACACATTATTGCAAATAGAATATATGCGGTTCGTGATCCCTGGATGCTGAGGAGTTCTTGGAATAATATTTTAGAATTATTTGAAGAGATAATTATTTTTACCATTAAAAAGTACTATTTTTATAAGCTACACAAAAAATTAAAGAATGGTTGTCCATTTATTTTTTTTGTGAACTTTGAGGGTAGATAAAATAAATAAAATAATAATTCTAGGAAAAAAAAAAACTTAGATCACTTTTTGTCTTGTCCCAAAAATGGATAAATTTTATGATTATTATATTATCCCATGTTTCTAAACATAACAAAATTTAATTTGTTTGTCCAGTTATTTCGTTTGTGAGTTTTGAAGGGAGATAAAAATAAGGAATTAGGTAAAATCGAAAAAAACCTTGATCAGTTTTTTTGTATTGTCCTAAAAATGGATAAATTTTATAATTATTATATTATTCATATTTACAAACACAACAAAATTTAGTAATAGGGTAAAATAGTAATATAATTTTGTTTATTTACAAATTCACAGAACATGAACAAAGAATAATTCTCATTGACAAGTAAATCGAATTACAAACATACTATAGTTGAGGTGATATTTTCTCGAGTCCTAAAATAAAACTCGATAACATATATTTATAAAAATATATAGACTTATGTAATTATTTGACACGAACAATGAAAAAAGAGGTTGTCGTTATAATCACACCCCCAAATATGGCCAAAGAAAAAATTATAATTTTTTTATTTTTTAATTTACACAAACTTAAAAGGTGTTTGAGATTGCTTATAATTAATTTTAAGAAAAAAAGTGTTTAGTAACTTGACTTTAAAATGGTTTATACTCACTTTTTATCAAAAGAACAATTTGGAGCTTTTGGTTATTTGCCAAAACTTATAAGCAGGTTTGAAATATTACTAATCTATCCATATTTATTTTAGTAGTTTTATTCATGAGATATTTTAGTTCTTCAAATATTCATTTTAGTAATTTATACTTGAAATTAGTTAAAATAATTAAATTTTATACTATTTTTTATTTAATTTTTACTAATTCAAGTACTTTTTATTTACCAAATATATATACTTTTAAAATTAATTATGAACAGATTCACTAATTACATTTTTTAAACGGTCCCAAACATCCTTTGAGTAGAGTGTGTCATATAAATAGTACTTCATTCATTTCAAATCATATGATCATTAATAATTTTAAAAATTAATTAAACTCAAAAAAGTTATGAAACAATAAAATGTATGATAAATAATATTTTTTAGATAGTTTATAATATTTATTGTTGTATTGATTAAATCAAAAGAATTTATATTAATTTTACTTTTAAAAATATTATAAATCGACTTAAAAATTCAATAATAATAAAATAAAATATAGAATGGATGGAGTAACCATTTTAGCAGTAGAGGCGTATGATTCTCAATTAAAAAATCGCGTTCCTTCTAAAGGAAACCTTTCTTCACTGGAGGTTCCCTACAAAATCGAAAGTGACTCGACAGCCGTCATTCGTCAAGCCTTGGTGCTTAACGCTAACCATTTTGATTTTCCCGCTTGGACATTAAGACAAACATTTGGCGGACATTTAGCAGATTCACCTTCAAATCTACAGCGCCAGTTTCAGTTAGAATTATTTCAAAGATGAAGTACGTGCTTGTGACGGGTGGAGTAGTGAGTGGACTCGGCAAGGGTGTCACCGCTAGTAGTATAGGCGTCGTTCTCAAAGCCTGCGGCCTTCGGGTCACCTCTATTAAAATCGGTTTGTGTTCTGTTTTTTTAATTAGAACGAGCAAATTAGATTGAATCCTTAATACACTGTTATCCGAACTTATTTTCATTTTATGTTTTTGTCTCTTTAATCTATGCATGAAGTTGGGCATTTTAAACTTTGGCTACCATGTTACAATTTTGTTAGTTTTTAAGGTGTTGATTAAAACTGTGAGTCCACTTTAGTAATTAAGTGAATCACACTGAATATAGGAACTGCAAAATGACAAGTGCAATAGAAGTTCGATGATAAATAGTATTTCCTTCGATAAAAACAAGTGCTATCAGACTGATGCGTAAAGATAACTTTTTAACTTATTTGTCACGAGTCTCAAAAACCAACAAGATTGGGCTTTTGTTTTCAACATTGGGGATGTGGGTTTTTGTAGAATCTTTGATGATTTGATCTGTTTGTTTTATTTATGTGAATAAGGTTACGTTTTTTCATCACATGTTGGTCTGTTGGGCATCCACTTCCATGGTGGTAATGCATATTTGTGGGAATAGTTCATTTAGACAACGATTCATATAGTTCCTTTATCTTATGTGGTATTCCCGAGGTAGAGGGGTTATGTTGTAATATGATCAAATTTGATGTTACAGTAGTATGTCATTTTTATCTTTCATATATTAGTGACTGACGTTTTCCTGTGATTGCAGATCCTTACTTGAACACATATGCTGGTACCATGTCTCCTTTTGAACAAGGGGAGGTTTTCGTTCTTGATGATGGCGGAGAGGTTTCCTTTTCCTTTTCTTAATTCATACATTAATTTGTGCTCACACAACAAAGGTTGAGAAGGAAGTTGTACTTGCCAGTTGTCAAAATTGAATTTCGATATGATGTTACTATTGCCAAAAAAAATAAAAAATGATGCAAAATCTCAAAATAAAATACCATTTTTAATGGGCATTTAAATTAAAGCCTTTTACATTCAAAATTTGTATGATAATTTATAAAATTTGCATTTTTTGATTGGTCTTTTATTTATCACAGAACAGAGGAGGTGGTTTTCACCATTAGAATTTTCAAATTGGTAAAAGTTTATCATTATTATAGACTTATATCTAATACTATATATTTCGGTCAAATGATAGGCTATAAAAGCTCTCCCTACCTATACGCCACACATGACAAATATCTAGGATTTTTAAAATGTATCAAACCACTTGCTTAGTAAAGAAGCTATATTTAGAGATTATGCTAGATAATGCTGATTTTTGGATAATTTCGAGGCATTATGGAACTTTTCATGCTGAAAGCCATTCAATGGGCTTTTGGATGATAAGAGCTGAAAGTGGAAATGCTAATATTTATAAAAGTAAGCTATGTTGAAATGATTTCTATTACGTGCAATCAGTTCAACCATCATTTGGACTCCTAACACATTTTCACAATTTCTTTATGTTTTACTATTTTCCTTCTAGCATCAAAAGAAATATTTCACACTATTTTTCTGTTCTAATAGGTTGATCTGGATCTGGGTAACTATGAACGATTTTTGGATGTAAGACTTACTAGAGACAACAACATTACCACTGGAAAGATTTATCAGGTGCTTAAATCCTTTGGTTTTTGGAATTTATTGTTGATTCGTCACCTCTTGAATTCTATTATTTTAATAAAGATAACAATTTTTTATTTTTTTTTATTTTTCCTGTTAGTCTGTTCTTGATAAGGAACGGAAAGGCGATTATCTTGGGAAGACTGTTCGGGTGATGCTGCATGTTTATATACTTAATCATTTCTAATTTGGAACATTTAAATATGGTCCTGCTAACTGTGCTCTTGCATGTTTAACTGGATTTCAGGTGGTCCCACACATTACAGATGCCATTAAGAATTGGATTGAATCGGTTTCTGTTATTCCCGTGGATGGGGAAGAAGGTCCAGCTGATGTTTGTGTGATAGAATTGGGAGGGACTGTAGGTATGAGCTCTCTTAAAGTTTGAGGCACCAAAATTTCTATCCTTTCTCTCCCCACCAATATCTAATTTCCCGTCTTATCATTTATGAGAAGATAATATAATTTTTTTTCCCAAAATTATTAGGTGATATTGAATCAATGCCTTTCATAGAGGCTTTGCGACAACTGTTCTTCTCAGTTGGTAAGGTTTCATTGTTTCTGTTTTTTCAGAAAGATTGATTAAGTTCACTCTGATGTTATTTATTGGTTTCTTCATTCTCCTATGTACTCTATAGTCTTCATTATGTTGTCAAATGATAAGAGAATAAGTCATTGTGTAATATCTACATGGTTCACCAGAGATGCTGGGAAGTATTCTCAATTCTACAACGCTGGCGTAGGCTGAATGAATCCCATGTGAAAGCATAAAAGTAGAAAGAATGCTGAGCAGTGTTCTGAAAGAATTATTTTCAGATGACCTGACTCCCACTCTTTTCTTCAACATTTGTTAGCTTAGCTGGGTGGTGTAGTTATCATCTCTGGCAGGATATCTTTTGAACATGACAATGTGTGGTTGGAATTTTATGCTCCCCCAGCGATGTCTTGCTATGGTCCTATCTCTGTTGGGCTCTGTATATGTTCCTCATTGTTTATGTGCAATATAGCTGTATAATTAGTGCCTATTTTACTTTTCATGTAGCAACCTCTTCTGACTTGTATATTCGTGCCTTTGATTATGTTCAAATGTTTAATTGGCTATTCTCATGTCACACTTCAATCTTTTTTGCAGGACAAGATAATTTCTGCCTCATTCATGTGAGCCTTATACCTGTATTGGGTGTAGTAGGAGAGCAAGTAATTCTCTGAAGCTTTTAACATTAATTCTATCCTGATTTTGATGTTTTTATCTAATTACATTTCCTAAGGTTGTCATATTATCTGATATAAGTTTCCATCTATGTTTGCTGGCAGAAAACCAAACCAACGCAACACAGTGTGCGGGAACTGAGAGCACTAGGCTTGACTCCTCATTTTTTAGCATGTCGTTCTGCTGAGGTATGTTCTTTTATTTATATGCGTTATTGCATGCAGTTAAGGTGATTTGATGAAATTACTTATAGAAAAAGAAAAGGTGATCTGATGAGATGGAAGAACTTTGGCATACGTCAGCTTTGGTTGATGTTATGTTTCTTGCATACTTCATCCTAGTCTTACGGAACTTGATTATGTTATTAGCATACATGATTTCCGCTATTTAGAGTGTATGTGAGGAGTTGATGAATTTATATTTTTGTCTTGGCAAACTACTAACATTTTGTTGCATTACTACTTTACTAACAAATGACTTTTAATAGCCTTTCAAAACTTGGTTGGTTTGTTATTTTAATGTTTGATTAATTATTTTTGGTGAGTAGTCTTTAATTATTTTTAAAGTGACGTGGTTGATAATATTAAGAATAAGTTATGCTCTATAATGATGTAAATGATGTTGCAGCCATTACTGGAGAGTACGAAGCAGAAACTTTCACAATTTTGCCATGTTCCTGTAAGTTGTTAGTCCCGAGTTCTTATTTTGGTCTTATACACACCAAGAGCTTAGCTCATCTTTCTGGGTTTGTTTTGGACAACTTCCCTTTTGTTTTTAGCTTTCTAGCCTTTTAAATGGACCGTGTACCACGTTAAAATTCTTGTCATAATTTTTGATGTTCACAGGTCGGTAATATCCTTAATATCCATGATGTTCCAAACATATGGCACATACCTCTTTTACTTCAGGTGGGTTATATTCACTCAAGATCTGATTAGCTCTTCTGTATTCCTTTTATTAATTGCTAGGTTCTATGAGGTTTCTGACATTACATTCTTGTTACAGAACCAAAATGCCCATGATGGCGTTCTAAAGCAGCTAGACTTACTGAGGTATGCTTTTAATTTAAATTGCAATATGATGGTCGTCTTAGTCTTGGTAAGTAAATGTGCCTTCACCCTTCCTTATGTTCCTCATGACTTAGATGACACCGAATCAAGTTCTATCTTGGACCATTCTTTTGCTGAGTAGGAAGCTTTTCTCAAATAATTATGCATATGTGGTGGGTCACAAAATACGATTTCAAGTAGGTCTGAATATTGTCTGACTAATGATGAGATTTCTGTTTCAGTGTAGCCACTTCACCTAATTTACAAGAGTGGACCAACAGGGCTAAGAAATTTGATGACCTCACTGATTCTGTTAGTATTATTCATATTTACTTATTTAGTGATCCCTTTTCAAATATTTATTTTACTTGGTGTTTTAAAAATATGCTGTTCTTTGCAGGTTAGGATAGCAATGGTTGGGAAATATGTTGGCCTATCAGATTCTTATTTGTCTGTCGTGAAGGTGAAGAGAAATCCTTAAATTCATGATTTAACTAGACATGCATGAGCTTTACGACATTTCTTCTTTGTAGATACGCATGTAAAGTAGTTGTTTTCTTCTCTCTTTTCATGGAGATAGCTCTTTGCAAAAGAATAGCTCCCGGGAGTTATTTTCTACATCCTTTTTAAATTCCTAGTATATTGGATGTGTGATTTGGGAAATTTTGTTTCACCTAATCTTCGAAAAGACATGCAACAACAAATGAGTTCCTTTATAGAATAGAACAGATAGTGTACAAGTTGCTACTTGCAAGTGCACAATCGAAAATGATCTCCTGTGTTCTTTAATTTTTATTCCACTTTTAGCCTGATCTTTGTGGAATATCACTGCTATGAATCTTTGATCAACTTACAACAAATTTCCTATGGCATTAATTTTATAACACATGAAAAGCTATGTAGCCTATTAACCTTCAAACTTATTTGAAGATTATCATTTCAATCTCTGTTGTAGAATATTTTCACTTCTTAATTTTTCACTCGTGTTTGCTAGTTCAGAGACTAAGAATTGTTTGTTGCTTAAAACAACTTGTTTGATTTCAACTAGCAGTTTTTTCTTTTCCTTTGACACACAGGCACTTCTCCATGCCTGCATTGCATGTTCATTGAAGCCATCAGTTGATTGGATTGCCGCTTCTGATCTTGAAGATGATAGTGCCAAATTGGTATTGAGATTCAATTAGTTGTATCAGTAAATATTTTATAATTCTTTTGCTTACATGTTGCTTTGATGAATTTTATGACAAATATTATACCCATACAGACACCAGAACTTCATGCTGCAGCATGGAAGACTCTAAAAGTAAGCTTTTCTCTGGCTTTCATTTCTAATTATCCTTTTTGCTTCTTTTCAATTCAACTGTATTTCTAGAGACAAATATGCATTGTAATCACTTGTATCACAACATTTATGTATAATTATATTTTAAATCCTTAATTTATCATCTTCACATTTGGACATCAGTACTCTTAAAAACTATTATCCTTTTTTCTAGTATACCTTATAATCTACAGAGCAAGATATTGAAGTTCTTGAGTTGGTACTTGGTAGGGGAAGGCTGTGCTGGTGGTGGCTAAGGAATGTGTTACAAATACTAAATTTAACCATTTAAACTGTTATTTATGAAACCAAATTTTCAGAGTGCAGCATGTGTCTTGGTTCCTGGTGGATTTGGAGACCGTGGGGTGAAGGGTATGATATTGGCCGCAAAGTATGCCAGAGAGAATAAAGTTCCTTACCTTGGATCTGCTTAGGCATGCAGATTTCTGTAATTGAGTTTTCTCAAAATGTATGTGATCAATTTGAATATCCAGCATATATTACCCCTATTCACTAAATATATATTAGTAATAATTATCGACATTACTTCAAACACTTCTTCTAGGTTTTGGGTCTGGAAAGGGCAAACAGTTCCGAATTTGATGCTCAGACGCCCAATCCTGTTGTAATTTTTATGCCCGAGGTAATTGCTTGTTCATTGTGACATTTGATGGGGGTATGACAAACACCTTATAGATTATATTAATAATAATCATCTTTTATGTGCACATTCAGGGTTCATGAACACATATGGGAAGCACAATGAGACTTGGTGCTCGAAGAACGTTATCTCTTGGTAGATACCGTAATTTAAAGTATGTAGATGAGCGACATCGGCATAGATACGAGGTTCGTAATGAGTGCCGAGTGGGAAAAATGTGTTGTATTTATCTTGCATACTAGTTTTATCCTCACACCTGATATGTGTGGTGCAGGTGAATCCAGAGATGGTTGGCATTTTAGAAGAAGCTGGCTTAAAATTTGTAGGGAAGGATGAAAGTGGACAGAGAATGGAGGTTTGTTTTCTTATAAACTTGGACTTTTGGCTATAGTATTCTTTGAGCTTGAGTATGTCAGTATTAAGTTGTTAAAAATGTCAAAAGCTTAAAAATACGTAATAGTTGTTTGTCCTCCTACTTGAGCTCATGTATATCTTTTTGAAAGCAATAATTTCAGTTTTAAACTAGAACTTTGAAGCTTATTATTGTTATTATATTTTTTAATCCTCTTTTTCAAACTTTCACATTCTCTGTAGATTTTAGAACTTCCAAATCATCCATAGAACTATGTGGGGGTGCAGTTTCATCCAGAGTTCAAGTCGCGGCCTGGGAGTCCTTCAGCTCCATTTTTAGGTACTTGTGGGATAAATATGTTAATATATTGATTAAATATGTGGAGCTATCTTTCTCTTTTGGAGGTTATTGTTGTGTTTTGGCATATGAAAACTGAGATGTATTGCAATGTTTTCTGTCGTTTCAAAATGCTTAGTTTGTTATTCTTATTTCAAAACACGTGTTAGGCCATCAGAAATAATCATAAGCTCGATTGTCTTAAGAGTAATTAGGCAAGATGATACGTAGCTTATTGCTCGTGGTCAAAATAATATTTTGTTGATTTTTTATCTTGTGTCTGCTGACATTTTTCTGCAAGTATTATGAACTGTCAATTTCCAGTCCTTTCTTCTTAAGTAGCTTTCTAGAAACATTTATGGAGCTTCTGACTTGCAAAAAAATAAAATAATTTTTTCTGGAGCTTCGGATGATATATTTTCTTTGTGAAATTTTCTTTTATATTATTTTATTTCGAAAGAGGAGAATTATTGGAGGGTGTCTACTGGTGACTGAATCAGTTCACCTTGTTCTGCAATTCACTTTCTTTTTTTTACAATGATAAAATTGAAATTTTTCTTTTAAAACTCTCACTACTTTTAACTTGAAAACATGGTGACAAAAAGTTAGATGGTCTTCAACATAATGCAGTATGCTACGATATTATGTAGAATATGATTGGCTGATTAATTTTCCTTGTGATGTCATTTGATTTTCTTTGGACATTTTTCATGTATAAACTGAGCCTCTCATGGTTCTCTTAACATTTATATTGCTGTTTTATAGGTCTTATATTGGCATCGACTGGGAAGTTGGGAACTTATTTAAGTGAACAGAATGGAAGTCTACAAGCAACTTGCCAGTGTTTGATTGCTCCTCAATATGCTTACAAGGTACTATTTTCTTAGAGCATTATTAGAGTCGGTTCCTCCATTGGTTAACTGTTTAAATTCTTAAAAGTGTTATCTTATCGTATTACCCACTATTATTTGTGTTTAGTAAGGGAAATTCTTATATCTCACTCCTGAATAACCTGAACTATTTATTTAAGGCCCAGGGGCAGTAAGATTGCCATTAACAATCTTTTAGAAAAAAGGTGTCCGTGATCCTTTTTCTTGATTCCTAAACTTATATTTTGAACTTTGAATGTAGGAAGGAAGAGTTCAGTGAGGTGAAAATACAATACACATTGAGGTTTTCTAAAGTGCCTTTTAAAAAATACAGTGGAGAACTTAAATTGCAAAAAGTTATGATGAGCTCCTACAATCAGTTATGTCTCTTGGGCAGACAGTTGTGTGATAGGAATTCTTTTTGAGTTTTGATAGAATATGTAAACTCTTCTTCTTCCCTGCACTCCTGTTCTTCCAGCTTCTTAACACATGCACTTGTCAAAAATATTATATTAGTACTTTTAGGATTTAGGATATTAACTGCACAAGTTTTCCTCATCAAAAGAAGAGGAAAACAAAGTTTGCTTATTGATGTCGGATTGCACCTGTAATATCCGTGGAATAATATTTTGTGCCAGAAAACAATTTAGCCTATTACTCTGACAACTTGTGGATAAACTTTTAAATGTATTTTTTATTGGTTCTTTCCTTTCTCATGTTATCGAATCGAATGCATCTGAATACTGAATTCCTCTCATGTGGCTCCTAATGAGTAATGACCATGATTGATTGGCTTGGCTTATTAAACTGGGAATTTCATTATCCGTTATTGGATTAGAAAGAAAATTTATGTTAATTTGATGGTGGCTATATATGTTATATTAGGTTGATTGGAGTGAGCTATATCCAAGGACCGCTCACACACACACACACACACACACACACACACACACACACACACACACACACACACACACACACATATATATATATATATATATATATATATATATATATATATATATATATATATATATATATATGAGGATCAAGTCATATACTTTTTCTTACTCACCGTACTCACCTTCCTATAGCGACGGACTCGGCGACGGTTTCGGTCATACAACCGTCGTTTATACTTTTACCGATGGACAACATATAGCGTCGCTAAAAGTATAGATAACGGTTGTATGACCGAACTGTCATCGGGTCCGTCGCTAAAGGGGGGTGAGTACGGGTGAGTAAGATAAGGGGTATGCACTTGATCCGGACCGTATATATATATATATATATTCCTATTTGGTGGTTCTTTTTGTTTTCTTCCAGAAAATATCAAATTCATTGAACATCAATTTAAAAAATTAAACATACGACGATGTCAAGAAAATAAACTCAAACCTTTTATTCTGAAAATTTTGATTCAACTTCCAAAAGATTGAAACCTCAACTATCTACAAAATTGAGGGAATGCCTCTTTTACATAACAATATATAAAGTAAAACAAAAATAGAGGTAGGCAGGCTAGGATGATTTGGAACAATTGTATTGAATGTATTCTTTAAACTAAGCATAGTTAGTTAGTTTTTATCATGATATTCAAGATACGAAATCTATATTTGCAGTTTGATTTGCTCATAAAACTTAGCAATGAATTCCTCAGCCTTCATATCAATCCCTTGATCTTCACATACCTGATCATAACCATAATATTCTTCATCATCTGCACTTTTCAAAAAACTCTTCCTCGCCACGTCATCGTAATCACTAATATCTTCGTTGAAATCAAAGTCGTCGAAATCAACTTGGGCAGGGTTAATGCAGGGAATGTGAGGTAGCTTGAATCGCAAGGAAGAAGGCCGATGCATCCTGACGTGAATTACCGGAGTGTCATCGAACGACAGCTGGCGCTCACCGTATGCCCTGAGAGCGCCACCGCGCTGGTGGCGGCGGAGACTCTTGATGTACCTGGGGAGGTTGAGCATGAGTCTTCTTCTTAAAACTCCACCTTTTCTTACCCATAGAAGGGCCAACCGCAGAATGTTCCACGCTCTACGAGCTGTGTTTGATTTCTTCATCTGCATTTTGGAGATCGAGTGGAAATGTAGTTTCAACTTTCTCTAGTAGAAGTAGTGTAATTGAGAGATGGAGGGAGGGAGGGAGGGAGGGAGGGACTAATAAAAGTGGACAAATGGAGAAGTAGTGGAGGAGAATAATTTTGGGGCCGGCCGGATAGATTTAAGCTTGTGGAGAGTCTGTTTTTCGTTTGTAGGTAATGAGAGGTGAAAAGAGGACAAAGGCTATATATACATATAAAAATATTACTAGTAATTAGCATATGATGGAAAAATAAAATAAAATAAAAAAATAAAAATTTTACTAGTTTAGAAGATGATACGCGGTATGCATGAATGTTGTGCGTGTTTTAGTGTGTGTGTGTGAGAGAGAGAGAATGAGGGAGTAGTTTGGTTATGTGGAAAAAGAGATTGGGGGCGGTGGGTGGGAGAAGACACGGCTGGACGCGGGGGAAAGAAAATACTGCGCGCTTTGTTTCCGAAACTGCCCACGGCTCCAGTTTGGTTTTTTAATTTTAAAATAAGACGGACCAAAATTTGATGTTGGTACAAGATTTTAAAAAATACTAAATAAAATAACGTTGGGAATAATTTCTATATATTTGCACTTTTATCTATGCTCTAAAAAAAGAGCTGTTTCATATTACCCCTAAAATAAATAATCGTTAGTGTAGTTGTGGGTACTTAATAATAAAATTAGGATAACAAATTTGATTATTTTATATTATTATTAATAAAAAGATAATTTTTTAAAAAAATAATAATAAATAGATTTAATTATTTTTGCGAAATAGATGGAGTAAAAATATTATGGGCAATTGCCCACCTTATAATTTGAGAGAAGGGATTATCATGAAGTTTATTTTTAAATAAGTTGGTCAATTAACTAATAGAATACTGACATGTATGTGAGACTATAAATGTTTCAGCATTCTATTTTTTAATTAACCTAACTTATCAAAAAAATAAACTTTATGCTCACCGTATACTAATTTGAGTATATCAGCCTCTGACCCCAAATAAGGGGAATAGCCACAATTTGAATAACCGACGTAATCCAGCTGCATAACACAGTACACCCCCTATGTACCAGCTCAAGTCTAACTATGCAAGTCATCGTGACCTTTGTAAGCGGCCATCATCTTTGGGTGTGAATGTGTGATCTACTAATATATATATATATAGGATATGATCCATAGCAAGTATTTGCTATGAATGTAAATTGAACAAATAGCATCATATCCGTTCATTCCATAAATCAAGAATGCAGATTAAAAATTAACTAGTGCCGTACCCAGTTCGTCTGGCGTACGTTGAAAATTTTTATACACTTTATGGGAAAATAAAAAAAGCAAAAGTTCATTACTCTCTCTTGAAGCTTTGAAGTTTAGAATCTCCGTTGGGCCAAGAATATTAATCTCTCGAGCTTCCTTCACCAGCTTGCAACTCCCATTACACCTAAAACAGGGCAAGAACCTGATACCCCACAACCCTCTAAACCTAAAATATGCAGCTTGCTCTAGAGTCTAGACTAATTGCAAATATATAAAAATAAAAAAAAATGAAAATGAAACACAAAAATCAACATTGATATTACCTATGAAAGTTTTGAATCTTGAAGCCAGACAATAAATGCGATAGAGAGATAAGAAATATATGACAAAGATATATCGAAGCTAGGAATCCAGAAATACAAAAAGGCAAAAAACAAGAAAGAAATAGCATCAAACAAAGTCAGAATTTAATCAACATCAAACCAAAAGATATGAAAATCGTGTAGGAAACATATAGATGATGATGAGATAATTACAACTTGAATATCTAAGCATATTATGTAGAAATATAATTGGGGGAAAGAGATAATACTCGGACAAAATTATCAGTCATATGAATGGATTCGGGAGGGGGAGATGAGGATTGAGGTTCGGAAAGGGCGGCGGAAGATGAATTTATGCTGCTGGATCTTAGAAGTCTGTAATTCTGACGAATTCGAGCTGCGAAATATGGAGTAAGACGCTGTATTAAAGATCTCGAAGAAGAAGAAGACATTATTATAATTACGGTGATAATAGCTTCCCCTCTATTGCTGTTTCATTTGCAAATTAAGAAAAAACACTCTGTTTTGATTTTGATGGATTCGAATCGAGGTGTAGGTTTTGCCTTTGATTTTTTTTATAGTCCGCTACTTGGAGTAGCGTACGGGTTAAAATTTTTTAATGTACGCTGGACGAACTGCGTACGACACTAGTTAATTTTTAATCTGCACCCTTGATTTATAGAATACACAAATATAATGCTATTTGTCTAATTTACATCCATAGTAAATACTTGCTATGGATCATATCCCATATATATATATATATATATTCTTATTAGTAGAATTGGTAGAAAATGGTTAAAGTTCAATAAATCAGTTAAAAGGCATACTTTATAATAATAAGTGTAATTGTTTAAGTTTAAATGCATAAACAGTTTTAAATATTACTCGCTCCCTTCTAAAATTAGAAACATGATTTGACTTTACATATTAAATTTTAAATTGATATTATTCGTAAAAAGTTTAGAATAAAATAAATTTTGAATATAATTATAATAATTCTATCAACTAAAATTAAATAAATTCATATCAAATTAAAATTTAATATATTATTACTTGACCTCAAAAATCAAATAATTTCTTTAATTTTGGAAAGAAACAGGAACATAAACATGAACATGAACAGATTCTTTTTAGTTTTTATTAGTTGTTGTAGATTGTCTTGACAAAATATTTGTCCTATTTTTATAGACCAATGTGTGGCACGTTGGACAGTTGGCAAGGCCCCATGCATGAGCTTCTAATTAAGTTTTACCTAATTTACATTTAAATAAAAAGGTCTCATGTATTTAAAATAGAATTAAAAAAAAAAAGTGGAGCAAATTATGTATGAAGTAGCTTTAACCAGAAAGTAGAAAACATAGTTAGGTCAAGGGCATTTAGGTCATACAAAAAGTTGGATTGATCAATGATTGAAGAATGGGCAACAAAACTTTGTTTAAAAGTAGTATTTTCTTGAAATGGAATCCTTGAAAAAAGGTTAATGACTTTGTACAAGTAACGCTCTTTTTTACTTTATTATTAGTATTTTATTTGATTTGATTTGATTGCACAAGTCTTTCTTTTCTATTATTTTAAACTTGTAGTGTACTAGTTTAATTGAGTAAAGGCAATTAGGCAAAAGAAGTTAGTTATCCTTCCTACTTGACTTGTAGACGCAACCAATTAAGACTTTCGTTTCTTAGGCGTTTTAATTTTCTTTATTTAAGGGAAGTTTGTTTGTTTATTAAAATGTGAAGGTATTTATTTAATTACACTTGTCAAGGTGGCTCCTAAGTCCTAAGCCACTTGCTTGGTATGGGCTTGCACGGGTTTGGATGCTAGTACGGAATTAGGCTTTTTTTCCTCCTTTTTATTGGATGCATCAAAATTAATTTAAATACTACTCTCTCCGTTCCTTAATATAAGTCGTTTTAAAAAAATATTTTTATTCCTAAATATAAGTCGTTTGTGAATTTTAAGTAAGCATTAATTGTTTAGTTTCTAATATTACCCCAAGTAATAAATATAACTTTGGTTCTTTCATTATTTTTTATCCAATAAATAACACTCTCTTCTTCCAATATAAGAAGGTAATATAGATAATTGATAGTATATTTAATGTTATATAATCATTTTTTTAATATTTATGCATAACTCTAAAACGACCTATATTAAAGAACGAACGGAAGAAGTACCTATACAAATAGATTTTTTTTTCATGTTGTGAGTCAAGCTTTCTTTCATTTTCTTTATCACTTATTGCGGTAGGGTAAAGGTACGGTAAAGAAAAGCGACAAACAACACGGTTCTTTTCTCTATCTGATTTTATCTATCTCCTCTCCCTCTGCACTTTCACCCATACCCACCAGAGAAATTTACTCTTTTTTAATTTTTTTCAGAGCCATAGTTGAATCAGAGAAATTTGGGATTTGGGTTTGAGTTTTTTTGAAGTGGGTCAATTTTATTTTGGGAGAAAATGGTGATCATAACACAGAAAATGGGAAAATGGTGATCAAATTTCCAAAATCCTAACATTTGCTTTTTGTTTTTCTCTTTTATTGCAGTTGATGAGCCACTCAAGATCACATTTGAGGTATTTATATGTGTATATGTTGGATGTTGGATCTGAACATAAAAGTTTATGCTTGATGTTATTTTATATAGTTCATAGTTTAAATTTCTTTTTTAGCTGATTGATCTGTTCTTTTGAGGCCGGTAGTTCCAAAGAGAGACTGGAGGGACCTGGCCTCCAATCTGCCAAGAATGCCTCATGAACATAAACTTGATTTTCATTATTTATGCAATCCTCTCCTATTAGTTTCTCCACCAAATAGCCAGAGTCCCGTGATAGGGAAAATGTAAAATGCGTATATATGTCTACCTTGTATTACACACACACATATAGTGAAACTTTTATCCTTAAAAAAAGCACGCATAACGCGTAGCTAATAGGCACACCAAGAGCTCATCTAGCCAAGCTTTAATACTGATGAAGCTACTTCTGCAATTGGGCATATTCGATGTACATGTATTATTGATAAAGAAGTTTTCAGTTATTCATATTTTACATCAATGTATGCTGTGGTACTTATATATAAATATGCAAAGCGCATACACAATGTCACAATGTATTCATAGACACCAATATATACATATACACTGCATATTATGCATAATACATAATTTATATACACTTGTGCAAATTATGTATCAGACTTAAATAATTACTTCTACAACTTGATTTGAATAACAAAAGAAGATCAAAAACAACGATTACCACGTCAACGTCAACGTTGACATCATCTTTTAACCAAACCCAAATATTATAAAGACAAACCCTTATTCTTTTTTTCATGGCATTTGTTCATGATCACATAGTTTATGCTTGGTTTACTTTTGGAATTGGACTGCATAAAGTGTGTTCCTTTATTTATTTCCTTTATCTGTTCTTTTTTGTGTATATGTTCCTTTATTTCCTAAGTTATTAGATGTGTTGTAATTGAGATTTATATGTGAAGGGGATGTTGTGATTGTTGTGTGGAGTAATAATGGTAGTAAAATCTGTGCTAAACCATAGCCAAATACTTATGAGGTTTTGTCCTAAAAAGAAATGCACATGTTATGTTCGATAAATTGCCTCTAAGAGGCTGTCAAGTATAAAAAAGGAGATGTTAGGTGATGTACATGGAGTAATTTATTTAAGCCCAATGAGGGTTGGAACCTGTACCAAGCTAAAGCTAAAGCTAACCCCACCTAAATTGTCGTGCTGCATAAATTAGGTTCCTATGTATGTATGCTTATTTTATGTCTAGGCTTTATGTTATAAGTTGATCACTAATGTTTGAGCAATCTGGGTAACTAAAGAATTTTTCACTATCTTAACATGTACTCCCTCCTTTCCAAATTGAGTCTTATTTGACTTTTTAATTTTCTTCCCCCCAAAATAACAAATTTTTGGGGGGAATATCTTATGTCCACGTGTGTCTATGGCAACCTTAGTATGCGTAGGAAGCGTCACAACCTTAGTAAATCAGATCATGGTCTAGCCAAGTCTATAAATTTTAGGAAAAATTTTCCACACCATTCTTTATGCAGTGTGGGATTACTTAAATAATTCTAAAGTGAATAACAGAATGAAAGAAAATGGGGACACTAAAGGGAGAGGCTAAAATTCAAAATGAAGAAACCGGAATAAACATTATCAAGCCTCTTTATTCTTGGTAACTCCCAACCAGAAAACATAAAAGAAGAATTAAAAGGAAAATCTCTTTTAGAAAGTGGATTTCATAGAAATGGTGCAATACTGCCCCCAAAATAACAAATTTTTGGGGGGAATATCGTATATCCACGTGTGTTTAGCAACCTTAGTATGCGTAGGAAGCGTCACAACCTTAGTATGCGTAGTAATATCTTATGTCCACGTGTACATGGCAACCTTAATAATTGATGGCACAAACCCAGTAAATCAGATCATGGTCTAGCCAAGTCTATAAATTTTAGGAAAGATTTTCCACACCATTCTTTATGCAGTGTGGGATTACTTAAATAATTCTAGTTGAATAACACAGAATGAAAGAAAATGGGGACACTAAAGGGAGAAGCTAAAAATTCAAAATAAAGAAACCAGAATAAACATTATCAAGCCTCTTTATCTTGGTAACTCCCAACTAGAAAGCATAAAAGAAGAATTAAAAGGAAAATCTCTTTTAGAAAGTCGATTTCATAGAAATGGTGCAATACTGCCCTACCAAACATAGAAAGCTAATACACACACATTTATAATCAGCTCCATAATCTACATTGTAGTTATGGAAGTGTTTTAGGGTATGTTTAGTTATAGTGTTTGCTTCTGAGAATGTTTAGTGCGTTTGGTCACTATAAGGTGATTTTAAATTTTGAACTTTAGTTTGAGCATGCATAATAAGTGATTTAAAGTGATTCGGGAAAAAAGTGATTAAAAAAAGTGATTCTTTTAATAAAAAGAGTTCTTTATATCAAGCGTTGCTAAAAAAGATGTAGACAAACTTTGTAACATGGATAGAAGATGACCTTTTAGTGATAGATGTTCACCTTCAGGACTAAATAAACTAAATTGTATTCTATAATATAAAACAGAGCAGAGAGAGAAATACATAAACGTCCCATCCAATTCCATGTCAGCAGCTCTCTCTCAAACCCCCTAATCAAATTTCAAACCCTATCCCTCTCCTCTCTCTCGCTTACGCATTACGATTCAAACCCTCTTTCTCTCTATGTGTTACTTACACATGAGATCGATACCAAATTTCTAATAACTCTATCCTCTAAACTACCCTAAATCTTTTCTCTCTCATACTCAGCCCCTAATATACGATCCAATGCATAGAGAAAGGACTTAGAATCAAATTGGGTTCACAAGGCCTGGAAGTTCCACGGACCCCTCCTCTTCTGCATCGACTTCATCTTTCATTATCTATCTTTTCGCCTAATTCCCCCAAGGTAGCCTTTTGTTTTTCCTTTTGATTATTATACAAAACTTTTATAATTTGATTTAATTTTGAGGTATTTCTGTTCGGAATAGTCCTAATTTTAAAGTCTTTTGGTATGTAGAATAACATTTAAGAATTTCTGGTGGGTTTAGATTAAGCTACAGTATTCAGTGGGTATTTGAAGAAGAGAGGGTTCAATATTGAGCATTGATGTTTGAGAATTTCTGCTAATTTATGTTTTTTATATTTCTTGGGGTTTTAGAGCTAAATATTTGATTAGCCTTCGAAGTCAACCCAATACTTACTATTTCTAATTTTTACTGGTAATTTTCACGTATCAATGTATGTATGTATTATATATATGTTGTTTTCTTGAAAAATAATTTGCCATTTTTAATTAGGTATGTTAAGTGTTGAGGAACAACACCTGTAAGACCCCAACTTATTATAAATAAAATTGAATTTTCCTTTATTCATTATTCTAAATTAATAAGGGTTAATTTGATATAATTCTTTGATTATGGGTGAAATGTGCAAAGTTTACAAAATAAGCAAGTGGTTATAAAATATTCATTATTGTCGGGAATATTCGTTTGGTCGTGGAATATTCTTTTTGTTCGGGAATCTCCAAACGACACGGCCTTGATCATTAGTGGGCCCATAACGGAAAAGCGGTTGGATGAAGGAAAGCGACAAAGATTGAGTTTTATAAATAACGACGTAAAATTATGTTAATTAATACTTTGTTGGGTTACACGGTGGTTAAAATCTGATGTCTGGCGTGGTTGCACAAGAATGGCACGCGGTATTGCATGATGATTATTGAATTATTGATCCTTACGTAGTTAAGGCACTACTCAATAATTATTACGATGAATTCTTCGTTCAATATTATATTTTATTGATTCAATAATTCTTTGCGTTGATATTTTGTATTGTTGTTGTTTTAATAATTGTCATTACACAAGATTTTCCATTATCAAATCAATAATTCATATTATTTGAATAATATTATCGAGATAACATTATTATCGCAATGTCTAGAAAGTTCTGTCAAGGAGAGGTTTGGTCACCTAATTACGCGCCAGTAAGGAGAAATCCTTATTGGAAAGCCCCCTCTTTCTTCGGGAACGGCCTGGTTGTCAGTACTGTGATTTTGTATATTATTTTTAAATAAGTAATTATTGATTATTATGATAAAGAAAATATTTATTTTATGTAGATATAGATGGAGAAAATTTTTAATGTGACTGTTGGGTCATAATATTTCTCCTATTTTGGGCTGGATAAATTGGGCCCATTTATCAGTATAATCTGTTGGGCTTTTATTATTAAGCCATGGGACTCTTTGAGCCCATTTATTGTGTCAACTTTATTTAATCGCATTGGGACCGGTCACCCAATGGATCGACCCATTAGATATTTTAATATCATTACTTTGACTTGTGATGATGAAAAAGCATGATGATTGACGAGGATCCTGCCATGCATTAATGTGGATGGGATCATGGCCGTGCGCGGTGAAAAGCAGTGGCCAAAAGCGGTAGATAAACTCGATATAGTCGGCAGAGCCCATCGAGATCGGAGGGTGTCAGGGTAGTAGTGGGTGGTACGATAATCCAAGCAAAGGTAATATAACTTAAAGAGGAAGCCATCGTATGGAGATCGTTCTCACATATATTGATTATTCATATTCTCCCATACACACACAATCGAGATTTATTATCTCTTTCAATACACTAGACCATATATTCCTCCATTGTTAACCTTGTGAACACGTCATTAATTTCGCTTTGAAGCTATCCCCGACGGAACCGCCGCCAAAGCTTTGGTGTTGATTTGTGTTTATCGTGCGAGGATCGGGGCGTCTTACGTGATTGGGGACGTGGAGAAAGATCTTGGCGTTAACATCGGGCGCTAGAAGGAGGGCTTTGAGTTCTAGTGTCATTAAAAATTTCAATCACAATCGTTTAACCTACTTGAAGATGATGAGGAGTAGGGATGGTACACCGGAAGGGGTGGCGATGGGTCATTAGCTCGTCATCGCCTCGTGTTTGATGAAGGATCGTCAGGTCCTTCCAAGAGTCTTTCACGAGAAAGACGGCTTCTAAGCATAATTCAGGGGATCTCCGTCCGAAGATTCTTGGCAGGGCCAGACGAAGATTTGTTTTCGATGCGAACGAGGAGCGAGATCATGGTCGAGGACAGGTGGAAGGCTCGCCAACCAAGATTCATCATAAGTAGCGAGGAGATAGAAATTTGCCAAGTTAAGCGAAGATGGCGGACGAAGCGAATGAGAGCCATGGCGGTCTCTATAAAGCAAAAGAAGATATAGCCGAACAGATGCTTGGGTGGCGGAATTGCGGAGGACAAGCATCCGGTCATGATCAATACGAAAAGACGCGATGGGCATAAGGAGGAGACTCGACGAAAAGGGTAAGGCCAGAAGAGTTCATGGGTTTCTAGGATCATTCTCGAAAGAGAGAAGATCGAGAAGCGAGAACTCCCATGGCCTCGAAGAAGGCGATAATGGCCAATTACTTCTCAAAGATCGAGATGATTATCAACAAAGGAGCGGTCGAAGGAGGTCGTGCGAAGTCCCGGGTAATGGACTATCAACGTAATCATTCTCACCTGAGGAAAAAGTTATGCATCAAGAGATCAAGAAGTCCCTCAGGCGAGAGGATCGGCGGGAGGGTCGATCCTCTCGGAGACATAATGTTGTTCATGAGAAAGAGGTTTCCCATGACTGAAGGCGTTGATTTTCTAGTAAAGGAGCTTAAAGAGCTCGAGAAAACAATGGCCGAGGTCCAAAGTGAGGTGAAGGACGCTCCGGGAAAGAAAGCATCCCTTTTTCCTCGGATATTCTCAAGGAAAAGGTGGATATCACTAAAAAATGCCTCGCATGGAAAGTTACGATGGAACCGGGGACCCCTTATGACCATAGCGAGCGTTCAATATTTAATGGACTATTACGACTTCTTGTGACACGCCAAGTGCCACACCTTTGTTACTGGCCTTTCGAGAAAAGATGCGAGAGGCAGTGGTTGGGAACTTTGCCTTCATATTCCATATCCTCATGGACCGAACTTTGTGATAAATTCCATGCCCGTTTCGGGAGCAACCAAGAAGAGGAAAGCCCACGGGTTCTTTGGCACAGATCCGACAGTTCTTAAGCGAATCTTTGGGCCAATATGTAAAGAGGTTCAGAGAAGCAGTCGGTCAGGTGTCCGATCTTAATGACCTCCAGGCTGTAGGTTTGTTCCAGAATGGATTGGATCATTCAAGTCCGAAAAGTTGGTGAAGAAGTTGATGTTCAATCATCCAGAAGAGCTTGGGCAGAAGCCTTTGACAAAGCGAAGGCTACATCGTTGTGGAAGAAGCTATGAAACGACTGAAAAATCCTCTTTCGGGTCAGGAAAAAAGTCGGTGGCTCTAAGCGCCGAAGTTGAGCAGAGAGAAGCGGGGGTATAATGATCGGACGGAGGCGATTCAAAAAGTACAACAATTCTGGCGGCGAGGAAGCGATCATCCCTCCGTTCCTACCGAAGGTGAATAAGATCCACACCAAACTAAACAATCGATAGATCGATAATTTTGGATCGGATCGAAACCAACCTTCTTTGAGCCACCCGTGATAATTACCGGAATGGGCGGGGTAACTCTCGTAAGTATTGTGGCAATCATCGGTCATTTGCCAGCGACACTAACGAGTGTTGCAATTTGAAAGACTTTGTGGAGAGGAAGATTAAAGACGGCTTGTTGGTGCGAGATGTGGTCAGTAAATAATCGTGCAGAACGTTAACCGTCTTTATTCGAGATGGTTCGAGGGCTCCGATCTTTGCGCATGAGGCATGTTATCGATGTGATAACCGGTGGGTCCACAGGGGAAGTTGATAGGGAAGAAGAGAAGGGCTTACACGAATTCGGCCATGACTATGACAGATGCTCCCCTGAAAGTTAGATAGACCATTCCGAATCTGTCATATCATTCACCGACGCCGACTATCCTTCGAGCCCATTGAAATTGCGCATTTAGGGGCCTTGGTGATCATGGCGCAAGTGGGCACGGTGGACATGTAAGCGCGATGATGATAGACAATGGATCTTGATGAGATATCCTGTATGCCCATACTATCAAAGGATGCACCTCGACGGGCGAGAAAATGGAGGTCGGCAGAAGCTCCTTTATACTCTGGCTTCAATGAATGATCCTCAAAAGTTGCGAGCACTATTGAACTCCGGTTGTCTTGACACGGCCTCGCCCGTGAATCGAGATAGTGTGTAAATTCTATGTTGTGACGTTGATTGACTTACAACGCTTATCTTTGGGAAGACCTACTTTAAGCGCTCTCAATTTATGACCTCCATCCTCATTTCAAAATCAAGTTCCCCACGGCTCGTGGAGTAGAGAGGTGGCGGGGGACTTGGATCCGCCCGACGATGCTTATCGGAATCTTGTTATTTCCTCCGGAGTGGGGGTCAAACAAAAAGAAAGCGATGGCAATTGAGATCGAGCCTTTTATCGAAAAGTAGTTACGAGCCGATGGTGATTCTCACGGAGGAACGGAAGAGGTCGAATTGATCCTTGGAAAGCCGGACAAGAATAGTGAAGATTGGTTCGGATCTACGAACCTCTTTGGACAAATCTCATAGAACTCTTACTTTTGTTATGCGGATATTTTGCATGGGAACCAAAAGGACATGCACAGAGTTAGTCGGAAGATAGCCGAAGCATAGCTTTGAACGTAGATCCTGAAAAAGCCGGTTTGGCGAGTAAAAGAGCGGATCTTTCGCTGACCGAGCGACGTAAAATTATTGACGAGAAATAAAGAAATTTGTTGGTCTGCCGACTTTATATATGAGATTGATTATCCGAATGGATGGCTAATGTGGTATTAGTGCGAAAAGAATGGAAAATGGCGGGTTTGCATCGACTACCAAACCTCAATAAAGCTTGTCAGAAGGATTTTATCCTCTACCCCATATTGACCAAATTTTATCGATGCCACTTCGTGGTATGCATTACTAAGCTTTATGGATGCTTTTCGAGTTATCACCAAATATCCATGTGTAAAGAGGACATCCCAAAAACCGCATTTATTACACACCGTTTAGGTGTACGCGCTACAAGAAGATGACTTTTGGCCTTATAAATCTTTGGAGCCACTTACCGAGAGAATGATGAACTTCATCTTCGATGGCGGTGGGAAGGAACATGGAAGTATCGTTGATGACGTGATCGTGAAAAGCATGCACGTTCAGAGTCATTTGGACGATCTAGAGGAATGCTTTCGGATATTCATCATCGTCAACAAAAGGCTTAATCCGGCCAAGTGCACTTTCGGCCTCGGTGCGAGGAAGTTTTCGGGTTATCTTGTTAGCGAAAGGGTATCGAGGCCAATCGAGAGAAGATTGAGCCATTCTTGACATGAAGACTCCTCGGTCATTTAAAGGCGCCCAACGTCGATGGCGAGGATTGCAAAGATTAAGGAGGTTAAATCGCCAAATCTGCTGAGAGAGGTGCCTTCCTTTCTTTGATACATTGAAAGGACCGAAGAATGCGAAAGACGTTCCAAGTGGACTTCAGAGTGTGAAGACGCCTTCCAGAGCATAAAGGCGTATCTTTCTTCGACTCCTTTATTGGTGAAACCCATTCCAAATGGAGACTTTATATCTATATCTGGCGGCAAGTTCGTTAGCGGTTGGAAGAAAGTCTTTGGTTCGGGAGATCGGTGGAAGACAAACATCCGATCTATTATGTTAGTCACGTCCTGCGAGATCTTTGAAACCAGTATCCAAATATTGAAAAATTTGCCTTTCGCCACGATAATTGCTAGTAGGAAGCTTCTGGCGATATTTTCAAGGTCGGCTCTGGTTGTCTACACCGATCAACCATTGAAGAAGGTGATGGGCAAGACGAAGTTCGAGGAAGGTTAACGGCGTGGACAATGGAGTTATCACGCGCTTTTTCATCGAATACCATCCACGAACCGCTATCAAAGGCCAAGCCTTGGCCGATTTCATAGTAGAATGTTCGTTCACCGAAGCAGATGCCGAGTTACCGGAAGCTGAATCCTCCGATCGAGTAGTTGCAGTTCTTCAACAGGAGCAGAATGTTTAGACTCTATATGCAGATGGTTTCTCTACCCTAACTGTTAGTGGGGCAGGAATTATCTTGACAAGTCCGGACGGGTTCAAAGTTCAACAGGCCATCAGATTTGGATTTAAAGCGACAAACAACGGCCGAAAGTATGAAGCGGTGGTAGCGGTGTTCGATTGGCAAAAGTCTAGAGGTCAGGAACCTTATCATCTCTGATGACTCTCGGTTGGTTGTCAGCATACTATCGGGGACTATGAAGCTCGGGAATCGGATGATCAAGTATTTAATGAGTTAAAGGACAAACTTGATGATTTCGCTTCGTCGCAATTTCTGGGCATAAGCGTAATGACAATTCTATCGCCGATGCATTGTCGAAATTGGCTACTACGGATGCGAGATGTTTTTAACGGATCGATCTACTTGGAAGTTCTGCAATGTACCGGTAGAGTGTTGACGATGAAGGCGTGATGTGTATCGAAGCGATCTAATCTTTGGATGACCCCTACATCGAGTATTTGGCAGATGGCGTCCTTCCTTCCGGATCGGATGTTAGCAAAGAAGATCAAATACAAGAAATACTTTAACTTTATTCTTATTGATGGCGATCTTTACCGATTGGCCTTTTCTTCACCATTCTTGAAGTGCTGGTCCCATCCGAGGCGGAATATGCTTTCTTGGGGAAGTTCACGAGGGCATTTGCGGTGATCATATGGTCTGCTAAATCTTTGGCTTACAAAGTACTTCGACAAGGCTACTATTGGCCTACAATTTTCAAGGAAGCTACTGAGTATGTCAAAAATGTGAAAAGTGCCAACTCAATAAATCCGATCCACATCGACCACGGCGGAAGAGCTATTTCGATTTTATCTCCTATACCCTTCACCATGGGGGTAGATATATTGGGTCCATTGCCTAAAGCTAAAGGTCAAGTTAGCTTTGTCATAGTTCTTATTGATTACATGATTAAGTGGGTGAGAGGCGAAGCCACTTGAGTTAATTACTGAGCAAGAATGTTTGAAGTTCATAAAAGAATCCGTAGTGTTTCGCCGGGATCCCTAAGTATTAATATCGGACAACGGACGTCGGTTAAATGGGATCAAAATTTGAAGCATTTTTAAAGGAGTTGGGATTCAACATAAGAAGACTTGGTGGCTCATCCACGGTCAAATGGCAAGTTGAGGTGACCAACGGGATGACTGCTAAAGCAGGATCAAGCCGCACTAGATGAAGCTAAAGGAAGATGGCGGAGGAGCTCGTCGGCGTGTTGTGTGGGCTACCGGACTACACCAAGGACTACCATGAGGATTCACCCTTTCGGTGGCCTATAGTGCGATGCCTTAGAGTCCCTGTCGAAATCGGATCTCAAGTCTTTGGTCGGTCAATACAAAGAAATATACAATGACGAAGGGTGAAGGCCAATTTGGATCTCTTAGAAGAAGTTAGAGAGGTTGCTTCTACTTAAATTGGTCAACTTATCAACGAAGAAAGTAGCGAAGCATTACAACAAAGGAGTCAAACTTGCAGATTCAAGTAGGAGACTTACGATCCTCGAGAAGCAAGCTTCTACACCTCAAAATACGGGAAAGTTAATGCCAAACTGGGAAGGACCATATGAGGTGATCGAAGTATCCAAACCAGGCACTTACCGGTTAAGGGCATTAGATGGTTCCGAAATCAAAAACACTTGGCACGCTGGCAGGCTTCGGAAATACTTTCAATAAAGATCAAGTTAATTCATCGGAAGTCTGTATATTATTGTTCATTATCAATAAAAAGACACTTTTTCACTATCGATCCTGGTCCTATTTTGTCCTATGGTCACTATGGTGTAAGGAGGTATGGTAGGACTCATTTGGCCATTCGATGGCGACCCATTTGTCGTTCTACCCGGAAAGTGGTAGGCGAAGGATCTATATTGATTTTACCGTGGTGGTAAATCAATGGTCACTATTGATCCCTGGTCCTATTTTGTCCTATGGTCACTATGGTGTAAGGAGGTATGGTAGGACTCATTTGGCCATTCGATGGCGACCCATTTGTCGTTCTACCCCGAGTGGTGGGCGAAGGATCTATATTGATTTTACCGGGGTGGTAAATCAATGGTCACTATTGATCCCTGGTCCTATTTTGTCCTATGGTCACTATGGTGTAAGGAGGTATGGTATGGGACTCATTTGGCCATTCGATGGCAGCCCATTTGTCGTTCTACCCCGAGTGGTAGACGAAGGATCCTATATTGATTTTACCAGGGTGGTAAGTCAATGGTCACAATTGATCCTTATATCTTGATCCTTATATCTTGGTCCTTATATCTTGGTCCTTATATCTTGATCCTTATATCTTGGTCCTTATATCTTGGTCCTTATATCTTGGTTTTCGTATAATTGTTTCATCCCGAGTGGTAAACAAATGACCGATCTCACACTTCGGAGCCGATGAGTATGTGGTACTTTATTTTATTTAAGTGTTGAGTTCGGAATGCCTCGTCCTTAACATCACTTTATCTCATTATATGACATGTTTATACGTTATATGACATGCTTAATCATTTGAAGTTAAATCCTCGAAAGGGTTTTTTGTATACTTGTCCATATAAATTCATATTCAAGTATTGACATAAAATAAAAAGTACTTTGAGTCATAAGGAAGAAAATCATTTCTCATTAATATTTAAGTTCATTTACAAATAAGGAAATAACATAAAATTTCTACAAATATTCATAATAAGACCTAAGACAATCCATAAATTTGGTGCTTGGGTAGCTCCATCATCATCCCAAGAGTCCAGTGAGTAAGGATCTAAGTTAGCCTTGATTAACCTTTCTTGCCAAGACTTGGCAGAGCTCGTAGCTTTCTTTGTGAATCCTCATGATTTCTCCGTTTATTTAAATCGAGTTCTATACTCTTCACAAATTTCTTTGCTGAAGAGCATCGTTAAAGGAGGCCCAAGGTCCGAAGAGCCTTGAGTTCTCGGATCTCTTGCGAAATTTTGCTGCCAGTATATTCGATTGAAGCTTTTCATCCTGCTCCATCTTAAGGATCGTCTTGGTCAAGATTTTGGCGTTGGACTTCAACTCCTTGATCTTATCCATCCTCAGTTCACTCCTCTGAACTAAGTCGACATTCATGTTGACAATTTTAGCATGCTGAGCCTTAGTCGACTTTTGTTCTTCCTTGGAGGCCTTCACTTCTCCCTTAGCTTGGGCCAACTCTTTCTGAAGACCTTCATTAGTATGAAGAAGGCCTTCACGATGAGTCCTTTCCTAGAGCAGGTGATTTCGGAGGAATTTTCCTTCTTGATGCTTCCTCCCGGATTCATCTTGGAGAGATCTGGGACATGAGACGTCCAAGAAACGACATTTACTGTTCATGTTCAAATGTTATTCAATCGACTTCGGATGTATGAGTATGAAAATAAGTAAGCAAAGGAAGAGAAGAGTCATTTACCTTAGCCAAGTAGCTCAAGCCTTCATTTGAGCAAATCCCCGTTGAAGCTGTTTCGAACCGATGGTCATCGATCTCATGAACGAAGGCCTCAAACAGTTGAAAGGGAAATTGGCATTGAAGCAGAGGCCACATAGTCGGTGAACCCATGGCATCATCTTTGAAATTCGGATGTCATTGGTCCTTGAGGAGGAGGCGTATAGGTGATGTGAGCCGGTGAAGGATCCACATGCATTGCCTCTGGAGAAGGTGATCGGTGGCATTGGCTCGGGGAGTTGAAGAAGGTTGAAGTCGAACCAAAATTTGGCCGTCAGAAAAAATTTGTTTTCTTTTCGGGACGGAGAAAGGTCGGCTTCGACCGCTTCAGCGATTAGGTGTTGGGGTTTCATTTAAAAAATTTGGATGTTGAAGGAGGGGAACGCGGAGTTCGCTTCGGCGATAAGAGGAATTATTTTGCTTCTCAATTTTTTTAGACGAAGGACTTTCGCCTTGCGTCGTGTGGAGGAATGTCGACAAGACTCCTCTTTTTAGGGTTGGTTCGAAGTTGGTGGGGTTGGTTCGTAGAATTCGGTGGGGTTGGTTTCGAAGTTGGTAGGGTTGGTTCATAGGTTGTTGTGGGTTCGGTTGAAGGAATTGGTTGTGGGTTTACCTCGGGAAAGTACCTCGTCGCTTTCGAGATTTATCTCATGAGAAGTCCCCAGCCCTTTTGGCCTTTCTTCTTTGGCGAGGTGGGAGGACCGCCGGGGATGATAGGATTGTCGACCAGGTCATCATCCAGAAAGAGTTGTTGTTGGCTCAAGGCGGGGGGTTCGATTCGGGAAGGCTCTCGTTAGGGAGTTCTTCATTTGCATCGATAATCCTCCCCGCCAAGAAATCTTTCAAGTCTTTTACTTAGGGAAGTTGGTTTGATCAAAGACACCGCAAATAATCACAAGTTAAAATCTGCACCACATAAATATTTCAAAAATTATATCACAGAATGGTCCAAGACTTACGTTTTATGGTCATACAACCATCTTTGCTTGGTCGATGAAGTGAAGCTCCACTCTTGAGAAGGATCTTATTCATGAAGTCGCCCATCTCCTCACACGCGCCCCGGGGATGTCACCAAGTCGCAGAGATGCGTTAAAGTGGTCCAATCGGGGGAAGGAGGAGATTCCAGGACCGATGACGAAGAACCATTTCTCGTGCCATCCTTTGTTGCTTTCGAGGGGTGCTTCATCAGGGCCTCTTCTCGAATTTCGAGTTTGGGCGTGGGGAATTTGCTTTGTTCATTTTGAACCCTCGTTCTCGGGATCTCGCCAGTAGAGAAGAGGGTGAAGAAAGATCAACAGAGGGGTAACCCCTAATTCATGGCGAAGGCGATGAATGCCAAGTATATGGATATAGGAGTTAGGCACATCAACATGCGAATCCTACTCCAATAAACCCTATGAGGGTAACTATGAAGGCGTGGAGGGTAGGCGAACCCCTTTTCCAGTGAGTAGTCGGCGTGGCGGCGACACCCATCCGTCTGTCATTTGGTACATTCACTCTCGGTAATTTGAAGCCCTCATAGCAAAGTTATCGGAACATGATATCGAATCCGGAGAGAGTTCATGATTGATTCGTAAAGCGGTGGAGGTGATGTTGGCATAAGGAAATTGTTCCCCATCCTTGAAGAAATCGGTGGGAGATGGTGGATTGGCACTTGAACCCCTTGTTTGGGGGTTTGAACGAGAAGAACTTGAAGGGGTTTGGCTTGGATTCACCATTGTTGAGTTTGCGAAAGCTAAAGAGAGGTTTTTCTGAGAGAAGGAAGAAAGCTCAAAGGTTCGAATTTCAAATCAGTAGGTAAAACCGTCAATTTTGGTGAGGTTTATCTTTTTATCTTGTGATTTATGCGTGGAACGAGGCCGGCGCATTTAATGTCAGTAATAATGGGAATTAAAGTGGAATACGTTTGGATGACCTTTGAATATCTTATCAGATTGGGCCTGACTGTTGGATCTCTATCTTATTGGCCCATCCCGTTCAAATTCAAATCCTTTATCAAATTGGGCTTATTGCTCTGGATATCCACTATCCAGTCCTCCCTTATTCCACTTCGTATGTTAAAAGTGGGTATGATCCACTTATTTCTATCTTTGGGCCTTTATTAATTCCTAAATATCATGAATCATATATAGTTTTCCATTAAACATCTTGTTTAACTAAAAAACTAGGGGGTAATGTTGGGTCATAATATTTCTCCTATTTTGGGCCGGATAAATTGGGCCCATTTATCAGTATAATCTGTTGGGCTTTTATTATTAAGCCATGGGACTCTTTGAGCCCATTTATTGTGTCAACTTTATTTAATCTGTTGACCGGTCAGATCCAATGGATCGAACCCATTAGATATTTTAATATCTCATTACTTTGACTTGTGATGATGAAAAAGCATGACAGTTGACGATCAAGGATCTGCCATGCATTAATGTGGATGGGATCATGACCGTACGGTGAGAAAAAAATGGCCAAAAGCAAGTAGATAAACTCGATATAGTCGGCAGAGCCCATCGGATCGGAGGGGTGTCGGTAGTAGTAGTGGTGGCACAAGATAATCAAGCAAAGGTAATATAACTTAGCAAAGGAAGCCATCGTATGGAGAGTAATGCGTTCTCATATATTGATTATTCATATTCTCCCATACACACACAACTGAGATTTATTATCTCTTTCAATACACTAGACCATATATTCCTCCATTGTTAACCTTGTGACACGCATCTTAATTCTCCACTCGAAGCTATATCCCACCGGAACCGCCAAGTCAAGCTTTTCGATGTCGATTGTGTTTCTCGTCTGCGAGATCGGGACGTCTTACGTGATTGGGACGTGGAGAAAGATCTTGACGTTAACAGTGACAATTGTTGAAAATTAATATTTTATCTTTTTACGATAAAATAATTCATTTAAATATATTATTTTAATAATATATTAACGGTGATATTTTTATAATGAATATGGGATATATGAGTATATGAGGAGGTAGAGTATTTTGTGGCATTAAATGTTTAACATATGTTTTTGTGTGTCGGTGGACACAATTCTTGATAGAAAATTGATTATAGGCGTAAAATCGCTTCGTTTGTAGATTTTGGTCAATTTTGTTTGGAATTTGGAAAAATTTTCTTCTGCAAAGTTGTAGAGAATGGAATTTCCCATGGAAAATTGCGAGTTTCAAATTTTTCTGATAAACGAGCTATTTTCTACGAATTATTGAAGTTTCGGAAGATAAAATAATTTTTATTAAATAATGGGTGGGACCCACTCTTGTTTGACAACATGTGGGCTGCTGGAAATTTATTTTCAAGAGTGGCATGCTGGTCTTTGATGGCTAGCATGCGTAGAAATTTAATTTTAAATAATAATAATTTATTAATTTAGTCTCCTTTGGCGTTCTAACATTTTCCTATAAATAGAGGGTTAAGTTAGAATTGAAAATCACACCAGAAACAAAGTTTTCTCTCTTTCTCTCTCTATATTATCGAGCGTATTCTTGTGAGTATACTTTGAGTGTTCTATATACGGTCATGAGTTTACACAAGACTTTATCTAGAAAATTCAATGAAATACGGTTATTTTGAGGTAAGGGATGTTATTTCTTTCATGAAATGATATTATTTTCTTCAATATCATTATGCCAAAATCTTTGTTGAACTTTTTATCAAATTTGGAACTTGTTGTGTCGAGTTCTTATTCACGATATCTGACTATTTATTTCACGAATCGACCTTATTCAATAGAAAAATAAAAATTTTTCTTTTTGTCCAAAATATCTATCTTTGGATACTAGTTTTGATTGTATTCATGTTTTGATCATTCTTGAATTTTACACCAATATGATTATTTTTGAAGTATTTTTGGACATGGGTAAAACAAAGTACGAATCCTTAATCCTTAATCCTTGTCATTTTGTTTCATTGGATTCGTTTCTTTTAAAAATATTTTTCATCATCCTCGATCCTAAATGGTGATATAAATGAATATCTTTGGCTGTAGTGCAAAGATGAGCGATTAATCGATGAATATCTTTGGCCTGTGTAGTGTGCAAAAGATGATTAAAGATGTATATTGATTGTTATTACGGGGATAAACTATTGATGATGGACTTTTAAACCTTAGAAAGCGGTAGAATTCTTTCTCTACGTGACTCTTCTAATGGATTGTTTATTTCCATTGCATTTGTTGATCTAAAACTTGTTGTCTATTGTATTCTATTAGATTTTTCCCGTTGAAGACTAACGATAATTTGTTGTATATTATCTTAGTCATAATATTCTTTCTTGGACTAGTTGAGCTCACCCTTTTTTTTTTGTTCCATTTTTCTTACCGGGAGGTGAGAAACATAGCGAGGATCGAGTGGGGTATGGAGTGATGGTTCTAGAAAGATGTTTTAAATGTCCTCACTATTTACGTAAAATAGTGTATGAATAATTAATGAGGACTTATTTGAGTGTGTATATTATACAGAAGACAATATTTGTATTCAAACTCACAGTTGTATTGTCGTATTCTACACCGACATCTATATTATCAAAGTTATAGTTTGCTTTCTATACCATGTATTTTGGCGACTCAGAATGAGTGTTGTATACCTATTTTGGGGGCGTCACAACACCCACGTAAAAACATTGAGGTAATTAATTTCGATTTGTTTCAATGAGTGGACTAATTTGGTCATTTGTTTGATATTTATTTGTATATACGTATTTTATTGGATGGAATTTTGGATTTTGTTGTTAATTTGGTATCGTGGGATCATGATCTAGATCTGGAGTACCTAGGTTTTGGTAATTTAGAAGGATGTTACGATGAATTAACACTTTTCCTTACTATACTAAATTAAGATACAAACATTTGGTAATTTTAGTGGGTACCTAATATACGTATTGTAATTAAAGGCATAATGGTAGACATTTTCTTTGAAATTATACTATTTCGGTGTTTTGTGTCTGTTATGACAATGACTCATAAGTCATAAGCCTTTGAATTGATTAAAACGAATATAAATTTGACATGATCGTAATTACAATATTTAGAAATTGATTTTTGAGTAATTATATAAGGCGTGGGAATGAGCAACAACAATTGAATTTGGTTATAACTCATATACGGTCGTAAGAATACATGATTAGTCAAATGATCATGTTTAATAATATTTCTTTATGTATATGCAATTGTATTTATATGTAAGCATTCCAAATATTAAATGCGTTATTCTTTGCCAACAATGATCTAGAAATGCCTCAATCGATTTTCTAGATGACTTTATATAATCATTTATGACTTGAGATAGTTTTGGGATGCAGTTTGGATGTTATTTACTTTTCTTTGTATATGTTTTTAAATGTTTTCTATATATATTGGTATTTGTCAGTAGAATGAGAATCTTCGCTCCGGATCAAAGTCGCGCATTCCTCAAATGGTTGTTAATACCACGGTTTTAGCTAAAAACATGATCAATTGTGGATATACCATTAAATTCCATGAATGTAATGACATTGCTATTTTTAATTTTTGAGGATCCAGAAGAAAAAGAGAAAGAACTTCATGACTTGGGACCTGAGATCTAAGGAGGAGGGAAAGAGTTTGTTCTATTACTTCTATAGTTTCTACTTGAGTACTTGGTCCTAAATGTATCATAGCAATAATTTATTTATACGTCATCACTCATCAGTGTTTTGTTATTTACTGATCAGTGTTTTAATTCAGTGTTTTGTTTTATTTTGACTCACATATTTTGATAAATTTTATATTTCAAATATTTTCAGGTATACATTGAAGGATACTTGGTGTAAGCTGTAAAATAATGGATCTTATACAACATGTTGTTTCTCTATTTTTTGCACGTTTGTATTTTTTGTGTTTCGTCTTTTGTAAAGTTAACTAATTATACATGGTTATGATGATTTTTGAGTATGGAATGATGATTTTTTTGATGGTTTGGATATGTATTGATGATTGTAAGTTTTGTAGATAGGTTTAGAATTTTCTGGACATCTATTTTTGAAGGAAGTTTTGCTGAAATTTCTTGAAATTAGTACCAACTAGCTCGATATTTTGGTGGTTGAATATGTATTGATGATTGAATATGTATTAATTGTTGCGGTGGTATGTGTCTTTAGATAATGTAATTTTTTTAATTTTTCTTTTTCTTTTTTATTACGCCGTGCCTTTAGGCACGGGTTATCGCTAGTATATATATATATATATATATATATATATATATATATATATATATATATATAAGATCACATTTTTGTTTTACATTTTCCTCCCTTGGCGCGCTTTTTTTCCTTTTGTTTTTTTTTTTTAATACATTTATTTTTGATATTTTTATATAGAACCCACCGTATATTAATATAAGAGAGAAGACCATGATAGTTGTCTTGCATTTAGTTACGTAGTCACTAGGCTAATGTGCTACGACCATAAATTTATTTATAATGACTAGTAATGTGGGTGAATTAGATGGGGCAACCCATACCCATACCCATACTCATACCCATACCTTTATTTGTTTGCTGTTCTGTACAAGCTCAATGAACATCAATTTCCATTTGGATATTCTAATTACAATGATACGGTCCATTTGGATCCATCCAAAAAATGATCTCTTCTAAAAAATTATGGGCCCTAATATCATATGGGCTTACCATCAGATCAGATCGTAGCTTGAATTTTTTTCAATTTGTATTCAACAATACAATCCATTATCCATGCATCATCATGAATTTTGTCTGTCCTAGGAATAGGAATAGGAATAGGAACTAGGATATTCACTGAACATGATCAGCTCAGCTCAGCTCTGCTCATATAGGTAGACAACTCATGATTTTGTATGTGTTACAAATTCATGTTTTAAACTCAGAGATACAGTGTAATAATTAATTGTATATAATTATGGATGTCCCTATTACATAAATAATCTAGTTTCAATAAATTTAAGTTACCAACAAGTTTTAGCAAAAGGTTTTAAAATATGAGAATATATGTAAATTTGTATTTGTTTTGAGGCCATTAAAAACATCCTACCTAATCGTGTAATATATATATATATATATATATATATATATATATATATATATATATATATATATATCTGTCGAGATTTAGATATATATTATTTTCCTTTTACTACTATTAAGATGTTTATACACATTCTTAAATTATATGAAATTTTTATAATTTTATATATTCTTTGCATCAACAAAATTATCTAATTTTATTTTTTTTAAGAAAGGGTTATCTCCCATTTTCCCACACCCACATATATGTCTGGAAATTAAATGGAACTCTACCTAATTGTTTATCTACAATTTATAGGTCTTAAAACAAAATTCCGACCTTGCGCTTACGAAGAACATTTTAAAATTTAAATTTATTTAATTTGTTAATATATGTTAATGAATTTATATTAATAAAAATAAACAAATTAAACCGTTAAAAAGCATATTTACTTTACACGATAATAACAATAATAATATTCCATAATTTTAAATGAAATAAAGTTTTACGTATTTTAATTTTTTATTTATTAATAATCTTCTTCTTTTATTTATGCGATTAATTTTCATAAAATTTTTAAATAAAATAAAATTTTGAGAGAGTATTGTATCTAACGTTTTATACGTCTTCCCTCTCTTTTATACTCTTATGTTATGTTTGTTTGTAATAATTATATTTGAAATATGACTATTAATCTTAAATGTCTTGTTTGTTTTCAAATTTAAACTTGGAACTATTAGTCTCTAAATTGTTAACGCCAAGTTTATGCGAAATCGTCAATCTGAGAATCCGCGCTTAAAACCTGCGTAATAACAGATCACACGAGAAGCTTGCGGCTTGTCTTGGCCAGGGGATAGCTCCGGTGTGAGAATAAATACAGGCCGTTACAAGGTTTAACAATGGAGGCTAAGTGTTTAGTGCTCAAAAGTATGTATTACATGTTAATTGTGACCTTGACCTTGTATTTATATCGCTCACACCACCTTAGAATCCTCCTCCGAGTCGGATTAGGACTCCTAAATATGGTAAGTTTACCAAAATTTGGGTCCAACACAATCTCCTTAAAAGGTGTAAGTGGAATCCAATCCAACGACTAACTTTGGAGTTACCTTATTCAATTATGATTAGGATTCCGAACTCTGCGCGCAGAAAAGCCCAATATGCAGGCCCAAACAATCCCACCATCAGTCCGGACTTGACCAAAGGACTCAAGGCTGAGCCCTCAACCCCGAACGACGGGGTTACTTGTCCGACCTAAAAGGACTCGGGACGACCAGGCCACCAACTGAACCTCTTCATAGGCTTCAGCCCGGTAGTCTCCCAAAGCCCTTCTAATGTCAAGCCTTCGGCCCACATGAAGGTCGGTAAAATACTCCCGAACATTGCCCCAGGTCTACGATTGTAAGATACTTATAATCGGAGACTTGAGAAATCGGTATCTGAAAGGACACGACAACCTAATGATAAGTTATGCAGGGGAAGCCAAAGCAGTGCATCCTCGTTTCTCGAAATATTGCACGCCTTTCCATGCTTGGTCCCACTTTGAGCATTTAATAGCCGCCCTTGGGTATCGTGTGGAAACACCTATAAAAACCCCCTTCCATCAATCACTATCACTTTTCCCAAATTTTTCAATTTAAAACCTCTCTACCAAAATTTTCCGACAAGGGCGATTTCCAGCGAGCTCATTTCTTACCCAAACCTCACCAGTTTCATCTACTCTGTAAGTGTTTTTAAACTTCATTTTCACTCGTTTTCATCTCAAAAGCACACATGTGTTTCATTCCCTCAAATCTCAACATCAAATGGCTGATTCTAGTATTCCTCCGGCTATTGAGCCAGTTCCCCCTTCTGTCACCACCGGCGACCTAGTCCCGGTCGACCTGCCGGTGGCTCCTTCCGACACCACCTCCTCAAATTTCTTCCGATAAGTCTTTGAGGCCAAAATCCAACGCTTACCACTCCGAGACGGAGTTCTCTCATATCAATACCCCGTCTTCCATCACACCCTCTCAAATCTCCGATATCCGAACCCTTTTCAAAATCTCCCAAGAATATAAGCTTCGGGCACCCAATCCCGATGAGAAAATGTTTTGGAGGCCCGAAGGCGAATGGGTGGCCGTCCCCCTATACCTTCTAAAATATGGGGTTTGGTTCCCCCTTCATGAATTCATCTCTTCCTTCCTCTGCATTTTGTTGGGATCGGGTTCGCATGTTGTGCCGAACTCATACATCCATTTAGTTTCTTTTTATCGCCTTGTGTCAAGAGATCGGGATCACTCGGTCTCGACTTTTCTTCGCATCTATTCACATGCTTAGGGTTGAAAGAGCCTGGTTTGAAGCAATTAAATAAAAGACCCACCTAAATCGCTCATGTCAAGACCCCTCGAGCAACAAAGGTTGGCATGACAAGTGGTTCTTATTGAGGGGCCGACCTCCATTCGCCTCCCCTTAATGGGCCCATCACGAGGACCCCGTAGCTAAGGTGTCCAAGTTTAGAAGGATAGAGCCGACGCCTTTCAAATCTTTTTATAAAAGGTGGAGCAAGACCGATTGGAGTCTGGCAGTTCTATCCAACGAAGCCTGGTTATACAAACACGGGTTGTAAGTGTCTCCCCGCCGGCCAGAATAATTTCACTCTTATTTTTCTTCTTTCTTCTCGTGTGTTTTATGACTTAACCGATACATTTACATGCGGTATTTATAACATGTTAATTGTGACCTTGGCCTTGTATTTATAACGCTCACACCACCTTAGAATCCTCCTCCGAGTCGGATTAGGACTCCTAAATATGGTAAGTTACCAATATTTGGGTCCAACACAATCTCCTTAAAAGGTGCAAGTGGAATCCAATCCAACTACTACCTTTGGAGTTACCTTATTCAATTATGATTAGGATTCCAAACTCTCACTTGCAGAAAAGCCCCTTGTCTTGAGTGCCCAAACAATCCCACTATTAGGTGCAGGTTTTACTAAAGGACTCGGAAAGTCTGAGCCGGACCCGAACCCGAAACGACAGGTTACGATCCAAGCCCTAAAAAGGACTGAGACGCCAGGCACGCAGTCTGAACCTCTTCACGAGCTTCAGCCCGGTAGTCTCCCAAAGCTCTTCTAATGTCAGGCCTTCGGCCCACATGAAGGTCGGTAAAATACTCGTGAACACTCGGATTATAAAATAGCTTAATAGTCTTGACATTATAATTATAATCATAAGATTAATAGTTATAATCCCGATATTATAATCCTTGCAAACAAATATAGTCCTAAAGTATAAAATTAATACTTATTAACTTTTAAAAAGTAGTTTAAAATATTTTAAATTTAAAATTAACAAATTATATAAATTTGAAAAACAAAAAAATTTCAGTATTAATAGTAGCTAGTTCTTAGATACTTTGTCATATATTCATAATTATATTATTATATTTCCAGTCTATTTGATATTTAAAAAAATTAATATTTTAAAACGGGGTGAGTATTCTTTACTAAAACTTTAGGAAAATTATTCTCAAATTTTTACCAAACACGTTGTAATTTTCAAAAAATTACCGAAACAATCTCTAAACTAACAACAAAACCTGGGAAAAAAAATAAATGAAAAAGTAGAAATGGAAACTCTTATATAGCTAGCAAAAAAAGAAGAAGAAAGAATTGGAAACTCTCTCTCGTAATCATTTTCGTTCCCTCTTTTTCATTTGACGTTCAGTTGTAGCTGAGTTCATTCATCTAACGATTTCGCCTGCCGGAGCTCCGGCGACCCGATCTCCCCTCTATATTCTACGGTGACCTACCGGTGGAATCTTCTCAAATCTTGGTATATCGCTCGCGCCTAAATATCCTCCCAATTTGTTTGCATTTGCTCATCGCAATTTCTCTCTTCTGTATATGCATAGACATATATGTGTTTTGAATCCTCTAATTGAATATTAAATCAACAATTTTTGTATGCGTTTATGTGTGCTTGTACTTCATATATACATTTAAACAAACAGCATTTTGAGCTATTTAGTTAATAACCAAGTTAATTATTGTGAGAAAATCTCGTTAATAATGGGGCTAAGTTTGGTATTGATGTTAATATGTTCAAACTATGAGGGGAAAATTCTATCTTTCTTTAAAACAAATTAAATTGCGATACTGGTGATATGTTTTATTTTACAAAGGTCAAGAGGTGGAAATTTCTTCATAGTATAGACCTAGTAGCTTCGTCCCTGATTACTGTTCTTATTTATTCTAAATCCCTATAAAAATTCTTCCTATTTCTTTTTTTTTTCTGGAAGTAAATTGGTTTAAGAAAATACTAAGAGGAAGCTGACAGTATGATAAGCATTAGGAATATGAATACAGTTCTCTAGCTTGCTAATTATTGTTTACTCCCTAGTTACACAGAAAGAGTCTCATTTGACTTTGATCCTATCAAAATACTAAAATTTAAATTAGGATGTGAATTTATTTTAATTTTCGAAATAATAATTTTGTACTTAGTAATACTTTTTAAGTAGGTCTCAATATTAACTATTGTAGTAATCAAATTCAATAAAATTCACATCAATTTTGAATCTTAAGATTACGCAAATTGACTAGGAAAAAATCAAATGAGATTTTTTTTTGTTTTGTTTTAGCAGAGGGATGAATTTCTTTATCTTCTTTCACAACAGCTTCTATACGCTCTAGAAAGAGAAGTAAAATTCAGTAGTATTATTTAGGGGATCTTCTTTCAATGTCTTTAGACAATTGTGACAATTATTTTCCTTTGGCGGCTTTAGAATTGTACAATTGTCTTGATCTTATAAAAACTAAAGTGAAGTACAAATTAATCAGTTCGATTAGTTGTTATATTTGCTCACGTGGTGGAACCAAACAGTTAAAATACTGAAGAAACTGATCACATATTGAGAATCTTAGGACAAATGCATATTGCTATATCCTGGTGTGGTAGTGGGATATTTTCTTCTGTCCATATTCTCTGAACTTTAGTGAGTGGATCAGATACTATCCTTCCACAAGTGCTAATTTATCTTTAGTTTAAAACCTTCATCTTCCCTTTTATTCCTAATACTCATAGGGATTTAAAGAGAATTGATGTGCAATATCTTAATGATTATATTTTCCTGCTTTGAGTTCGGCTTATAGTTTAACTGATTGAACTTTTTAACGTTCAGGTACCATATCCCATATCTGAAGTTTTGTTACTTATGCAGAAATGATGCCTGAGATAACAAGTATAGTGAAAGAAACTTCTGAAAATGGTACAGATTTGTCCGCAGATGATATTGGCAGTATTGAGGAAATGCCCGAGGATACAATTTTGTCACGACAAACTTCTGTTAATCTTGTTCCATTTATTGGCCAGAGATTTGTCTCGCAAGACGCAGCCTATGAATTTTATTGTAGCTTTGCAAAGCAATGCGGCTTTTCAATCAGACGTCATCGTACTCGGGGAAAAGATGGGGTAGGTAGGGGAATCACAAGAAGGGATTTCACATGCCATCGTGGAGGCTATCCACAGCTAAAGCCAGCGGAAGATGGAAAGCTACAAAGGAACAGGAAATCTTCACGTTGTGGATGTCAAGCATACATGCGTATTGTCAAAAGGGCAGATTTTGATGTCCCTGAATGGCGTATTACCGGTTTCAGCAATGTCCACAACCATGAACTTTTGAAGTCAAATGAGGTGCAGCTTCTTCCTGCTTACTGCACTTTGTCTACAGATGACAAGAGTCGTATTTGCATGTATGCAAAAGCAGGGATGTCAGTGCGACAAATGCTAAGGTTAATGGAGCTAGAGAAGGGTGTTAAGCTAGGTTGTTTACCATTTACAGAAATAGATGTGAGAAACCTGCTGCAATCATTTAGAAACGTGGACCAAGATAATGACGCTATTGACCTTCTTAAAATTTGCAAAGAGAAGAAGGATAAGGATCCCAACTTCAAATACAACTTTAAGATAGATGCTAATAACAGGTTGGAAAATATTGCCTGGTCATATACGTCATCAATTAGATCATATGAGGCTTTTGGAGATGCCATAGTTTTCGACACAACTCACCGATTGGATGCTTACGATATGATTCTAGGTATTTGGATTGGAGTGGACAATCATGGAATGAATTGTTTCTTTGGTTGTGTTCTTTTACGAGATGAGAACATGCAGTCTTTCTCCTGGGCTTTGAAGGTGAGAAGCTGAATAATCTGTTAAAATGGATCTTTATATCTTCATTATATTGATTTACATTTTGCTAAAAGCTTTATGTGCTTCAGTGTGTGGTTAAAGAAATGAAAGGTGGATACCTAGTTGAAATCCTAATAATTTTTTTTTAATTAGAACGAATAGCTTAGAGCTTCAGTCCAAAGACTTGCAAGATTTCCAGAACTAACCAAGCCTTTTCCAATTTGGGGAACTCAAATGCCTTTTCTTCTTTCATTTGATTGAAATATTCAATTCTTGTATGAATATTTTGATCTCTGAAAAAAAATCTCGTTCTTCAGTGCAGTCATTCTTTAATGGGTAAATGAACCCTAATATTCAATTTTGAAAACTCTTCAGGCTTTAGTGCTGCAGGACAGCATGCCACATTTTCTTTATATGCTTGCTCATACATTTTCTGTAGAAATTGATTTTGTTGTATTTATTTTTTCGTCTCTCTCTCAAATGTTGTGTGACAGACTTTCTTGGGCTTCATGAATGGAAAGGCTCCACAAACAATTTTAACTGACCAAAACATGTGGCTAAAAGAAGCACTTGCTGCTGAGATGCCAAGCAGCAAGCATGCTTTCTGCATTTGGCATATAATTCCAAAGTTTTCAGATTGGTTTTCTGTATTGCTTGGTTCACAATATGATAGATGGAAGGCTGAGTTCCACCGGCTTTATAATTTGCACTCGGTGGAGGAATTCGAAGTGGGATGGAGAGAGATGGTTGACACGTACGCATTACATGGAAATAAGCACATTGTCAGTTTGTATACCTTACGTACATTCTGGGCACTGCCTTTCCTTAGATGTTACTTCTTTGCGGGAATGACAAGTACATTTCAGTCAGAATCATTAAATGCTTACATTCAAAGGTTTCTGAGTGCTCAATCCGTACTCGATAATTTCATTGAGCAGGTACTGGACTCTTAATTGTATATTGATTCTTGACTGCATTTCCTTACATTGACATATGCCCCTGTTTTCAGGTAGCTGCTGTGGTAGATGTTAAAGATCAAGTAGGACTAAAACATAAGATGCAACGGAAGATTCACAAAGTCTCCCTCAAAACGGGGTCACCAATCGAGTCACATGCTGCTACTGTTCTTACACCATATTCCTTCTGCAAGCTACAAGAGGAACTTGTACTGGCACCACAATATGCATCTCTGATGGTAGATGAAAGTTTCTTCATTGTGAGACACCATACAGAAATGGATGGAGGGTGCAAAGTAATTTGGGTCCCACATGATGGATTTATTAGCTGCAGCTGCCATCACTTTGAGTTTACAGGCATTCTTTGTAGGCATGTGCTTCGTGTTATATCCACGAACAATTGTTTCCATATTCCAGATCAATATCTACACATCCGTTGGCGTGATGTCACCTTACCATTGACAAAGTCTGTTCAAACTTCCACTTTTGGGGAGCATGCGGGAAAGATCCAGTGGTTACAGTCCATAGTTTCAACACTTGTTACAGAATCAATGGAGACAGAAGAGCGCCTTGATGTTGCATGTGATCAAATTGGTTTGGTGTTGGCTCGCATCAAAGGTTTTCCTGGGCATTCGCATGGTGCTAATGATATTTCTTATAATAGCCCATCGGGTTCATTGATTCTTCCGGAAGTTGAAGATTCTGATGGTGTTGGTCAAAGTTTCACTAGGAATCCACATGAATCTCTTACCCTAGGAAAGTTGAAAGAGAGGAGATCCAGAGATGGGATAGATATATATAGAAAGCGAAGGCGTTGCTCATTGACTTGCTGTGGGCAGTTTGGACATGATGCTAATGATTGCCCAATGATGGAAGGTAATGATTTGAATGGAGATGCCTTGGGGTATTTATAGGTAAGAAATCCTGCTGTACTAGTTGATTTATACCACTGTTAAAATACTGCAACAATCACCAGTCTGGTCCTACTATTTTTTGTAAACTTGTTACAAATGTGGAATTGGCAATACTGATATATATAGTATTGTACTTTGTCTGGTATTCCAGACAAATAGTAGCATTCTCAGGATTTCTGGACTTGGTTAACATAGATATGTTTATTTCTTTGTGGCTCAACTTGTAATATCATGACCTAACTGACAATGCCAATTCACTAATATGGAAAAGAACAAAAATGAATGGAATTTCCATGTCATTTTTGGAACTAGGTAAATTTGCTCGATGCGTTTGTATATATACCTTTTAAGATTTTGAAAATTGATAATGTGGGCTGAACCCATTCTATGGTTTGCAGCCTGACTAGGTACTTGTTGGTAAGGTTAAGCTACTAATATTGTGAATTTGTGCCGTCTGTTTTTAAGAAATTTACAATTTCCAGATTTGATAGTTGAAGGTGGAATTTGGGGGTTTTTTTTTAGGCTGGAGATCCATATTTATTATGTGATTTATTTTTGGGGTGGTTTAATTTCTCACTTTTTTTAATTTGGAGGAGCCATGCGGGTGTAATTAGAAGTATCAACTTTGGTTGCAGAGTAGCAACTGGAAATATTTTTCTTTAATGGTCTTTGTTTTCACATTGACAATGGAGCTATGAAGCCATTGTAGTCTTGATAATTAGATATGGTCTTCCATTTTTTCGGGTTTGTCAACAGCTTTCTGAATATTGTCATGCCTTTCTGATCCATAATCCTTATAATGTCAAGCTGTTTCCCCCCTTCCTGTTATGGTCACATGATGGCATAAACTCTACCTTTGTACTGTTTTCTTTAGTTAAAAATTAGTGCCATAGTAATTTGGCAGTCCGTTTCTTGGTTTGGTAGGGAACCTTCCGGACCACAGTAATTAAACATGTAACAATGAGTCTGCATTTACACTAGCCTTTTCATGTATTGTTAAGAGATGGTTCAACACTAAGGGAAACCTGAATCCAGTATTTGCTTGAATAGCATGTAAGTTGTGATTCTGTACCCACTTCATAATTTAATCAATCAAGTGGAGTTGTTTATTTACTGTTATGGTTCCTTTGCTTACACGAAACAATTGAGAATGCTTAGCATGTCTTCTTTCCCTTACTTTTGCTGTTACAACTTCTTAGAAGGATGCATTCTGTGTTGTTTAAATGACTGAGCAATTGTCTTATTAGTGGAGAACAAATGTCTTTCCCTTGCTATATTGAGTTTGATAATTATTTTTAAGCTTTTCATCTGCACATGCCAAGTATTTCTATGTTGCCTATTGTAAAGAACTTCAACCGCATCTGACTTGTTTCTTAGAACTAATACATCTGGAGAAGTACAATTTTGTTATTGAACATTTAAGCTGCTGCATATCCTGCATAAGTCTGATAATGCTCGAGAGCTTCAGCAAATTAAGTTAGCAGGTATATAATATAGTTCATAAATAAAAACCGGAACAGATCATATTTCATAAATCATAACTGATTATGTTCTGTATGCCGAAAATCTCTGCCTATTTTAGTTATGCCATCTACTTGTAACAATGCTGAAATTGGAATTCTAAGGCATGTAAAGTCAATGCCATAATACAATACTAGTTTGTAACATATTATAGAACAGCAATAGCATTACATAAACCTGAACATTTGATACATCAGAGTCGAATATAATTCAATACCAGTTTATAGGCATATATTTTAGCTTTCTGTTTTATCAGCTAAACAAACCTTACTTAGCCTACTTGGCAATGCTCCAACGTCATTGTTTGTAATCCTTCTCCGTCCCGTCCGGTGACGGCGGCTTGAACCATGTAGTGCTCTCTGTGCAAGTGTTTTTACAAATTGGGATTCAGCCGTTTCTGTAGATCTTGTTGTATAATTCTCTTGGTTGCTGCTGTTGATGCAGGTAACAGTGACAGTTACTTTCTCAGGATCCATTCTATCTTGAATTGAAGAGAACATGAGAGACTACTACTTTGATTTATAGTGCGTGCGTTCATTGAGATAAATCAGTTACTTTGAAGCAAAGCTTCATATAGCCGAAAGAAGTTCCAATTATCACACTTTTTACTCTTCTTTAGAAGGAAGAATAAAATATATACCAAACCAAAGAAACTAACTTTTTTGTTTGGTTGTTTTAATATCAAAAGAATCAACTTTGGAACTACTTATGCACTGTTCTTGTCCTCAATGCATGTATTGTAATGATTCCACTCTAACAATAGTTACTATTAATAGTTTTATGGATATAGATGTAACCACTGCAGAAAGGTTACATCTATATCCAAAACGTTAGTTACTTCAAGTGTGAACCGACCATAACTTTGTACAAAAATGACATAGCTGCGGATTCAAGACAGTAGCTTTGACATAGAAACAATTCCCTGATTGACCAAATTGGACCAGTCTTATGTCCTGGCTTTTCTCCATCCTAAAGCAGAAGATAGATTGGTTTATATTCAAAATTCAAGTTTATCCAATTTCAAAACAAACACAGAGGATTAGCCACCAAAACAAATGGAAACTGGAATGGTTGAAATGAGCCACTATTCACCTCACATCCCTCCCTGCATTTTCCAAAAACTGGCCTTCTAAAAGCCACACTGTATCATATTCCACGGTACAAAATAATCCAGGGCTGATTTAGCTTAAAGAGCAACGACTTTCTGAGACTATCTATGTTTATACAAATAATTGTCCTTTCTCACACTTCTGCCTGTAGGTGTTATAGTGCTTTTCCAAACTGCACTATGGATAAGGGGGGGTAGGGAGAGAGAATAATTTACACTCCGGAGATTTTACAGTCTTATATACAGGCGGTTCATGTGCAGGCATCCAGCAACTACTCCCCAAAACAATATCTCAAGAGTTACAAATGCCCCTGTACCCCACTTCGTAGAATGAAACATGGCTTGCAAGAGCGACTCAGTGCTATCTACCTGCACGAAATGTTGTAAGTTAGATGGTTAACTAAGGAATTTGTCAGACGAACCACAAAAGCAATTATAGTTCATCTTCTATACATCTGGAATAAAAATTTTTGGAATATTGTACGTAAAATCATTTGATGATTGACTACCAACTGGAACGTGACAACCACTAATAGAACAATGAGAAGTCAACTCACTTTTATCGATTACAAGTCTCATTTAAAAACACTTCCATATTATAAATTTCCTTTTTATTTGTAAAGCAAACACACTTCCATATTACTCTAGCGGCTTTTTAGTGCTTCTGGCCAAAATGATTATCGACACAAACTCACTACAGGAGGTGGATGTTGCCATTGTCTATAGGTACATTAACCGAGTTCATTTCATGTTTTATACCATCATGTTGATATAAACATTTGGGATCCCTCCTCTTAGACCAGTATATTTTTAAACTTTCAACAAGTAGCTTCTCCTGAACATAACTTCGTTGCCTTCCTGCGCGAAGCGAATGGGAGCTATGCTGTTGGTCAGTTTCGGGGCGAGAAACAAAGAGAGACTTGGATCGACGAGCTTTTTCAGGCCGAAAACTAAGAATCAATGGAATGTTTGTCTATCCATGAACATCTATTCTATCTATATAGTTGAACCACCTATTATAAAATTATAAAAAAGGGAACGAAATTCCCATTTGAATCCAATGCTTAATCGCATTGTTGATTGGGTTGAAAGCGGGAGATATATGGGAGATTGATATATAAATTATATTAATTCCGAGAAATAAGAAGTTATAAAGTTACACAAAAAATTTTCAAAATAATTAGAATCAATTAGTTTCAACAATTCATTATTTTAACCAAGGATCTTATCCAACCATTTCATTTTACCAAGTTCAATGTAAGCTAGATTAGTCAACATTTATATGTTTTGATGCAACAACAGAATGTTATTTGTAACAAGCAGTTTTGTTATGTTTTGATGCAACAACAGAATGTTATTTGTAACAAGCAGTTTTGTTGGTTGGTTAATTGGTGAGGTGGTGGTGGTTCCATTCCTCTCTTTTTTAGGGTAGAGTATATATCCCACCTCTGAAATTGTACGGTTGTATAAGAGATAATCCAATATGTTGGACCACCCCTCCCCCCTTTCTTGTTTTCCTGAAGAGAAGCTTGAGGTATGAACCATGCTGCTTGTTGTGTTCATATAGTGAGTTGAAAAGAATTGCAGCATAGAAATCTAGCTTGAAATGGGAAAATGCATAACATTATTATAATCTATCAAGAAAATGATACCAGAAATTAATGATTATAAAACAGAGAATAAAGAAACATAGGTGATAAGAGAATTACCAGATTGTATTTAGGAGAACACCAATAGAAACCTTGGACAGCAGCTGGAAAGATGTCACAAGCAGCCAAAGCATAAATAATGAGGGCATTCATTCCTACCCACTGAAGTATTATCGTGGGTTTTCTGATATGTTTGACATCAACCTGCATCAATTAGAGTTGAAATAAGCACTAATATTCCCCTGCTAACCTACTACGGTAATATTCCTGTCAAGACAACACTACGCTACTAAAAATTAACTTACAATGTAAAAGATAATGGTTAAGAGCAAGCCCGATGCTCCTGCTGTGACGCACATATAGCTCAATGTATATAATGGTTTGGACAAAGGAACGCCTGGAAGGTTGTGTATATAGTATTGAAATTATTAGATGTAAACACATGAACCTCTTATAATTTTGTGATTGCAAACCCAGCTGCTTGAATAGAAAAATACCTAGAACCACCAAAACAAATCCTGAAATCAGCAGAAAGAAAGAAGATATGGACCACATAATTACCCTTTCCATGTGCCCCTGCAAAAAAGTAAACATTTTGAGATAGAAAACTCAAGCAATAAAAGGTCCTACCAGTGCACAATGCTCCCTCTAATAGGGGGCTCGAAGCCTTACCTCTGTTTACAGAGAGATGTAGCACAAAAAAAAAATTCATTATGTCACATTATGAATGAGAACTGAAAACATTTCTGCTAATGAAAGAGAACACGTAGAGAAGCAACAAAAGTATTTTTATTTTATTTTCATTAAAACAAGAGGGGCAACAAGAAAGTATGTTACCTTAAAATGTACAATGATGTGCCCATAATACAGACCCACAAAACACGTAACAGCAGCCATCAACGAACTAAAAATTTCATCCAATAAAACAAATGAGCAATTTGATAGGAGAACCTAGCTTCAAGAATGATAGATGCTGAGTCCGAAAATTATCATCTATGATTAATTGGTAATACGTGAAGCAGAACCTAGCAGTGCACAAGATATTGTAGGTGCTATTTTGATTTTCATGTACACAAATATAATAGAATGCTATCGAGAATAATAATAAAGAATCCAATACTTGTAATGTCCACAAAAGTCATAAAAATGAACTGATAAAGCAATGAATCAAACATCTTCATTCCATAAGCTTTACAAATAGAGCCAAATAGGAAATAACTGACAACAATTATACCTATCTATACAGACTATTTATGTTAGTTATCATATTTGTTCTAAAACCAATCGTATGTTCAAGCTTCACAGAGACTTGGCACAGAGTAAATGGGATAAGAGTCTTTTCTGATAAACCATGTCACTTGTGGTATTTTTTGAAATACCATTTGGTCATATTGTAATTGGACATGTAAAACGAAGTGGCCAATAGTCCGTGAAAAGTTGCGGTCCAAAATGGACACAACAACTTTTTTGGGTAGCATCTGTTCTTCTAGCTTCTGCCAATCCAAATATTGAGACATATAGACTCTATTGTCGGGGTTTTGTGTATTTCACACTCTTACCGAAGCAAGGCATTGACAATTTTCACAAAAAAGAACATATTAGACACACAGAGAGAGCTTATCTAACCTTAAGATACCTTCAGGTTCAAATGGAGCAAGACACCACCCAGGTGAATTTGGTGGTAGAGGTCCATAATCAGGAGAATTAACACTGCAATTCTATAAACATGAAGAAGTAATCTACCCAAAGTTAATTGCGAGTTATTCTATTACGAAAATATGTAAGCTGAGTCATAAAAGAAAGTACCAGAGATAACCTGTGTTCTTCGGTAGACAGGATGCTTATAAAGATGTTCACCAAGAAAAATTCGATCAATGAAGCCTACTGCATTACAAGGAGGTTCAAGGCTACCCCTCACTCCACAGAACACCTTCAAATAAATATGAGAACTTTCGAATCAATTCTGTAAGCTAAGATGGTAAAGATACATGTAATACTGATTTATCTCCAAAAGCTTTTGCCAAAATAAGAATATGTAAGAAAGAGAGAGAAATCAGAAGTTTTTCAAACACTAATACATGAACTGAAAGATTTTTCTACATGAAAAACACATTCAAACCTATCAATTAAGGTGATAATATGGGAAACAACTAAATTATGGTACATGATACAATGTTAGTGGAGTCTAATATGTCATTCAATGGTTTAACTTTAACACCAATGTATATATCTAAATATGCATTTTGAACACTGCAATAGGTATTCAGAGTTCAGACCTCTGGTCCTGGTACCCAAAACTTGAATTTTGCATCATGGATTAATTATTTTCCAGGAGTTAGGTATTGGGGTGAAAACAATCTCACAAAGCCTTCTCGATTAACTTGGAATGGACTACACATGTTTCTTTTTCCTCTTAAGACACCTTGTCAAATTCTGTTATGCATTTTCTTACTTCTCAAACCACTTTCCATTTCCCTGCCCTTATCATTATTGCGTCTTTAATTTGAACTAAAAGACCTCTTGACAAGAAAGTACTGCACAAAACAAAATCATGGTAAATAGGTTTACCTGATCTCCTTTTTATATGGTGCTACTGCATCTTCACATGAAATAATTATCGAATATCCTTATGTTATCACTTATTTGGCTCTTCATGATCAGCCAGTCCAAAATAATTATATAGACATGATTTGTTTGAACTTTGTATCGATGTTTCACTAGAAACAAATTTATTTAAGATTCAAACGTGACAACATATATTAGGTAGGCCTTTTTTAAAAAATAGAGGGAAGCTAGTGAGAAGAAAGCATTACACCATCTGATGTTTTTTTTCTTCCCTTTGATAAGAGTCCACCATCTAATATTTTTTTCTTGCTTTTTTTTAAAAGTTTATTTGTATTTTCTTTAGAAATTTTAGCAGGTATATTAACATTATTCAGCATAAAAGTGGTCTATATATAAATATTGATCATGAAGGATCTGTATTTGTTACATTGTTTTGTCAAATAGACTAATACAAATTTTCTTTCTCAAATATGCAGAGTAAACTCACATTTTGACAACAAATGTATCACATCTTCACTTCACCCAAATGGAAGGCTGAACATGCTAAACTGAAAAAGTACAAAGTAATACCATCACCATGCCATTCAGTGACAATGTAAACCCATTAGTCCGATTGTTGATCCAATTGCAAATTTGAAGGACAGATTTTAAAGCCAAATCATCCGAATTGGCAACATGTCTTAAAAGAACCTAGTTACTATATATTCTTACCGACTTGATTGAAACTATATAGGTTGCGTAATTGCAGAAACAGGGATAGAAAACAATATATAAAGAAAAGTATCCACCAGCAATAAATCATATATTAAAGTAACTCGAACACCACTGACTACAAATTAATCAAGAGCCATCAAACAGAGAAATTGGTGATGGGCTGATTGCCAAAGACCATATCCCCACTATCAAGATAACCCAATTATTAAGATCCAGAGGAACAAACTCATGAAAGAAAGTCGAAACGACCAAGCACACAACTAATAGCAGGACAGTGAAGATGGTCGAGATACATCATCAGAACGACCAAGCACACAACTAATAGCTGAAGATGGTCGAGATACATCATCAGAACGACCAAGCACACAACTAATAGCAGGACAGTGAAGATGGTCGAGATACATCATCAGAACATTTGGAACCATATCACAAAATATCCAATAATATCTCTCCACCCAACTCAATGCAACAAAGTTATTCCCTAAATGACCATCATTGTCAGGGCAACATGCTTATACTCTAGGTGAAAAGGAGTGAGGAAGACAGTCTGAGAAGCAATATTGGGGAAAAAATAACTAATGATATAGTCACTCCCACTTAAGACCACCAGTACTTCTGTCATGGAAATCACAGGTATTAGGTTTGTAAGACAAACTCAAACAAGGAAGGAAAAAAAAAGAATTTAATGATTACACCACTAGCTAAATTTTGCAGTGTGCCAGTATGTCAAGCCTTGTTGAAGCTTAACCAGAAAATAAGAGAGAAACAAAGATATAGAAGGATAGAATTAGAGAAACAGATAGAATAAGGGAGGAAGAAGGAAAAGAACACAGTGTATCACTGTTCGTGATACAGAGAGAGAGAGAGAAAAAGCTTAAAAGCTTTCTTCATTTCATATATAAAATGCAAATTATCAAACTTGGGCCTTACTCTTCCCATTACACACATATATATAGCTAGCTATTGCAGGAAAATAAAATCTCTTAACCTATACTACTCTCTTATCCTTCACTCACATGCTAACTAACTGTTGGTCAATGGTCCTCACCCATTAATGGGTCAACAACAAACATCTCACCAACTCTCTTCACTCATTTAATTCTCCTCATTTAATACTACTCCCCTCCATTCGGCTATAAAAAGGAAGCAAAGCACCAAGAAATGGCACACCCAAAAACACAAGCTCAGTAGAGAGAAAAAGAAAAGGGTGGGTGAGAGAAATCCCATCCGGGGAGGATGGATGCAAGTAAACCCATCCGGGAGAGGGTGGAAGAGAGCAAGAAAAAGAGAGAAAATAGAGAGAGAGAAAGATAGTTCAAATAAAAGGGTGTTTTATTTGGGTTCCATCACATAGTTATTGTGCTGAAGTAATTTGAGTTTGTACTCAAATTAAGATATCTTTGTATTCTCTCAGTTTATTATAGTGAATTATTCGAAGTTTGTCCCGTGGTTTTTACCTCTTAATTTTAGAGGGTTTTTACGTAAAATTATTGGTGTCTCATGGTTGGATATTTTCCTGTCATTATTTCCTACATGGTTATTATTTTGGTGGAACTGCAAATTTAATCTGTTTGGCATGTGCGCTGATATTTTATCTGTCTAATTTATCAAAGACAACAGTATTTGGGAGGTGGTTTTTTCCCAACACTAACCACCTATGTGCACACATGTGCATTCAAAATAAACAACTCTAGAATATACTAACTATTTTTGTTAAGTCCAATTTACCCCTGCTCTTGTTCCTTAACATACCCTTCCCCGTAAGAGGATTCATGTTCTCATGAATGTGGTAATAAGTTTAGATAGTTGAGTTTGAGGCAAGTCTTCATCTTCTCAGGTAGCTTCCTCCAAGCTGCAATATTTTCATTGCACCAATGACTTTGCTTCCTTTAAAAACCTTCTTTGTTCCTTGTTCCAAAGTTCTGAGAGGCCCAACATCAAACCTTCCTTCTTGGTTAACCTCAAGTAACTGTATGCTAAATGTAACTGTTCCCAAATGCCTTTTGTGGGCCCAAGTGCAAAATTAGCTTCACATGACCTAATTGAATGAAGACGAAAAAGTCAAAAATAAATGTGCTAGACCCGAGAGAAGCCTCCACGTGTCCCGAGGCAGAAGACTCGTGGAGGCGGCTCGTTTTGGGAATTGATTGAGGGATTAGATTGGTGGCTAGAAGGACAGGGCAATATGGGCATTATTCTAATGACTAAAGGGTATTTCTGGAATTTTCCTGAAAACATGTGCCTAACATGTGACTATTTAATTCCAGGAAACTCTATAAATACCCCTTCCATTCTAGGGAGGAGGAGGACTCTTTTGGTGACTTAAGGCTTGGATTTTCCACCTAAAAGCACTAAAGGGTTTGGACTTCTCTTCAGACTCGAGACTTGGACTCTTGGAAGATCAAAGGACTCTTTAGTGACTTAAAGGCTTGGAGATTCCACCTAAAAGCACTAAAGGGGTTTGGACATTCTCTCAACTCAAAGGACTCAAGAAGGCTCTTGGAATCCCTGCTACCCTAACACGGTTCCCGGATTCTAGGAGTTCGTTGGAGTAATTGCCCACCTGTCGTTTTCCCCTATTCAATCAACCAATCAATTCCGTGCTCTTCGTGGATTTCTGTCCTCCTCAGTCAACACGAAACCCTAACTAGCAAGGTACGATTTCCTTGTCCACATTTATTTGGCGACTCTGCTGGGGAGGTGTAGAATTCGTGAAGGGTATGCCCACAACTCGAAGTAGGAGAACAACAGGAAGAGCTTCACCAACAAATAACATTACCTTACCGGGTCCAGTTCCAAGGCAAGCAAGTCAAGCTTTCCAAGGCGTGAATCTAAATCTAGATCAACCTATCCTTGAAAACGCATTGGAAGGAAGTTCAACATCACCATACATGGTTGATCAACAACCAGCGAATGTCAGGCAGACAGGCGCGGGAAGGCAAAACGAGGAAGAAAGTGGAGAGCAGACAAATGATGTTCAACTGGAGATGCTTAAGGCGTTGAAGGAAGCACGGGAAGGACAAGGATGATGATGGCTATGATCTTTGGAGATCGAGAGAAACAAAAGGAAATGAGAAATTTCCATGGCGGTTGATCTGATTCCCGCTTTCAAGGCCATGTTCCCGCATAATTCACGGAGGAGAATAAGCGAGTGGAGGACAACAACAACGATAATAATGATAAGAAGAATCGATCGCACCTCCATCGACAGAGAATCAATCTGTCCAATCATCCACTGGAACCCCGAGCAGTGGTGGCGTGCCACAACCCGGATGGAAGTCACCGACTAAGACAAACATCATTCCGACCACTATCCCGTATTTTCACAAGTGCGAGATATCAACCATCCCAAGCCGTATCAGCGAAAGCGAGCCAACAAGCACAACCAATCTGAAGCCAGAAGATCTGAAGTGTGCATCAACCAATTTCTTTACCATACACACCGCCAATGTAGCAATACGTCACAACACCGCAAAGAGTCCATGCCACGAGCCAATACGTGACGAAGGATGATATGATCAATGTGATCAATCAACTTCACAGGCAGACATCCCGACCTTCAGAGTTAGACTTTACTCCACCCTACCCGACACATATTTGGAGACAACCTTACCCGAAAGGGTATATTGAGCATCCCCGCAGTTTCCAAAATATAACGGGGAGAAAGGAAATGCCAGGGAACATATTGCCAGGTTTGTAGAGTCAATGTCTCCGTGGCTCGGATATGATGAAGTGAACAACCACAACTTGTTGATGCGGGAATTCAACAAGACTTGGACAGATAGTGCCTTCAATTGGTACTACAACTTGGAGAATGGATCAGTCCATGATTGGGATGATCTAAAATTATAATTTTTTAAGAAATTTTTCTATGTGCAGAAACAGGTAACCATCGTAGAGCTCATGCGATTCAAGCGAAGCCAAACGAGGATTTGTCGACACGTGGATAGGTTCAGGGGCCCAAGCACGAAGTGCAGAGCCGATTGAAGAAAAGAACTTGGTTAGTATATGCAACAATGGTGCTTTAGGACGCCTTCAAGCCCCACCTCATTATCAATGCTTGTGATTCATTTGCGACCCTCTCATCTTTGCCTGAGACTTGGGAGGAATCATGACATTTCCCACCGGTCGTGCGATGGTTACATGGAAGAAGCAAAGGGATAAAGAACAAGTGGCTTTGGCGGATTCTCGATCAAAACCACAAGGGGCAAGAGGAAGAAGAATGAGAAATTTGAGCAAAGCAGAGAAAAGCATGGTGACAAGTATACCGAGAATGCGGTTCGGAGGGTATCACATGCAATGGAGAAGGCATTCAGGGGCTGTATGAACAATGGGTTGAGTAACGCGGGTGGTGAAACCTCAAAGCCCTACGACTGGTTTATGAAAGAGATGAAAAAAAGAAGCCAGGACTTACGTGTATACCACCAATACGCAGGACATTCCACTATGGACTGTTATAGTCTGCGGAGGATATACCATGAGAAGCTGGCGGCCGGGGAGATTGAACGAGGAGAAGAAATGTGCAACACTATCACCCATAGTGCAGTCCTGGAAGTCAAGAACCCAAATACTGGCTCTACCATCGAGAGAACTCTGAACTACAGATGAATTAAAAATCCTCCCAAGATGGTGGTCCACCAAAAATGGTGGTTTAAGTCCTCAGGAATATCCCTTGCCAAGTAATTGGATGACCAAGGGAGGAGGCACAAAAATGTGAATTAAAAAAAAAAAAAAATCCACCCAAGATGGTGGTCACTTTAAATGGTGGTCGAGTCCTCGTAGACGTAGACTTGCAAGAAATTGGATGATTAAAGTGGACGAGGCACGATTTCAAGTCCTCGTAGATCATGACTCACTAAGAAATTGGATGACCCAGTGACGAGGCACCGATTTTAAGTCCTCAGAACCGTGATGACTTGCCAAGAAATTGGACGATCCAAGTGACGAGGCGCCCGAGTGTTACACTTTATCATCAAAAGTGAATGGTGATTGAGGCACCTGAATATAAACCCTCAACCCCAAAAGTTACACTTTATCTTTAAAAGTGGCGAACGTTATGCTTTATTCGACAAAAGCAAGAAAGTTGCATTTATCTCTAAAAATGATGAACGTTATGCTTTCTTCGACAAAAGCAAGATATATTATATGAAACATTATGCTTTTCGTTAAAAGCAATTTGATTATCAATAAATTTGTCAAACTTTCACTTATACTTGATTATTTCTTCTGATTCATTAAAAAAAAAAGTACAAATTCAAGTGTTAGTTTGCATGAAATATATGTACATGAATTTTCTGATACAGGAAATGAAAAAAACTACGAAAGTTCATGATCTAAAGGCCATAACCTGTCAAAATTGAAGAGAGAAATACCTAAAGCTTGGTCTTCGTGGCTATCAGGCCTTCGAGGCTATCAGGTCTTCGGGACTATCAGGCCTTCAAGGTCTTGGGCAGCTGACTCAATTTCCCAAAAGATTAGTCTTCAATTTGTCCATGGTATCTTGAAGCTCCTAAAGTTTTACATGATGAAGTAAGTCGTTCCCGTGGTGACGAGAAGTGACTTCTGAACGAAGTGCAACAACATGATGATGGGAGAGATCCAACCTAACATGGAAGGAAGACATGTCCAAAGAGGGTTAGGAGATGCCACGGGAGGCGGAAGGTCATTTAACCCACCCAAAGTGCTATCCACAATACCCTCCCGAGCAATCATCAACTCGGCGGGATCCTCCTTGGGAGGATGAACATCAGCAATAGTCTCAGAAGGATTCCGCCTCAAAGAAGCAGGAGTTTCATTGGCACCCTCAAAACTGTCATGTGGAGAAGTTGTAGAAAGGCGTCATGTGGCGAAGAAGACTCGATACCCGCTGCCTCATTTGCGATACTCACAAAGAGCCCAATGGGAACATCATCATCCTCTTCATCAAGACATTGGTCTTGACTTCTTGATTAAAGAAAAGAGAAATTTCAAAGAGAGGTAAGAAGGATTACATCGAAGATTTTTCACAATATCCAGGAGAGCTCCTCTAAGGCTCGCCTTCCAGTGGTTTTGCTCCCCAGAGGTTCCTCTCCTAGGACTTTTCGTTTTCGAGGCTTGCAAAAAATATCAAGCCCCCATGAAGTGTTTAAGCCGGAATCAAGACTTCAACACTTCAAAATATTTTTTGTGCGATCATCTCACCAAAGGCGTGACTCGCTTGGCGGGGCAAATGCTTCTTGATAGATGACATAGGCATCCTCCGGAGTAGAGTTGCATTCCCCCGAAGTGATGAATATGCGTGTAGAGGAGCACCGTGGTCTCTGTTGGATCTGAATGTCCTCAAGATATTTGGAGGCAACGAAGAAGGTTAGCCTTCTCTTTTAGTATATCCACATAATCGGCATTCCCAGTATCTCATGGGTCAATGTTGTCATTCACGAAGATGGTTAGATGAATAAGACAAAATTGAAGGAGAATGCGATCGAATGGGGAAAGTCATCCCAACTTCCACAAGTCATTTGGATATAGAAAGCAAGCCTTCCTTCCCCGATGGAGGAAAAGTTATGCGGTCATAAGTTTGGACTTGCTTCCAAAAGAGGGCGAAAAGACTAAAGGAGGGGAGCCCTTCCCCAATCATTGAGAAACGGCGCCTCCTTGGTTGTTCCCTTTGGCCATGTAGGCTTAGGCCACCTAGGGGTTGTTCCTTTCCCCCTTAAAAAAAAAAAAATCCTCTATAGGGTTGGTCCCCCTAGGGTGCGACCATGTTGGCTTCGCCCCCCTAGGGTTCGGCCCGTGTTAACCCGCTACTAGAAACATTCCCTTCATGCCTCCTGAGTCCTTTTGCTCCTGATTCATTTGCTAGAACGAATCCTCTTTCGTCGTGAAAATTATAACCTTGCTCTGATGAATTCCGAGGGAAAAAAACCAAGATATGATCAAGGTAATGGGGCTCGGAAAACAGAAGAAAAGCTACAATTACCTGAAATATATATATATATATATATATGAAATAATTATGAGGAGTTCAGAAAATCGAAGGTCTTCCAATCCAAGGAGCAGTATAATTTTTGTAACCTCACGCAAATATTCTTGATCCTTGATCCAAGGCGTGCGCAAGAAAGGTTCGGGAGTGGAGGCTTATAATGTGGCAATTTATATAAGTTGCATATATATCACAAGAAGTTTACAAGCCCAACTATTGGATAATTACATGCAAGCAGGACTTGGCCTAATCATGTATACATATGTAGGAGCGTTAAACTTTGTTGTCTAGTAGGGGAGTAGCATATATGCGACAATGATGGGGTCCTTCTTATTGCAAAAATAACACCCAGTAATGCTGCAATGTAATCGCACTGCTCGCAATTCGGATGCAAGACGTACATTCGATCGTGGATTACGAATATCGACTTCTTACTTCTCTAAAATAAGATAAATAAAGATTTTATTTATTTTTTTCGAAAAAAAATAATAATAAAATAAGATTTTATTTTATTTCCAAAAAAATTAAAAAAAATAATAAGATTTGATTTAATTTGATAAAAAAAATCTCTCTTTTCAAGATCAAATTAAGAAAGATTTGATTTTATTTCTACAATAAAGAAATATTTGATTTTATTTTCAAAATAAAGATTTGATTTTATTTTCAAAATAAAGAAAGATTTGATTTCATTTCCAAAATAAAGAAATATTTGATTTCATTTCCAAAATAAAGAAAGATTTGATTTTATCTCCAAAATAAAGAGAGATTTGATTTTATTTCCAAAATAAAGTTAAGATTTGACTTTATTTTCAAAATAAAAATTAAGATTTGATTTGGTAAAAGAGGAAGATTTGATTTACCAAAAGAAGGATTTTATTAGATTGAATTTTATTTGGTGATATTTGATTATTTTTTCTTGTTTTCAATTTTCAGAAAAAAATAAGGAAACAAATCTTGGGCAAGTAATGGAAATATTTTTGGAGGATTTCCCAATATGTCCAAGGAAGAGCCCTGCTAGGTTTTGCCTCCCTAGGGTTTGGCTCCCTAGGGGTTCCCTCTACTAGGACCATTGTCTTCAAGACTTGTAAAGTGAAGTCCCGCAAAATCGCTCAAAGGCTTGAAATATTCTTGCACGATCGTCTATTTGGGAATGCGACTCTCGCGCAGGGGGCAAATGTGGGCCCAAGTGCAAAATTAGTTTCACATGACCTAATTGAATCGAAAAAGTCAAAAATAAATGTGCTAGACCCGAGAGAAGCCTCCACGTGTCCCGAGGCAGAAGACTCGTGGAGGCGACTCGTTTTGGGAATTGATTGAGGGATTAGATTGGTGGCTAGAAGGACAGGACAATATGGGCAATATGGGCATTATTCTAATGACTAAAGGGTATTTCTGAAATTTTCCTGAAAACATGTGCCTAACATGTGACTATTTAATTCCAGGAAACTCTATAAATACCCCTTCCATTCTAGGGAGGAGGAGGACTCTTTTGGTGACTTAAGGCTTGGATTTTCCACCTAAAAGCACTAAAGGGTTTGGACTTTTCTTCAGACTCAAGACTTGGACTCTTGGAAGATCAAAGGACTCTTTTAGTGACTTAAAGGCTTGGAGATTCCACACTAAAAGCACTAAAGGGGTTTGGACATTCTCTCAACTCGAAGGACTCAAGAAGGCTCTTGGAATCCTACTTTACCCTAACACGGTTCCGGATTCTAGGAGTTACGCCACGCGTCGTTGGAGTAATTGCCCTGCTGTCGATTCTCCCTCTTGATCAACTAATCAATTCCGTGCTTTTCGTGGATTTCTCTCCTCCTCAGCTAACACGAAACCCTAACTAGCAAGGTACGATTTCCTTTCCCACACCTTTTAAGTTGTGATACATGAAAATTTGGATGTATTTTGGAAGTGTTAGGCAACTCAAGTTTGTAGGCAACAATACTAAATCTGTCGAAAATTTTAAAAGGCCAGTTTCATGTTCTTCGTCATTGACACTGAGCTTTGTCGGGCTGTAATTTTAAATATACCAAATCCCCAACCTCAAACTCTCTTTCAGTCCTCCCTTTATCAACATGGCTCTTCATTCTTTGTTGTGCCTTAGTTAGATTTTCCTTAAGAATTTCCATTTGATGTTGTTTTTCTTTAAGAATATATTCAACTGTTGCAATTTTGGTACTAAGTGTGGTTGAGATGTTTAGATGCATGGGGTCATGACCATAGAGAATTTTGTAAGGCGTGGTTTGTAGAGAAGTGTGATAAGTGGTTTTAAACCACCACTCAGCCATAGGTAGCCAGGAACTCCATTGCTTGGGTGAGTGGCTACATGTGCACCTTAGGTACTGCTCCAAACATTGGTTTATTCTTTTTGTACTCCCATCACTTTAAGGATGATAAGAGGTATTAATATGAAGTCTGGTCCCAGCAAGTTTAAAGAGTATTTGCTAGAAATTACTTAGAAATATTGTCTCCGTCACTTCCAATAGAATTGGGAATCCATGTTGTTTTAAAAAAAAAAATCAAAGAACGCTGAGATAATGTTTTGGCAGAAAGAGGGTGACTGAGAGTTAAGAAATCAGAGTCTCTGTTATACCTATTAGTGACAACTCAAATAACTTTATAGCCCTTAGAGTTGGGGAGTCCACTAATGAAATCCATAGTTATGTCCCTCCAAGGTTGTTAAGGAATAGACAGAGGCTGGGTTAGCACAGGACTGCTCACATTTTCATGTTAGGAAAATTAACAAACAAAGCATATTTGGTTATATCACTTTTCATCCCAATCCAATAGTAGTACTGCTCTATCCTTTTTAGAGTAGCCCTGCCCCCTAGTTTCTGAGTGGCCCCTAACTCCTTTTTCATGGAGTTCTTCAAATAGTTGTTTCCTCTGCTCCCCTTGGAATCATATTACCCACATACCCCTGTACTTAAGCAATCCATGGACTAATTCACACTCATTAGGTCCCATTTTTGTAGTTGTTAACTCAACTATGACTTGAGAAATAATACCATCCCCTTCGTAGCTTTCAACTATCTAAGGCATCCAAGCTGCTTGGGCTATGGTTAAGTAGTTGCAGGCTAGAAATTTTGTTGGTTTTGGGGACTTTTGGTTCCTTATCCCTTGCAGTTGTGTTTTTTCCCCATTATACAGAAAATCATGATAAGTTGGTCATAATTGAAATGAACTGCCCCCAGTTACTTCATTCATGTGGTTCCCAGAATGGCATCACGTTGCTGCAATTTAATGATCCACATGGGTGTACTGAAACTGCGAGTTTCAAAAGTCCATGTACACTATGGCTTACTATGAAGTTCTTCACCATTAGGAAGAGTGATAGTAATATGTGAGTTTCAAAAGTCTAAACTTTGGGCACCATACTTTACTATGAAGTTCCTCACCATTAGGAAGAGTAATAGTAATAAGGTCAATAGGATGTATAGGGCAGTTTAGTGCCTTTGTAGCATTTTCACTTGGGAAATTTAAGATACTACCATTATCTACTATAAGTTGTTTCTCTTCACTTTTTCCTTTTTCCTTTGAGAATCAGGACTTGACCCCCATTTCCTTCCTCTTGAAGTTGCAGATTACACAAGGTAGCCATCCCTTTAAGTTTAGCATTCTCATTTATTTGGATAGGCTCAAGTTCCTCATCAAACTGGGGAGGTCCAGAGTATTCCTCACATTCTGAGGTCTCTTGATAGTTTTGAAAATTCTCACAAGTAATCATGAAATTCTGGGGAGTCTTACATTGGTGTCCCATGGTATACTTTTCATCACAATAGAAACAAAGTCCCTTAGCCTTCCTTTCATCTCTCTAGGCTGTTGTAATAGGCTTAGGTTTATCAAAATCTTTCTTGTGGTAGGTGAGCATTGGTGTTCTGGTTGTAGAGGATGCAAGGAGGTCCATTTTAGTGTTGGGCTGGGTGTTTGTATAACTAGGTGGAGCTTTAAAGTAGTTGTTGGCAGGTTTATAAGTGAGAGTCTCATAAAACTTGGCTCGTTTGAAGGCTTGGAAAAGTGTCTCTAGATCAAGAAGTTTAACCATCTTCTTAGTCTCATCCTTGAGTCCACCCACAAAGTTTCCTACAAAGAAGTCCTCAATCAAGTGAGGTAGTTTCTCAAGTAGTTTCCCTTTATGCCTTTCAAACTCATCATGGTAAGCATCATCAGTGCTTACTTATTTTAATAACTTGAACTGTTCATATATATTCTCCACACCTGCCTCAATGAACCTCACAATGAAGTCTCTTGCAAATTCCCTCCATGCAAGTCCATCGTTGCCATTGACATAAGATTTGTACCAGTATTTGGGAGACCCATGTAAATGCATTCCAACTATGGCAATCCTCTTATGGGAGTTGATTCCATAGATACTAAAGTACTCTTCACAGTCTTGAATCCAACTCTTAGCATCATCACCCTCACTAAATGATGGAAACACCAATTTAAGATGCTTAAGTTCTCTCCCCTCTTCACCATCATCGTCATTTTGGTTCCTCCTCCTCCATTGAGCATCATCTTCTTCATGTCTCCTTGCTCTTTCTTGCTCAACATGCCTAGGTCTCTAAAGAAACCCTTATCTCTACTTTACCCTATATGAACATGCCTCTTGCCCCTTTTCTTGTTCCTAAAAGGATTCTCAAACCCCTCTTCATTATTTGAACCTCTTTGCTTTAACAACTCATTCATTCCACCCATGAAGTAGTCCATCTTTTCATCATTCCACCCATAAAGTAGTCCATATAGAGAGTAGGAATGAAAGGATCACAGAACAAGTGTGATTCTGAGTTCAAATATTTTTTCCCGGTAGTACAATACTGGCAGACTTTGAGTAATGAAGCTTGAATAGCTTTTTAAGTGAGAGCTGGATATCCTTAGTGAAACAACTAAGTATCCGTGGTCAAAACAAGTTGCAAATTCAACTAGATAAAGCTTAGTTGAATCTCAAAGAGTAAATGAGCACACAAAAGAAACACAAGCACCAAATGATCAAAACTAATATTATTACTAATTACAAAAGAAGTAACAAGTTCTAATACTAGAAAAAAACTGTAACTGTTTTGATTTTTGGAATTTAAAAACAGCTTAAAATTGATAATGATGTAATTGGTTTTTGAATTCTTATACTAATACTAGACAGGCTAACAAAGTAATTTGAGTCACTTAAACACAAACAAAAACATATCAAACAATATTAATTTCTAGATTCTGGAAATTTTTTGCCAACCGAGAAGAAAATGAAAAATATGGATTGAAACATGTTTGAATGTTGTTTTTTATGATAAATATGTTATGGGCTAAGTGTATATGACTGAAACAAGTAAGATAGAAGAGATTATTACCTGAAACAAGTGATTAATCACTTCAAATTGTTGAGTTGCAGGTTCGGCAGAAAAACAGAGCACCAGAATTCCTTTTTCTGTTGCTTGCTTGTTGTGATTCTGAGCTGTTGATGATAAGTTTGGGCTGAGAATAGAGTCTTACAAGTATAGAAGAGAGTAGAATAAAAAGAATTCAGATTGGTTTTGAAGGAGAGAAGATTTTAGAGTTGTTAGTTGGGATAGAACTTGAGCTCTTATACCAATTTGTCAATGATGAAGCTTAACCAGAAAATAAGAGAGAAACAGAGATATAGAAGGATAGAATTAGAGAAACAGATAGAACAAGGGAGGAAGAAGGAGAGAACACAGTGAATACTCACTGAGAGAGAGAAAGAAAAAGCTTAAAAGCTTTCTTCATTTCATATATAAAATGCATATTATCAAACTTAGGGCTTACTCTTCCAATTACACATATATATATAGCTAGCTATTGCAGGAAAATAAAATCTCTTAACCTATACTACTTTCTTATTCTTCACTCGTATGCTAACTCACATGTCCATTCAAAATAGCTATCTTTAGAATTTACTAACTATTTTAGTTATGCCCAGTTTACCCTTACTCTTGTGATCCTGACACAGTAGAAGTCATCACACATATCAAATGGAAACCTCAGTAGAGGCTTTAAGAACTGTATTTAATAACTCACAGTTTGAGTATTTGATCCATATCCTTTCTGTTGCGTTGTCCAGCTCATGCTCGAAACTTCAAAGGCCCAATTTGGAACATAAAGGCCATACAACAAGCACATATACAATGACCCTAATAAGATAGCAATCATCCTACACCACAAGGAAAGAATTAGCTAGTTAAATACTAACCTCTAATAAAGAATTCTTATCACATAGTTGAATGATTTCATTTCACTAGTAATTTGCAAAAGGAAATTAAATGGTTACAGGTACTTGCCAAACAAGTATGAAACTAATGACATGTTAAAAGAATACACAAAATTGTATCACACAAATGAACTTGGCAATTAGCAAGCAACCATCGATAACTCACATTAATGGCCTAACTCAACTCAACTCAACTCAACAACACCTTTAGTCACAAACTAGTTGAGGTAGGCTAAAAATGAATCTCATACGACAACACAAAATAATAAAATAAATAAATAAAAGAAAAAGCGAGAAAGTAAAACAAAAATTAATTGCAGATGAGGATTTTTGAAAGGTGGTTGTAAAATCATATTTCAAAATTGTTAAGAACGACCTCTAATTTATCAATGTTCCAACTATCAGCAAATGAAGACACCTACAACAAACAACATGCAAATGAGTGACTTGAGAATTAGAACGTACAACATCCTAAATGATAAACTTACCATTGAATGCAGTATTTCTTCGCGAAAGCCGCAACTGAATCAACCACAATATTATTCACAAACCAGATCTCCAAAACTGAAGCAAAGAGATACCCAATAGAAATCCTCTGCAAGTTATTAAGTATAATGTTTGATAATACAGTGGTCATCAGGTAATAAAATGGTAAAAACTCTATATGCACATAAACTGAACAAGCAATGTAACAGACAACTAAGTTGTCAGAATCTTACGATACGTATCGTATCGTAGGGTGAATCGAAAATGACATTGTATAATAGGATTCAGTTATGATTAAATACGATTCTGATACAATGCACGATACTTTTTAAAGTTAGCAACCAATTTGAAAAAGTTTTTAAGTAGAACCAAAAGAGTAAAAACAACTTTTAATCCTTCTACCATTTCAAATGAAGAGATTTTTTTAGTAGAAACATATTCTATATTGCTTGATGAGCCTTTAATCACATTTTAAAAATTTATATCTTCTTCAGAATGTCGCTCTATTTTTCTCTTTCAATAAACAGATACATAAATCTCCACTTGTTAATTTGAATTATTCTTTTTTGTTTATAGATAAAAGGTGAATCTAAATTTTCGTTTTCTCTTGTTACTTCATAAAGATTACTAAAATAATAAATAAATTTAGAGTATTTTGGCTACTATGTAACTTTAAAATTTAATTTTAGTCCATAATAATATTTAATTGACTACTTTTATATATAGTCAAGCAAATATGTTTTATTGTCCAATAAATTGTGTGTTTTATATGTTTAAATATATATTACCACATTTTTCATTTCGTATCATACGATATAATTCACGATACGATACATGAAACACGATATGGGAGTCTTTGAGTTTTGATGCACGATTTGACAACTATGGTAAAGTCTTCTACATTTTTGAGGTACTTATAATATCTTGATAAGTAAGTAGCAATGAGAATAAGCATTACTAAATCTTGATGTCTTCCATTTTGATAACCACTTATTCAAGATATAAACTTACTTTTAGGGGACAAAAACTCGCACTCGTCAGTCCCACTATAGTTGCTTCAATTGAAAATCATAACAAAAATTTTGCATCATGAATGTACAACACACATATATATGTTATTCAAACTACCTGTAGCACTCCCATCAATCGCATCTTGGTGACATCAACTCCGTAAGTTAAATCTTTGCGTCCATGGAAATACCCACCTGATTAAACATTTGAGTGAAATAGATTGATAGTTCAGAAAAGAAAAGGATTTCGAATTCACGTGTGTCGATGATCTAATTCATAGGAACTTAATTGCTCAAACCCTTAATGTTGAAATACAGATTGATGTTTATTGACAACAACAAGGCATAAGCCTATTGTTAAGAAGTTCAAATTTGTACTGGTTAGTGATGAGGTGTGGCCATAACCTAAAATTAATATTCTATTTCTTCTGCTATACAATTTACCTACTAAAGCAATTTGAATTCAATTCAATTTATCACATTATAAAATTCTCTACTCTTAAAAGGATAAGCAAAATTGGTCACTCAAGATTGTCATCTAAAATATCTCCGCTACAAATGGAGTATAAGCTTATTGAGAGGCCCCACTTCATGATTCAGTCTCACTTCATGATGCAGCACAAGGGGAGAAAAAATATTACCTTGTAAAATTAACCCCAACAAGAACAGCTTAATAGTTCTCAATATAACTTTCTTTGTTGCTGCTGGCTTGTCAGATACTCTCTGCATGGGGAAATAAGTCATTATTCACAACTGCAGTCTGCAGCTAAAAATCTCTATCATAACAAACTCATGCCATCTACTCCTGAAATTACCAATTTACTGAAATTCAATAGAAATGAATACATTTCAAGTGCAACATTTGATGAAAAATGGTACCTCGAAGACCAGACTGACGGAAATACCAACAATAAAAAGGAAAAATGGCATGACAAAGTCGGCGAGCGTTACGCCGAACCACGGAGAGTGGTTTATTGAAGGGAAAGCTCCTCCCGCATCATCAACCAAAATCATCAGCTGTCGCGAATTCACTTACAATTAAAAATTAAAAATCATAGTACTAGTAAGAAAAATCTTTGCATATCAAAAATACTAAGTAAACGTACAGACATTAATAAGAACCAATTTTTAGTAGGAACAAATGGATCATAGAAGTATAAATTTGGGGAGGGTAGTTAAACATACGACGACGGTGAGACCACGGAAGACATCGAGAGAGACAAGACGTTGTTTGGAAGCCGAAGCCGGAGGATCATTTGAATTTTGAAGAAGAGGTGTTTGTTCGCTGCCATCTGTAATCGTCACCGACGAAGACATCTCTCTCCGTTACTAGCGCACATACAATACAGACAGTATTAGCAGTGAGTTGTAGCTGCTGCCCTGCCCGGTGGGTGCTTTTTTGAGTGCGGGGGAGAAAACTGCTGTTTTTTACCTTCCCAGTAATAGTAGCGTCTTTTACGTAGCACTCCGCTAGGACAATGATACTGCGGACACAACATATTTTATAAATATTTTATAAATCGGGTGATATAGCATATTGTATCTCAATTTTTATGTGAGGTGAATCAATTTGTTAATTAATATTCTAAGACAAAATATGTCACATTATTAATTTATAAAATATTTATAAAATAATTTGTGTTCGTATCATTCCTCCTAGGACAACAGCGTCTTATATGTAGGATCCAGCTAAAAATGATACTCCGTCAGTATATATCTTGCTAATATATAAGACTTTTTTATTATTAGTTACGTACATAATTATAATCGGATAAATGATATATTTTGATATTATATGTCATGTTTTTTTGTTATGAATTATATGCATAATTATAATTAATAATATTTAGATGATGTATTTGTTAGAATTTGAGTTTAAATTAAAATAAGTTTTATTAATCATTTAAGATAGATTCACATATCAGTGTGTTCTATTTTATGAGCAGATTAAAATCAAGTATTAAAAAGTTCAAATTAAAATTTTACTCCAAAGATTATCATTGAAAATGATAATAAATACATGTGAGAAATCGGTTAAAAACTAAAAATCGTATACATATAATTAATTATCTCTTGGGTTTGAGTCCCGATGAACACCACACTTTTGTGGAGGAAAAATAACCTAACCAAGGCTTGCTTTGATCACACGCCGCCGACCGATCCATTTTAATATAAAATAATTGTAATGTAATTTTTATCGTTATTTTTTGTAATATAAAATAATTGTAATGTAATTTTAATCGGTTACGGCATTCATAATAGTTTTTTTATCTCTATCCCTACTTTGCAGTGTTATTGAGTCATTCAGCAGGATAGTAATTTTAATTTTTCATTATGTACCCAACATGTTATTTATATTGATTTATTAAATAATAAAAATTAAAAGTTAAAATTTGAGGTTGGATTTTGCGAAGCCAACTTATTTTTTTCAACGGTGAGAAAGTTAGGTATTGCTCCGGTTTCAATGGGTTGTCCGCCCAGCTTGCTATTTCTAAATTTAGGGTATTGTTGGTCAGTTGTGTTTAAACTTTTAATTTATTTGAGTTATATATATTTATTCTCTGTAATTTGTGTGTGGGATTTATTGTTTACGAATTTGTAATGCATTTTATGGGGATTCTTATGATTGTCAATCCAATGTGTGTTTCCTTTAATTTGGTACCGTTTGAATTTTCAGGGCATATGAGCCGGTAAAGTTTATCTGACAAGAATATGGTGGTGCTTAACCAAATCCATTAGCAGATTTAATTTTGAATTCTTTTAACCCTTTTTAAAATTGACGTATCAACTTAAATGAGATTGTGAAATGTCATTTTGTATACATAAAAAACGATATTTTGACTCTTAAAATTAAATAAAAATAAGAAAATTATTAAATAATAATTTATTAATGTATTCTTCAATTTTTGAAGATAAAGAGTTTATTGAGAAAACTAATAATGTATTCACTTGTTAATTTTTGAAATTTGAAAGAAAATCAAAAAGAGTCGAAATGTGTTATTTTATTACGCACATAGTTTCAATTACGATATAAATGGACGTAACAAATTGGATAAAATATTGCATTAATATATGAACAAATATATTAAAAGTCACACTACATTGATATGGCCTTAACCAATGATGGTGCAATTAAATTCGAAACATGACACCTTGCTCTATACCCTTCACAAATCACACATGCATTTCACAACTAGAGAGATAGCCGTCTCTCTTTGAGCCATCCCGCCTCATCAACAAGCTGACTGATTTTTTGTGCAGCCGCAGCCAAAGTGGCGTTGCTCTTGCAGAAAGCAAATCTGATGAATCTATTCTGATAACTAACTGACTGTGACTTCTCGTAAGCTTGACTGGTATGAAAAAATCCACAGCCTGGTACAGCCACCACCCCTGCTTGTTTAATTAAGTCCTCCACAAATTCGACCTGAAAAAGATTTAAATTTACAAATATCTCTTAAGAGAACATTATCTGTATCAGATACACAGATACCTATCAAGTATCAACTGAATACTGAGACATCAGTATCATAGTTTATTTAACGAATCAAATCTCAAAATGATAATACCAACATAATGGACAAGATACATACATCAGTGCGGATGCAACTCTCAGGAAGCTGTGCAAATACGAAAAATGAACCCTTGGGCATAGATGGAAACTGGAAACCAACGCTTGAGAGCAACTTGACAATGAAATCTCTTTTTGATTGATAATCCTAACCATCAACAAATGTATTATAAGTGACATTCCGAATTAAATTGCAACTAAGTTTGTCAAAAGATAATATTGTTTAAAATCCTACATTCTTCAATGATTCAAAGTATTCCAGGGAACTTGTTAAAGCGGTCAATGCAGCTTCCTGGAAAGGTGCAGGAGCAGAATCTGTGAGTTTTATATGGATATTTCTGATTGCATATGCAATGCAGGCCGGAGCAATTGCCCATCCAACTCTCCAACCTGATAAATCACACACAACAATGAAATGAAGCCAACTTCAAACAAAATAGCCACATCTGAATACTATGAGGATGAATATTATTTTATTCTTTTGGGACGTCAAGACAGTAGAAATGGTGAAATTTCTAACATATATATGTAAACAACAGAGATTAACTTAAAAATTTTTACTTCTGAAGTACAATGCTCGTAAGTATGAATTAGAGTTTACCTGTGATACTAAAAGTTTTTGACAAGGAAGATGTGATGATAGTCCGTTTTTGCATTCCTGGAAGCATGGCAAGAGATATATGCTGTTCCTCATCATAAGTAAAATGCTCATATACCTGCATATACATTTCCACAGAAAGAAGATCGAAGAATATGAGGGCAGCTACAAAGTTGAAAAAAGAAAAACAATAAAAAGGTTTTGTAAACTTAAAAATTTTGTCACCACTACAGTACTTGAAGATTTTTGGTCAAAAATTTACATGTAGAAAGTCGGCCACTAAGGCAGTGCAGAGTACGACTTAGGTGGGATATACAAAAGAGCACATTTATTAATACAATACTGGCAGGGACAAACTTACCACATAAGATTACAAAAACTAAAACGACAATGGGAATTTTCTGATTCTTGAAATGCATCAGACATTTAAGTTATCATTGGACAGCACGTCGCTCTATCCTATTTCCTACAAATTTGCTAAAGGTCTCCTTAATTTTATTTATATTTATTAACTGTGCTAGCCATAAGATGGCTTGATGTGATAAAAACTTCTTCCCTGTGACACATTACAGCTACTTTAAAGTTCGCATCAGTGTCCACCTTGATATGATCAAAAAAATATATTGTTATAGGTGTTTAAACTTATTTCTACCACCCCTTCTTGATGTGATCAAAACTAGATATGACAAATGACTCGAAATTAAAAACAAGTAGTTACGCAGTTCTTTAACAAATTATAAATACTCAAAGCAATTTTTTTTCCTTGTTTTCTCGGAGCCAAAATTAAAAACTATATCTTATTTTGATAAAGTAGTCTTAAGACAAACAAATGATCAATTATATCAACTGTTGCACCTATAAATTTAATTTTTTTAAAATATACACTTGCCCAAAAGGATGAGATAGTATGATGCTGTATAACTCATAACTAAGACCCTCTATACATCTTGCTCCTAGATGAATAAGAATAAACAAAAGGAATTTCATACTTCATCGGTTACAGCTAGGCAATCCCATGTTCGGCAGGCTCCAGCAATAATCTCTAGCTCGTCCTTAGTAAAAACCTTTCCAGTCGGGTTGTGAGGACTGTGCCACTTTGCACCAGTACATTAATTAGATTATGTTATATAATAAATTTATCATCATTTGATGAACAGTTCTGACTGATATCATTAGTAACTACGAAGAACAGTAATCATATCAACAGATTATATTGTTGATTTACTTGTAAGTGATGATATGCCAAAATCACGAAATATACTGATCCCTCCTTGGTTTCTCTAATACAATTTTCATATGAAGCTCTCACTGTCCAAGCTATCCATTCAGTGCTATGGTCTCTGCTACTAACCATGACCAATCTAATAGGAATGACCAATCTAATAGGAAGTATATAGCAGACTCATTTGCATCATAAAATGTAAAGCTCCTACAAAATAATGTAGGAATGAAATTGCATTACAGAGGCAAATGGAAATAGACAATTTTTTTACAAGGATACTTTATTGCAAGTGGAAAAAGGGAGGTTAATAAAATATGAAGAATATTATTGGCATCTCTTGTCCAACTTTGATCAAATCCTTTGGTTTTCCAGGCACATAGTAATCCTGTTCTGAAGTCCATGCCTATTATCTTGGCATCTTAGTATGTATTTACGTCATAACAACATTTATTATGAGTACAATGCAAATCTTTATCCTGATTTCTACAGTTAGCATACATTGTGTGCAATATAGTTTCCTAAAAACAGCGGCTGCTCAATGAATTGAGCACAAGAGATTAGCTATTTTGCAATTGAGTAAATATTATTCTGTTTCTGCTTAGCTTTCTCTTATTATAGCAATAAACATTTTAGGACTTGCTCCTTAAAATAAATAGATCCTCGTTAACTAAGTTGTCAGTTTCTTAATAATTAAAAAAAATATAGAAAATGTACTATTAAATATTTAAGATCTTCTGCAGTATAAACTGTGAAATTCGAGGACAGACAAGAAATTGGGATCAAGTATAATATTTGTATATCTTTGCAGGGAACAACCAAAATGGTTGAACCCAGTTGTTTTGTTTCTTTTTTACTATAAATTGCAAAGAGTCCAAAATTAATAAAAGGGATTAAAAGAACCTTTGAGCAATAATGATATTCAAAAATATGACTATGAACACATCGTGATCCACATATATATTTTGCATCTAGCGATTGAAGTCCATAACTCCGATTTTCTGAGCTTCATAAGCAAGTCACTTGTGTTCCTGCTGATACTCTACTTGTTTATTGTAGCAGTACTGTGCCTTGTTATATATTAATTACTTAAAATAAATAAATTCTTTTCCACTAGTGGTAACCTTCCAATCCACAAAGTAAATTTACCTATATACGAGCTTCCTTATACCTGTTTAGAACTATAGCTTTTGTCCTGACAGTAAACGACTTCAGGAGTTTCTCTGGATCTAATGTCCAGTTAGGTGGGCCAAGGGAGACATATACCTGCCATTTTTTGATATAGAATCATAAGACACATCAGTTTAAAGCCAAGAAATCTTGGCATGCAAATCAACCTAGATTGAGTGCAAACTATATCACTAAACAAATGGTCAAAACTAACCAGAACTCCTCCAGCCATACTAATACACGTGGAGTAAGTTTCATATGAAGGATCAAACAGTATAACTTCATCACCCTGATTGATTACTGGGTAAACAAAATAGAAATTATAGATAAATTAAGCAGAAAACACGTGCAGGAAACTTGAGTTTCTGAGCTGATAAACTGTTATGAAAAGGGAAACATACTTGCAAAAATTGTTGCAGCAAATGCCTCAGTCTGGCCACAGCAAATAACTATATCGGTAAGCGGGTCAACATCTAAATCATACATATGCTTCATTTTGTTTGCCACGTGGTCACAAATTCCCTGTACGTGTCTTTGATAACCAAATTACAAAACACAACATCCACTTATTAATTTACTGAAAAGTTTAAAATAAATTAAATCAAAAGGGGGTAGTAATAAAACTTGTAGTGGCAGTAGTACCATTTTAGTGTTGGTGTTGCATTCCGCTAATTAAGTAGCTAACATGATATGAGAACCATTGATAAAATCATAACCACAGCAATAAAATACCTTTTTTTCTTCTTTTTTTTTTTTTGCTAAATTAGCCATAAAAATACTTCTAACAGCAATATGTTCTTTTCAATACTAGACTACTAGTATATAGTAAGAAATAACCCATGAGTCTAACCCACATACTACTTCAAAAGGGTGTGTTAAGTACGTACAGCAAGATATTCTTGATTTATAAATTTATAGAAACATTTATCATCAACAATCAAGCTAATAACTCAAACTGTGGAAGTTGTCTATGAATTGTATAAAAACATTAATCTGACCAAAAGCCGCACACGAGCTAAGAGAAAAACAAAGTAAATTCTTATGCTACGTTTGGATTGGGGTAATGAAGGTGATAATGGAATGAATGATTCCTATGGAATGAAAAAAATTATGTTTGGTTGCGATTGGAATGGTTCTTATTTCTTCCAAATTTAAGAATTTTATTGCTCAGAGAGAAAAGAGTATGAAATAACTCATTTCAACCGATGGAATGAATCATTCCATCCTCCATTCCATTCTTCAAATGGGTTTTGGGTTTTCCCAAATTCTTCAAATGGGTCACATACAAATGTGGACAAGCGAGAGGATGTAGCAAGCCAGTCCAAATGCATGCATCGTCTATCAGAATCTTAGAAAATAAAATTGAAAAGACATGTAGGCATTAAAAAGATACAAAAATAACATTAGTATTGAAAGAATTAAAAAGGGTTGTGGGTGGCTTAATAGAAAGTTGCAGAGTTTAGAACGAAGGAGGTACCTGTACTGATTGAAGTCGGAAGTAATGGCTGAAACGGCAGCGTCTTTGATGTGTTGAGGTGCAGGAAAATCTGGGAAACCTTCGGCGAGATTGATAGCATTGCATCTTTGGGAAAGAAAGGAAAGTTGCTGAATAGGAGAGGGTGTTAACCTCTTCGCCACTGTCGATAACTTTCCTTCCATGTCTATCTCTGCTGAGTACTTTGCTCGCTTCCACCGTTTGCCTTATCCTCTTCAATTGCTTTCTTTTGTTTTCTATTTATATTTTGACTTATTATTATCTCGAATTTTTCTGGCCGACGTAAAATTAGGAGGCGATCGATAAAATGTTATCGATACTCGATAATACTATTATTATTATTATTATTGTATTTAACACAATAGTAATCCGTTAACATAATAACACATTATTATTATTATATTTAATATATTACAATAATAGTATTACTAATAACATTAAATATAATATATTACCGGTCTCCATCCCTAATTCTTTGTTGTCCTAAATTTTTTTATATTATCTCACATATATGGTTTGCCATTTTTTATAAAAATTTAAATTTGATATACGTCTTAAGATTATGATCTTTAAATAAAAATAAATTTAATTAATATAAATATTTTATTATTATCTAATACTGTGAATAAATTATGTGTAACAAATTTATAAAATTTGGATGATTAAATAAAAAATAAAATTTTAATATAAAAATAACAAAATAGTAATATATAAATTATAAATACAAAAAGGTAAAAAAAAATTAGTGTGATATGATTACACTCAAACAAAATATATTAAGAGATAAAATTACTTATCTAAATCAACATGTATCAGGGACGGAGGGTAATATAATAATAATAATAATACGTTATTATATAATAGTTTATCTCTTATTATAAGTTCACTGTTAACTTTTAAAAGTTAATTTAAAATATTTTAAATTTAAAATTGTTATGATTCAATTAAGTTTTGAAAACAATAAATTTTATAATTAGTAGTATTTCTTAAATAATTTATGTAACAACCCCAAAATAGGTCCATTCCACCCAACCCATTCTGAGTCGCCAAATACACTAGTATGTAAATTACTACAACTTTATTATTACAATAGTAAAGCGTGAGTTTGAATACAAATATTATCTTCAGACAATATTTATACTCAAATAAATCCTCATCATATTTATTGATACATTATTTTACAAAATGGTGAGACTACTAAACAACTCTCTCTAGAACCTTCACTCCATACGACTCGATCTGCGCATGTTCTCACCTCCTCGCGAGAAGAAAAATGGAACAACAAGGAAAAGGGTGAGCTCAACTAGCCCAATAAAGAATATTATGACTAAGATAATATACAACAAATTATCGTTAGTCTTCAATGAGGAAAAAATCTAATAGAAATACAATAGACAACAAGTTTTAGATCAACAAATGCAATGAAACAACAATCCATTAGAAGAGTCACGTAGAGAAAGAATTCTCTTGTCTTTCTAAGGTTTAAAAGTCCATCATCAATATTTCATCCACAGTAATAATAATCAATATACATCTTTAATCATCTTTGCACTTTCTGGCCAAAGATATTCATTCAGATCACCAGTTGGTCATGTTCATCTCAACACTGTTCATCTTCTTTACTTCTGGCCAAAGAGATTCATCGATTTAATCATTCATCTTTGCACTACTGTGCCAAAGATATTCATCAATATCATCATTTTAGATCGAGGATGATGAAAATATTTTTTTAAAAAAGCGAATCCGATGAAACAAAATGACAAGGATTAAGAATTAAGGATTAAGTACTTTAGTTTGTCCAAATTCAAAAATACTCCATATTAAACAATTATGAGCCAAACTTCAAGAATGAAGATCAAAACATGGATACAATGATCGAAATTAGTAACCATAATAGACATTTTGGACAAAAGGATAATTTTCATTTTTTTAAATTGAATAGTCTGAGTATTAAATGAATAGTCCAGTATCGTGAATAGTAACCCGAAACACAACAAGTTCCAAATTTGATAAAAAGTTCAACAAAGATTTTGACATAATGATATTGAAGAAAATAATATCATTTGCGAAAGAAATAACATCCCTACCTCAAAATAACCGTATCTTACGATTGAATTTGGTGATAGTCTTTGTGAAAAACTCATAGTATAGCAACACTCAAAGTATACTCACAAGAATACGCTCGATAATATAGAGAGAGAAGAGAAAACTTAGTTTACGGTGTGATTTTCAATTCTAACTTAGCCCTCTATTTATAGGAAAATGTTAGAACGCTAAAAGAAGGAGACTAAATTAATAAAATATATTATTATTTATTCAAAATTCCTACCCACATATTTTGAAAACTCTAGCATGCCTTCTTTGGTCAAAAACATCAGCCACCCATGTGCCAACAACCACAAAAAATAATTAAAACTTCCAAAAATTATTTATTTCGGAACTCCGGAACTTCAATAATTCATGATAAATAGCCCTTTTGTCAGAAAATTCGAATCTCACGTATTTTTATAGGAAATTCAATTCTCTACAACTTTGCAGAAGGAAGTTTTTCCAAATTTCAAAGCGAAATTATCAAGAAATCCATAAATGAAGCGATTTTACGATGCCTATAATCAATTTTGATTCGAGAATTGTGTCCACCGACACACACAAAAAATATATGTTAAACATTTAATGCCACAAAAATACTCTTCCTCCTCATATTCTCATATATCCCACATTCATTGTAAAAATATCACCGTTAATATATTATTAAAATAATATATTTAAATGAATTATTTTATCGAAAAAAAAGATAAAATATTAATTTTCAACAATTGTCACATTAAAATTTTCTCCATCTATATCCACATAAAATAAATATTTTCTTTATCATAATAATCAATAATTAATTATTTAAAAATAATATTGCGAGAATCACGATCTTCTTGACAACCGGTAGTCCAGGAAAGAGGGCTTTCGATAAGGATTTCTCCTTCTTGGTAGCCTTGATTAGGTGACCAAACCTCTCCTTAGATGCGAACTTTCTAGACATTGCCAATAATGTTATCGATAATATTATTCAAATAATATGAATTATTGATCGATAATGAAAAAATCTTGTCTTGATGACAATTATTGAAAAACAATAATAATATAAACTAAAGAACGCAACAATTATTGAATCAATAAAATATTGAGCGGTAAAGAATTCATCGTAATAATTATTGAGTAGTGCCTTACGTAAGAATCAATAATTCAACAATATCATGTGTAATACTGGTATGCTTTCTTTGATAACCACGCGTAGACATTGTATTTTAACCACCAGGTAATCCAACAGTGTTAACGGTAACAACTACGCCGTTATTTATAAAAGCTCAAACTTGTCATTTTCTTCATCCGATAGTTATTTTGTTATGGGGCCCACAATTGACTGCGCCATCGTACGAATATTCTCCGACAGCAAGAATATTCCACGACCAAACGAATATTCCCCGACAAAAATAAATATTTTAATAACCACTTGTTTATTTTGCAAAAATTGCACATTTCACCCATAACCAAAGCATTATATCAAATTACCACCTTATTAATCAAGAATAATAATTAGAGGAAATTCAATTTTATTTATAAAATTTTGGGGTCTTACAACCTCCCTCCTTATGAAATTTCGTCCTCGAAATTGACGACGATACTGGTGTATCGAAAAGATGAAGATACCTCGTTTTCATTTCCGTTTCAACTCCCCGGTCATTTCCTCGATAGCATGGTTTCTCCACAAAATTTTAACTTGTGGTATGACCTTCAGACGTAGCGTACACGCTTCTTCCTATCCAAAATCTTTGCATGGTACCTCCTCGTATGTTAAGTCTAATTATTATATCTCGTCGGGTTCTAACTCAATAATGTGGTTCGAATCGATCCACATATTTACGTAACATCGATACGTGAAAAGCGTTATGAACACGCGTCATACTTGGCGGTAAAAACGAGTCTATAGGCCACGATTCTACTTTCGATCGAGGATTTCAAATAAACTAATAAATCGAAGGTTTGAGCTTTCCTCACATCGCCAATTCTCGCTTTTGGAATAACAACTTATTGCACCTCCTTCTTCATATTCATCAGCTCCGGTGTGTAGCTTGAGCGATTTTAACTTTATCGATAAAAGTCGATTATACTCGATATCATCACGTGGGTACTTAGAGTCTTTAACTCTATCTTCATCATTTGTAAGTTATCTGAGATGAGTCTTTGACAATATCGTATTTCGTCTTTCAGATATCGATCTTTTACTCAACACGTACCTACCACGTTCACTTTTCCGAGGATGGCGTGGTTAGAACATGTCTTTGAAATGAGTCTCTCTTGAGTTCTTCAAAGCTCTTTCCACATTCCTCGCTTCATTCGAATTTTGTATCTCTGAGTCAATTTGCGTTAATGGAATAGCGATTGAGAATATCCTTCAAACGAATCTCCGATAATAACCAACTAAGCCTGAAAGCTACGTATTTCGATTCTTGACTTAGGTTGCTTCTCAATCGTAACTCATATCCCAACCTTGGATAAGACGTCACAATGACACCTATCGGTTTTCTTCTTGCACGAATATGGCGTCCCCTAGGGAGAGTGCGGCGGTGTATTCCCAAAGCGAAGTCACAAAATAAAGGCTCTCGTACTAACACTTGTACTTGGGTTTTAACTCACGAAGTTCAATAGGAGCCATTCGATATGAGATTTTAGAAATGGGTTTTGTCTTGGGATTCAAAGTCGATACAAAATTTAATATCGAAGCTTTGGGAGTAAGCCAAGAAATTCTTCAGAAATACGTCGGAAAAAATCAATAACAATGAGGAATATTATTCAAATCGGCGTGTCTTTATTCAAATCCATAACATGGACTAAGAAAGCTTGACATTCATTTTTAATAAACAAATAGCTTTGTGGTTTGATATAGCGATGGTGTTTGACTTCAATGGCTTGGTTCTTAAATTGAATAACGGGTTCTTAGGAATATGAAAACTATGACCTTACAAAAGCAATCAATTTGGCATGATGAGTAGTTAACCAATCAATCCTAAAATCACATCAAAAGCAAGTATCTTTAAAGAAATAAGGTCAACGACGGTAATGTGATGGTGCCAACTTGGATCGACAAGATTTCTAAACAACGGATGTAATGAAAGTTTTCCTAATGGAGTCTCCATAAATAGGTCAAAGTCTAATTTCTCCGTAGTCAAGTTCAAACGTTGGTAATGAGCAAAGAGATAAAAGAATGGGTAGAAGCAGGTATCTAGTAAGGTATAAACTTCGCAAGAATTATAATTAACTAACGTGCTTAAACTTCGTTCGGGTTCCTCGCATTTTAATGGGTCACGACGAAAGCTCTTCCGAGAACCGGCCGATTTCGACTTATCCAGGATGACCCTTGGAATCACCACTCCATTGAACTTGGTTTTGCTATAAGTACTGATCTCGGCGATGTGGCCTTCCTTTCCACGGTTATAACATACCTTGGATTGTTGTGGACGGTTTGAATTTGATATGTCCCTCCTTCCGCATTTGTAACATCTAACCGGAGGTCGTTCTCTCCCCTAGCATTTGTTGTTGGTATTTGGTCTTCTTTGTTGATGTCTTCTGCATCATTGTTGAATCTTCTCTTTACGAAATTTCCACTTGAGTCACCTTTCTATTATCATGTCCACGATTACCACTGAGTGGTTACCGCCTTTGTCCATATTCTTTCCTCTCCATTTGGTTATCATCGTTACGATGACTACCACGATTGTGGTCCCTCGGTTGAGTATACTCACTATCTCATTTCTAATAAATGAGCCACATTGACACACATCCGAATCTGAGAGAAAACTTATGAGAGATAAGGTATTGCCGAATCTCGGGTTTTAGACCTCTCAGAAACATACGCGTCATTCGTTCCTCATTCTCCACCAAATGAGGTGCAAACCTGGATAACTCTCCGAACTTTGCCTCGTACTGAGACACCGTCATGTTGTTTTGTTCGAGTCTAATAAACTCTACCTCCTTCATATGACGAATACTTTTTGGAAAATACTTGTCATTGAGCAGTTTCGAAATCTTTCCCAAGACATGTTAAGTGCATCCGTCAGTACGCTTCACGCTTCTGATTCCCACCGATGTCTGCTTCACCACGAAACATAAAGGTGGCGAATGGAACCTTACATTCTCCAAGCACCCCCAAGACATCGAATATCTTGGTAATTTGCTTGACCCATGTTTACGCCTTGATCGGATCCGCTTTCCATGGAAATCTGGTGGTCCCAACTCCTTGAAGCTCGCTTGTTGTGATAGACCACGCGCGTTGCCATCATTTCCACACCGTATTTTGTACACGAGTCTCCCTCGTCGATTTTTCATGAATCGCAAAAAGCTCCTAAACATTCCATCGTTCATCGTTTGCTCGGTGGTGTTGTTCTGAGGAGGTACATTGCCGACCCGGTTACACGTTTTCCTCGTTGGTAAAGACAGAGGCATCTCCACGGTCTCATTTACTCCTTTGTTGATATTCTCGAATCGACATTCTCAAATCATTGTCATAAAATAAGGGTTAATTAAGAAATCAATATATCACATAATATCCCTATATCTTAACCAACTAACAAATAAGCTTAGGTAGGACACACGGCTGCGAATGATTTCTTCGTCTCTCCCTCCTAGTTCTATTCCCCGATCTCATGGGAGATCATATCCCTAAGCTCGATACCAACCGTGACAACCCCAAAATAGGTCCATTACACCCAACCCATTACGAGTCGCCAAATACGTGGTACAGAAATTACTACAACTTTATTATTACAACAAGAAAGCTGTGAGTTTGAATACAAATATTATCTTCAGACAATATCTATACTCAAATAAATCCTCATCATATTTATTGATACATTATTTTACAAAAATGGTGAGGACTACTAAACAACTCTCTCTAGAACCTTCACTCCATACCACGACTCGATCCTGCTTATGTTCTCACCTCACGAGAAGAAAAATGGAACAACAAGGAAAAGGGTGAGCTCAACTAGCCCGAAGAAGAATATTATGACTAAGATAATATACAACAAATTATCGTTAGTCTTCAACGGAAAAAATCTAATAGAATACAATAGACAACAAGTTTTAGATCAACAAATGCAGCGGAAACAACAATCCATTAGAAGAGTCACGTAGAGAAAGAATTCTCTTGTCTTCTAAGGTTTAAAAGTCCATCATCAATATTTCATCCCTCGTAATAATAATCAATATACATCTTTAATCATCTTTGCAGCACTACTGAGGCCAAAGATATTCATTCATATCACCGGGTTAGTCGTGTTAAATCTCAACACTGCTCAATTCTGCACTACTGGCCAAAGAGATTCATCGATTTAATCATTCATCTTTGCACTCTGAGGCCAAAGATATTCATCAAATATCATCATTTAGACCGAGGATGATGAAAATATTTTTTAAAAAGCGAATCCGGTGAAACAAAATGACAAGGATTAAGAATTAAGGATTCGTACTTTAGTTTGTCCAAATTCAAAAATACTCCATATTAAACAATTATGAGCCAAACTTCAAGAATGAAGATCAAAACATGGATACAATCAAAGCTAGTAACCATAATAGACATTTTGGACAAAAAGGATAATTTTCATTTTTCGGTGAATAGTGCCGTATTAAGTGAATAGTCTTCAGTATCGTGAATAGTCTGAGTATCGTGAATAAGTACTTCCCAAACACAACAAGTTCCAAATTTGATAAAAAGTTCAACAAAGATTTTGGCATAATGATATTGAAGAAAATAATATCATTTTTGAAAGAAATAACATCCCTTACCTCAAAATAACCGTCTTGTTGAATTTCTGGTATAGTCTTTGTGAAACTTCTTACCTTATATAGAACACCGAAAGTATACTCACAAGAATCATTTCGATAATATAGGGAGAGAAGAGAAAACTTAGTTTACGGTGTGATTTTCAATTCTAACAGCCTCTATTTATAGGAAAATGTTAGAAGCAGCCAAAGGAGACTAAATTAATAAAATATATTATTATTTATTCAAAATTCCTACCCACATGTTTTGAAAACTCTAGCATGCCTTCTTTGGTCAAAAACATCACCACCCATGTGCCAACAACCACAAAAAATAATTAAAACTTCCAAAAATCAATTATTTTGGAACTCAAGGAACTTCAATAATTCATGATAAATAGCCCTTTTGTCGGAAAATTGAATCTCACGTATTTTTATAGGAAATTCAATTCTCTACAACTTTGCGGAAGGAAGTTTTCCAAATTTCAAGCAGAATTATCAGAAATCCATAAATGAAAGCGATTTTACGATCTATAATCAATTTTGATTCGAGAATTGTGTCCACAAACACACAAAACATATATTAAACATTTAATGCCACAAAATACTCTTCCTCCTCATATTCTCATATATCCCACATTCATTGTAAAAATATCATAGTTAATATATTATTAAAATAATATATTTAAATGAATTATTTTATCGAGAAAAAGATAAAATATTAATTTTCAACAATTGTCACATTAAAAATTTTCTCCATCTATATCCACATAAAATAAATATTTTCTTTATCATAATAATCAATAATTAATTATTTAAAAATAATATTGCGAGAATCACAAGATCTTGATAATCGGTAGATTCTCCCAGGAAAGAGGGCTTTCAATAAGGATTTCTCACTTCTTGGTAGCAATGATTAGGTGACCAAACCTCTCCTTAAGCATGAACTTTCTAGACATTGCCAATAATGTTATCGATAATATTATTCAAATAATATGAATTATTGATCCGATAATGAAAAAATCTTGTGCGATGTGACAATTATTGAAACAATAATAATATAACTAAAGAATATGACAATTATTGAATCAATAAAATATTGAGCGGTAACTCATCGTAATAATTATTGAGTAGTGCCTTCTTACGTAAGAATCAATAATTCAACAAATCTTAATGCAATCTGGTATCAGACAACCTGACAGCGCGTATTCTTGTATTTTAACCACCGGGTAATCCAATGTGTTAATTAGCAGAATAACTACTGTAGATTATTTATAAAAGCTCAAACTTGTCATTTTCTTCATCCGATAGTTATTTTGTTATGGGGCCCATAATTGATCGCATGCGCCATCGTAAATACGAATATATAAAGCCGTGAGAATATTCCACGACCAAACGAATATTTCCTGACAAAAATAAATATTTTAATAACCACTTGTTTATTTTGCAAAAATTGCACATTTCACCCATAACCAAAGCATTATATCAAATTACCACCTTATTAATCAAGAATAATAATTAGAGGAAATTCGATTTTTATTTATAAAAATTTGGGGTCTTACAATTTATGACATTTATAATTATATTGATACGAAACTAAATGAGTTGGTCTCAGTTTCAAGTTTAAAAATATTTAAATATTATTTTTTAAAGAGTTAATAATAATCTTATAATTTAAAATGGATGTAATATAAAATTATTTTTGTGTTACTTAATAATAGATATATTTTTAACAAGAACTATTATATAATTAATTTTTAGAATGTTATATAACTAGACATGATTTATGTATTTAGTAAATTTATTACTTCTATTAAATTTTATTGTCGATTGACATCGCCTAACACTGATAAAAAAAAATTGAACTATAAAAGTATAACCACTCATAAATATATATATTAAATATATGAGAAGTGTAAAAGAAATTATTAACCATTTATTTTTAGTCATGAAATTATGATTACAAATTTAAAATATTTTGTCATTTATATTATTATTAATAAATGAAGTTTTTTTATGAAATAAATAAGTAAATTAGATTTTTTTTGTGAAATATACAATCTATTTGTTTTTTAAATTTTTGTTGAAATAATAATATACAATCTAAACTCAACAAAATGAATCAAGAACGGGAAACTTACCAAAAAGGGCCTGTTGCGATTGGAGTAACTTATTGTCTGGCCCAAATAAAAATTAGTTAAGGCCCAATCCGATACGGATATTGATTGAGCTCGAAACCGCTCGCCCTTCATTTCGTTCAACTCTTTTTCCTACTCACTTCAGTATCTCTCTAGGTTTCAACTATACTGAATCAAATCGCATACATACATATATACACGTCTATATATATATATATAAACACAGTCGTTTAAGGTTTCGATCTAGGTAGCAACCATGTCTCTAAGACCCAACGCTAGAACCGAGGTCCGGCGAAGTAGGTACAAGGTTGCCGTCGATGCCGATGAAGGCCGGCGAAGGAGGGAGGACAACATGGTTGAGATCCGAAAGAACAAAAGAGAAGAGAGCTTGCTTAAGAAGCGTCGCGAAGGCCTTCAAGCTAACCAATTGAACGATTCCTCCGCTGCATCTGCTTCTCAACTCGAAAAGAAGGTATATATCGATGTTAATTGCAATATTATCCTTGTGTTGTTTAATTCAACTTATCATGAATAGTTGGTTTTTTGTTTGCTCAATGAATATTGATTAGGCGCTACGATTTAAATTAATTTGTAAAATTTTGATAGTGATCCTTATGTGACTAATTGAGAGTCCCATTGTCTTGTTTCCCTAAATATTTATTAATTGCATGTTATGGCTTAACGATTATTAGTGGTGGTTTTCTAATATTAAATCTTAAGAATAAAATTTGTGATATGGAAAAAGTTTATGTTTAAGTGAGCTTAATGTGCTGTAAAATTCGAAAAGTAGTCTAATTTTAAGGAGGAGGGAGTAGTACAATATTACAGAAACATGATTGTTCGGTAGGGCGAGCATGCTGTTGATTATGGACAAACTATAGGAAAATTTATGGGAAAACTTTATGTTTAAGTGAGTTTAATATGCTGTAACATTCAAAAAGTAGTCTAATTTTAAGGAGGGAGTAGTACGGTATCACAGAAACATGATTGTTCCATAGGGCGAACATGCTGTTGATTATGGACAGACTATATTTATAGTTTGTGAACTGGTCAGTGTGTCTGGATGTCAATAAGTATTATTCCAGATGATTGGAAATTGGAACTGAAACATATATGATGAAAGGGGAAACATAGGGATGTGTTGTTGATTATGAAAAATGTGTACTTGTTTGTTATCTGACAATTAGGCTCTGATGTATTAATATGGTTGCAGTTAGAAACTCTTCCGGCAATGGTGGCTGGTGTATGGTCAGATGATGGAAATTTGCGACTTGAGGCCACCACTCATTTTCGGAAGCTGCTTTCAATAGGTTTTATTTTGTTTATTTTAGTCTCCAAATATGGTTTGTGTTTCTACTTGTGTTTTTTGTTGATTTTGACTTCACTCTGTCATCAACAGAACGCAATCCTCCAATTGAGGAAGTGATTCAATCTGGTGTTGTTCCTCGCTTTATTGAGTTTCTTGGGAGAGATGATTATCCACAACTTCAGGTTTATATTTGAAGATTGAAATATTTGTGATATGCCTTCTTTATCTCTTTTTACATGTTTAACTATTTTTATTTTCTAACACGGAACATCTTTAGTTTGAGGCAGCTTGGGCTCTCACAAATATTGCATCTGGTACATCTGAACATACTAAAGTTGTGATTGATCATGGTGCTATTCCCATTTTTGTTAGACTTCTTGCTTCTCCAAGTGACGATGTTCGTGAACAGGTATGAAGTGAAACACTAACCATTATCATGCAATTTATTCTAATTTTCTTATGTTATTTTGTAACTTGTAAATATTACAACTATGTAGATTAGATTACTGTCTGTTGGTATCAGCTATAATGAAGATCACTTTTAACTTCATACATTGCTTAAATTGGTTAGGCTGTTTGGGCATTAGGGAATGTGGCTGGTGACTCACCCAAATGTCGTGATCTCGTTCTTAGCCATGGAGCTTTAATGCCGTTGATGGCACAATTTAACGAGCATGCAAAGCTTTCTATGTTAAGAAACGCAACATGGACTTTGTCAAACTTCTGTAGGGGCAAGCCACAGCCTCAGTTTGAGCAGGTTAGATCAATATGAATGTTGTTACAGTTTTATTTTCTTATTCTCGTGTTGCCTTTGACATAAGTTCAAATGCTTTTGAAATTTTTTGATCAGACAAAGCCTGCCCTCCCTGCTCTTGCTCGACTTATACATTCAAACGATGAAGAAGTCCTTACTGATGCCTGCTGGGCACTTTCATATCTTTCTGATGGTACAAATGATAAAATACAAGCTGTCATTGATGCTGGTGTTTGCCAACGTCTTGTTGAGCTTTTACTGTGAGTACCTGATTTGAGTTATGTCATCTTCAAGTGGTTTTAGCTTTTTCTCTGCTCGACAGGGATCACCTAAATGTTGATTTTTGTTTCTGTTTTTAGTCATCCATCACCTTCTGTTCTCATTCCTGCCTTGCGGACAGTTGGTAATATTGTCACAGGAGATGATAATCAAACTCAGGTATTGACACCATATATTTTGTTATACCCTACTTAGTCTTATTTTGTTTATTTTTTGGTCTTTTATATATTTGTCAATCTTTTGGCGCACACCACATATTGGATATGTACATGGAAAAATTTGATCCCTTGTAAGTTGTTACTCCTTGGAGTTACAGGAGTTACATAATTGTTCCCTCCAGCTTTGACAATGTGAATGTGCTCTCATTGCATCCATCACTATATGATATACGTGGTCTCTATGACATTATTTATAAAATAAAATATTAGCTGCTTGTCTTTCTACATCTAAAGTATGTAATCTCTCCATATTCATATTTAAGTTGGCAATACAAAATTAAGATGTATTAGAGTATTGGGGCGAAGGACATTAACCAATAAGTCAACCTAAAGACTGATGAAAGTGGCCCCATTTGGATTCATACTACAGGTTAAGGTCCATCAGTTTATAACTCTGCCCTTGCCTTTTCACTTTGGTGACAACAGGTAGCCGTTTCTCCTTGGGTTTCCGGGCCATGTTGCATTGTTGCTCCAAGAAGCTATTTTCCTTTTGGCTCTTTTCTTGACTTAAACCATGTCTTTAGTGTTTGCTCTGACATAAATGTACTTAAATTCTGAAATTCACAGACATGGAATTTAGTGGATCAATTTTCTGAATATATTTGTCCCCTTGCTCTTTGATACCTCTAGAGAATGAAACAGCCTTATCATTAAAATTGAGGTGCAAAATTTGTGAAAGATATTATTTATTGAATCTTTTGATGTATTGGGTGCTTCTTATTTTATATGAACTTTGCCTTTTGTGCTTGTATTAATTTATTTATCTAATATAGAAGAATTTACTAATGTTGAATATGCTGAAATTATGGTACCCCCTGGAGCTGCCACCGTGCATAATACTTGCTGCAGAAGCCATTCATTTGTAGTAGTGGTCACAAAACTTAATTAGGTGCCAGTGTTGTTAAAGGCGCGCCTAGGTGCCTAGGCGTGAGGCCTATCCCAGCCCACGTTGACTGGGCGCCTCGCCTGAGGCGAGGCTCCTTCAATGAGGCCTTATCAAAGTTGTGTAATTTTTTTTCCTAAGCAATCTAGACCATCAATTGCAGCCGGCTCCTCCAGGCAAGTCTCTCCCTTCTCCTTATCTCTTCTCCATTTTTTTTCTTCTCTTCTCCTGCCCTAAAAAAAGGCTATTTTCCAAAATACAAAGGGGTTATACTGCCCAATTTTTTTTTCAGAAATGTTGGGTACTTTACTACACTACTATTTTTTTAAAATAATTAAATGTGTATATAACTTATAAGTATTTTTTTAATATTTAAATACGCATTTATATTATTTTTTAGTGTTTACTAAATATATATGTAAGATTGTAAGTATTTAACTATATATTTATGCAAAATGTAATTATGATATGATTATATCAGTGTCTCACTATACTTCATAGGTATGGTCCTTGAACTTGTTATAAAAACTTTTTGAACATGCTTATAAGTTTGTAAAATTACTTAATGGTTAATAAACTTGATACATAAATGATTAAATGTATGTATATATATATATATATATATATATATATATATATTACTTTGATGAGGCGCGCCTAGGCCCCAAGGAGACCTTTGCGCCTCAGTGGGTCTCACGCCTTAAATAACAATGCTAGAAGCTTAACAAAACTATTGTTTGTAATGAGGAAAGAATGTTTTATAAGAAAACAAGGAAAGAGCAATACGGTTAAGGAACTGTACAATGAACATTTTTTAACTAAGAATTTACTTTTACTTGAATCAACTTTTCATAAATTCTGAATACTTCTATAGGTCTAAAATATTTATAGGTCTTTTCAAAAAGAAGCTGAGCCTCCTTCCCTGCTCAGAATCGTCTACTCAAGTTTTTTCCTAAAATTCCAATGCTTCAGCCCTAAAAGCAAACGCTTGTTTTCTGTAGTTCTGTTGTCTTCTTTTCTTTATTCTCCATTCTGAATTTATTCTGTTTTCATATTCAAAATTCATGTTGGATTGCTGGTTGCAATGTTTTCTGCATTCTCAGTTTATTCTGTTTGCATATTCAAAATGCGTGCTGGATTGCTGTTTGCTATAAAGGGGGGGTTTAGCGTGTGTGTGTGTGTGTGTATGCAAATATTCCCTGATAAGCACAATAGATGGCACCAACAGACAGAAACATCCCGATTAACCCATCTTCTAGAAGGCAGTATTGAGCTAACAAGTAGTTTGGTGGGATTGGTCTTGTTGCATATTTGTGATTATGAAATTCTCTAGTTCCTTTTAAAGCCATTAATCTATTTTTTATATATACTACCCTTTCAGGTCATAATCCAGCATCAAGCTCTTCAGTGCCTTCTAAACTTGTTGACGCATAATCATAAGAAGAGCATCAAGAAGGAAGCTTGTTGGACCATCTCAAACATCACAGCTGGTAATAATGAGCAAATACAGGTGTGTACATGGTAGACCATTGATATGGCACAGTTGGATGCATTCTGTTACAGGTTTCCTCATAACTAGTTTATGGACCTTAATTTGTGATCCATATTCTAATTGACAATATTTTTTAATGGCTAACTGGTGTAACTAATGTGATGCCGGAAGAGCTTATAATGGAAGACTTAAAAATCCTTTTTTGGTCTTTAAGGAAATGTCCTTGGTAGTTTAAAAAGTTATTTTTCGCACTATTATTCTACTAAGTGAAAGGTTTAGGAGTTTAATAATACGAATTTTGAGGAAAAGCTTTTATGCTTTGTGTGTTTCTACCAATTCCTTGCAGCTCTTCTCTTATTTTCCTAATCTATTATTCTCCTTTTTCACTATTGGATTATAATGTCTTGGGTGTAACAACCATTTTTGTTTCATCTTTAATAAAATTCAAAACTTATTTCCTTAATTTATCATGATGTTAAGATGGAATTTCCAATATTCCCAGGCTGTAATCGAGGCTGGTATAATTGCCCCCCTTGTCCAACTGCTTGACAATGCTGAGTTTGATATCAAGAAAGAGGCCGCATGGGCAATTTCAAATGCTACCTCTGGTGGAACAAATGAACAAATCAAGTACATTATCTTTGTTACTATTTGTTAATCTAGTTACTGTTCTCTTACTTCATTAGTTTGAGGTTTTATTTTATATTGGTTGGTAGGTTCTTGGTGAGCGAGGGGTGTATGAAGCCGTTGTGTGATCTTCTAATTTGTCCTGACGCAAGAATTGTAACCGTTTGCTTGGAAGGCCTTGAAAACATTTTGAAGGTCGGGGAAGTTGAGAAGACTATGGGTAACACAGGCGATGTAAATATATATGCCCAGTTGATCGATGAAGCTGAGGGACTAGAGAAGATTGAAAACCTTCAGAGTCATGACAACAATGAAATATACGAGAAGGCAGTGAAGATTCTTGAAACATATTGGTTGGAGGACGATGATGAGCAGTTGCCACCGGGTGATACTTCTCAATCTGGATTAAACTTTGGAGTGAATGAACCCCCTGTTCCATCCGGTGGATTCAATTTCAGTTAAAGGTATGCACTTTCTCACTCTGAAATGCTTTCTTATCCGTACTTTTATTGTTCATATGGTCTTCACCTGAGTGATGACCACAAGCTATGTGGATTAAGTGGGTTTACCTGCATGGGCTGGCCTTGGGGTAGACATTTGATAGAGTTACAGGTCTTTGCCCAAGTCATGCTGTCGATGAGTTTCGGCTGCATTATTGGTAGTTTACTTGTAATACAGTTTGGATTTGTGCAAGAAGACTGGAGAGATTTATGTCTTGTGAAAGCACTGCCAAACTCCACATTTAATTTTGAATTAGCCTCACCTGGGAGGATATTCCTTTATTCTTTATGGTTGGTGAAATCTGAAGGATAATTGATGACAAATACTTGCATATGATTACTAACAGTTATTTTCTGCATTTGAAACTTGCAGGTTAACGATCATTTTGGAGTCAAAGTAGGTCTGGGATAGTCTGGATTACATTTGTTTGAGCCAGCTGGTTACAAGGTTAAGGAGTAGGGCAAGTGCCCATCATGAAAAATTATGTACTTCAGCAGTGATTTTTATTGTTGCAAAAGTGAAGCTTTGATGCAACTTTTTTCCCGTTGTTATTCCGACAAATAGTTTGAACCCTTTTATTTTCATATATTGGGATTAAATTACAATATTAAATACTGTGAAATTTTATGCAATTTTATTAAAATTCTCTTGCGTTCCCTTGGTGCGTGTTTTTACTCCATGTTTTTTCTCCGAACTAGGCGCGGGGGCGCCTATTATATTTTGTCGTGTTGAAAAAACAATTGCAGCAAATCTTTGGTTTATTAACGGTGTATGGTATTATTTTAGTAAAAAAAAATTCACTGGCTAGCTTTTCAGTTTTATTATCGAAGACCAGAATCTTAATTGTATCTTCTTAGGAACTAGCATGGATCTGAAATCTAATAAAACTACTATTTCACCCGTTGCACTTCTTTATAACAATAATTGACCCCCCCCCCCCCCCCTCCTCTTTTTCTTTTTTTTATAATGTGGAGTTTATCGAGTGCAGTGCGACTAATCTTCTCATCCTGAACTCGTGTGGATTTACTGTCAGCGTCCCGAGCTAGTGCGGGTTTATTGACAGTCCCTCCTCTTTTTCTTTTTTTTATAATGTGGAGTTTATCGAGTGCAGTGCGACTAATCTTCTCATCCTGAACTCGTGTGGGTTTACTGTCAGCGTCCCGAGCTAGTGCGGGTTTATTGTCAGCTTGCGCTGACTGTCCGAGACTCCATGAGTATTTTTGCCTTAATAATTGTTGATGATAGTATTCGCCAGACTCCATGAGTATTTTTGCCTTAATAATTGTTGATGATAGTATTCGATGACGTTCGAGTCTTTCGTCACTCGTTTTGAACTTCTGCACCAATTGCCCCATGACCTCTTTAATCAAATCATTATGTTAATGACATGATAATTAAATTAGCGTTCTTTCTATTTCTTATTTGTTTGAAAGAATTTTTTATTTGTGCTCTTATTATCACTTAATATTTTTATTATTGTAATAAATTTTAATTTTAATTTTTTTCAGATCGTTTCAAAATAAAAATAAAATGATCAACTCACCCCTTGTTTAGTAGTGACTAATATTCAATTTTCCCCCCACGCCACCCCACCCCACCCCACCCCACCCCACCCCACCCCACCCCAATGTAATATAATCATTTTTTAATAGTACCCACAGTGGAGTACAACTAGTGAACAAAATAATATTTACAATCTCCCTCTTAATTGTGATGGAATGATCACAATTTTAACCATCTACTTTACATGTTTTTTTTGCTTTTCCAATCAATTTTAAATTATTTTATTTATGTTGGACCACATTACAACAAAAATTGTTTAAAGTGTCCGCTACTTTTATGGTTTTTGTATGTTGGGTATGTAATTCTATAAAGAATTGGGTAGCTGTCCCTTCTTAGCAACCAGAAAATAAGAGCCCATTTTGTCTTTTCCTCCAACTTTTATTTCTTATTGCTTTATGCAAGTATGACATTTCAGACTCCCATTGTCCCCAATTATATTTACTAACTACATGCTAAATTGCTTATACACTTTTACCCAAAAAAAAAAATATTTCTTTTTATTTTAAATTATAAAATTATTATTAACTTTTAAAAGTCAATTTAAAATATTTTTAAATTTAAAATTTAAAATTAAGATAATTCATTAATAATTATGAAATTATAAATTTTATAATGAATACTACTTTTTAGATAATAAACATCATTGCATTGCATTGCATTGATTAAAATGAATGAAAATGTCTTATTTTAATTTTAAAAAGTCAATAATAAGTTTATATTTTGAAACGTAAGAGTATCTACAACAACCTTTTCAACCACATACTCAAATAGGCGAGTCACATTAGAAAAATTCTCTCCAACAACCTCTTCAAACTGCCACGTAGATCAACAAACATTATTCTCACTCTTTAAATCTACAATTTTATTCTCACTCTTCAAATATAAAATTAAAGACTAAAAATATTTATTACGCTTGATAAAATTGATGTATAGCTCATTAAATTGAAGAGACTGATGATGCATAAAATATGAAAATAGCAAATAATACTCTTCAAATTATCACGTAGGTCGACAAACATCAATTTGAAGAATTTTTTTTACAACTACTCTTAGAGATACTCTAAGGAGTAATACATAGTCTACTTTAACAAGATAAAGAGACAATATAACATTGAAATGTCTTTTTTTTTTCAATCAAGAACTTAAACATATGGATAAAAACATCATTAGCACTAAAATAAATCTTAAAAATGACAGAGTTTGACCTTGATCTTATGACATATGATGGTCAATCCAACATGGCTACAGTTTTTTGAACTGTCAATTCAAAGTAACGCCTTTGATGGCATGCTTTTGTCAAAAATCAAAAGGGAAAAGAGAGGGAGAAGTACCAAAAGAATTAGACAAAGCGAGAGAGGGGGCGGGGGAAATACAGATTCAGTTATCATGAAGTTATTTTTTTAATAAATTGGTCAATTGATTAATAGAATACTGACACACATACGATTTTGTTTGTGTGTCAGTATTTTATTAGTCAATTGACCAATTTATCTCAAAATAAATTTCATACTAACCACTTCCGGAAAATACAAACCATATTGAGGATTTACTCTAATCTTTCAAGTATTTCAACGGTCTAGATTCCTTGACGAGGGGCAACTTGGTCATTATGATTATAAAGAATCCAAGAGTTAACTAGGGTTTCGTGTCCGGCTGTCCAGTGTCCACATATCCCCTCTGTTTCATTTACATAAATATTAGTATATTACTACTGTCTACTACTGAACTCCATATATTCTACTTCTACGGCCCACATATTACATACATTGACCTGCTTCATCATCATCATGTAAAGGTTTTCATACTCTGATCATTTCATTATCATTGCTGTGTTAAGCACATGATTTACTTTGAGGAGACTGTCTCACTTACTCTCTCCTCCCTTTTTCTCTGCCTTGTTCTGCTCATTTTTTTTTTGATTTGGTGATCAGGTTTAGAACAAACACATTGCTATTAGAAAGTGATTGATCAGATCACTTATTAAGTGGGACTTTTTCCAAATATCAAAAAGGTCTGATCTTGATGATGGATCTGCCAGAAAAGGTTAGTGATCAAATCTGTCCCTTTTTTAAGAAAGCACTTTATGAATGTGGATTTGGATCAAGTACTTTGTGTTCATTTTATCTAATTTTGTTACTGATCAATTATACAGAGATCAGAGCCTGAGAACAAAGATGATCAACTGAAGAGCTGTAGTGATTGTCACACTACAAGAACTCCTCTATGGAGAGGCGGTCCATCTGGGCCCAAGGTAAAAAATCAACATCTATCTACCCATTTCATCATTTTCAATTTCTTGAGCCAATTTTTATTTATGGGCATCTTTTACATTGTGTTTGCTTAACAGTCCTTGTGCAATGCTTGTGGGATCAAATACAACAAGAAAAGGAGGCAACTTTTGGGTTTGGACAGAGGAAGAAAACAGAGGGGCAACAAGAAGCAGAAGAGTAATAATACTGAAATTGGAAAGTCACTGAAGATGAGATTGGTTGCATTGGGAAGAGAGATGGGGTTGAAGATATCAGCAAATTTGGGGGAGGAAGAAGAAGCGGCTATATTGTTGATGGCTCTTTCTTGTGGGTCTCTGTCTTCAATGCTTGATTAAATGACCTAACCAGCGTGAATGTAATGAGATTTTATCTCCATTTTCATATCGTTTTGATGTGATTTGAGCCTTAAGGCGGAAGTGTTTTGGTAGAATGATCGAGTTAGGAGGTAGGATTTAGGAATGAATGTAGTTGTTACTAACAATTTATCTGTTCCTGGTTGAGTGTTAATCAATTGCCATTTTTTTTTTATTGATTTGTGTCTCTATAAATCCCTGGCCACCAGAAGAAGGATGATGGATTTTTTTAGGCTGATTCATTTGGAATATAGTAGCTATTATTATAAGCGAGATTTATTTTTATCTTTTTCATTTTAAAAATCAAAATTACTTTTATCCGAATTAACTACATTTACTCAACTTTCATCAAGAATTCATATTGAAATGGTTCCTTTTGGGACTTAGAAATTGATTAAAAAAAAATATTGTTTTTAAAATTAATTTATTGCGTTGCACTTTTAACTCAAAAATAGTTTATTACTTCATTGGGAGTAAATGGAGCGCATTAGGCTCTAACCCATCGTCGAAGTCCAACGAGGAACATGGTGGGGTTGGGGGATTGATTCTGTTAATGGAGGAGGAGATTAATAGTGGTGGATGGATTGAATTATTTTTGGCATGGTATGGTCCCTTGAAATAGTAAAGTAAGCTGTAAGAAACAAGAAAACCTACCCCCTTCTCTCCTTGAATTTCTTCTTTCTGAACACATGAACAAGCAGGCAAAAATGGATGGATTCACATAAAATTATAAGTGTGGTACATCATTATATAACCACAATTCTCCCTTTGCATCTTTCGAAGCTCAATCAATGGAGTTTAAATTTGAAATCTTCATACCAAAATGTAAGTTCTCTCACTAATTTCACGCTACAGATCCTCATCTGAAATTCAAGAAGAAGAGCTATGAATAGTAGAGTTAATCTCCAAGAACGAACCACACCATGAGTGATGGTACCCAATAAGGGCAAATTTTCTCAAGAATTGTAGTGCTAATCTCCAAGAAAGTCACTTTCCTATACTCTACTTTAGGAAAACTCACTGAAACACATCAAATCAAGATATTTGGGCAAATTAGTATGAGAAAAAGAGGAAATACTTTCATGTTAAAGAGTTTAATTCCCATATTTATAGGCGGAACAGATTCATCTCTCAAATAAAAGCAGTTGGCCCAAACTATTATTTTTTTTTATATTAAAACTCATAGAAGCATTTGTGTTTAGTCCGGATCTGCTCCATCTTTGGTATTTTTTTGTGAAATAGATTACATCTTATCTTATGATAAGTCTCGTTAATCGAAAGATTTTAACATCTTATTTGCACAATTTAGAGTAAATATAAGAGAGTTATGACTCTCAACCCATTTAGTAAATGTTCGGGTCGGACCGTCTAGAGGTTGAAGATGACCACCTTTTTGGAATTTTTAATTTTTTTAATTATTTTTTTCTTAAATGACATACTTGTTTCTTTTTATTTTCCGTGTTATTTCTTTAATTTTTTATTTTTTTACACATCTACTTAGGAATTTCCACATCAGTATATATTTTTTCTTTTAACTTTATTTCTTTGCTGCTACGTAAGAAAATATTGAAGCAATTTAACGTCCATCCAAATTTTATAAAGGAATAGTCCAATTTAACTATTTTTATTGGAATAATTTAAAAAATTAAAAATTTAATTATTTAATCGATAAAATGTGTCAACTACAGCGATTAATTCATTAATTTTGTCCATTGTTATCTAAGTTTTTGACCCAAAAACTCGGTCCCGCTCTCATGAATTCCAGTCCATTTAATTTGGAGATGGACAACTAAAGTTATTATTATATTTCACATGTCCTGAAAATTATAAAAGTGATTTTGAAAAATAAAAGACCAAGTGTCTATCTGGAGTATTAATTTTTCTTTAATAAACGAATGACAAATTTATAAACTGTGTTTTTGCCAAAAATGCTTCCCTCAAAAACATTTAATTTTTTTAAATTATCTTCGAAGTATAAATTATTTATATTATATTTAAAATTATTTTTACTCCGTTATAGCGCTCGTCAAAGTGCACTTATTAATCCTATTTTCCTAAATTTTCAGTTCTTGATTTTATTTTTTATTTTTATTTTTGTTTTATAAACCAAAATAAATCATTGGCACGTGAAGAGGAGCATATTAAACTCCAAGAATCGAATCTCCAGCCGTTGCTTCTATTACCAACCAACACCACATGTTGCATACAGTCCCCCAATGACACTTCACTCTGCTCGTTTGGTAAGCAATAATTAAAAATAAAAATAAAAATCAAACGAGATGTCGTATAAGTACATCAAAATTTTGTATTTTTATTAGTTAATATAAAAATTTATTTGTAAACAAAAATACTTTTGAAAATTATTTTTAAATGGGATGCAATTATTTGGGTCTAGTCTAATTTATTTAATAGATAGAATTTGGAATTGGCTCATATATATTTATTATCTATTTGTTCAAATAGTGATAGTCCTTATTAAAACAAAATTGTGTTTTACTATTTGGTGGGATAAAGATATCTAATTTAGGAATGAATCGATCAATCATTAATTGCCGTTATAAGGTGATTTTAAAAAGACTCATACTCCTAATTGGATTCTAGTGGACATTACAGCTATAAATACAATAATAAACAAGGGTTTGGGGGAGAACACAATAACATATGACACAAATAAATAATTTGTACTCTCCATATTATTTTAGTAGATTTATTATCTCTCTCCGTAGTTTTTTCTCAATTGTGAGCTTGATTTCAAAATAATACAAACAACTTGTTACCGCGATTTTGATATACTATTTTGGTAATTTCGTCAGGCGTACAAAATTTGACATAATACCTTCCGAATGAATTTTGTGTATAAGAAAATTTATTATTATTATTATTGAAGAAAATCATAGCTTAATATTGTTAGCAATACATATTAAAATATATGCCATATTTGTATTTAATAACATAAATATAAAACTACGTTATTTAAGAATAAAAAAATTATATTTTATATATAAATTTACATTCATTTTAAAGCGTCTAAATTATAAAGTATACTATCAATTTTATTTGTATGTTTGATTTGTGCATGTCATATACTCTCAATTTAAAATGGAATGCAATATTATTGATCAACCTTAGTTTGACATTTACAAAATTCAATTTCCTAATATAAATTTACACATTAAATAATTTTTTTGGGTGTTGAGTGATATTCCAAGTGGAATTATTGTCATTACTGACGAGGCAATGAGGAAACTAGTAAATTTGTCTATACTATACCACATTTCGTTATACAAGAAGTTAGTCTCTTTATCCCTGTAATACTATATATTATTATTAACAAAATAGACAAGATAATGCTATTAAAATTACAAAGAGAACAGGACACGAGTGACATATTGCTCCAGTCACCATTCCTTATTTCCATATTTCTTCATCATTCTTCTTCTGAATTATTAATTAAAAAAAACAAAACCAAAATTGAAAAATAGTAATAGCGACAGTAAAACTTAGGATATGCCGACGGAGGATTGTAATAGTAATATGGGAAATACGGAAGAATTGGGTCTGGAGGCGGCGGTGTCAAGTAATATGACCCGCCGCTGTCGTATGGTGGCGGGGGAGAATAGTAAATAAAGGTGGGAACCGAAGGTTGCAGGAGTGGCGGCGGAGGGTAATAGTAATATCCGAAAGTGGGTGGTGATGGTGGCGGTGGGCAATTAGAGTCTGATGACAGCGGTGGCGGAGATGGGGGAGGAAGATAGAGAATGGGTTGACATGGGTTGTCGCAGGCAGAGCACATTGTGCAGTCTAGTTGGTCTCTAGACATGACTGTAATTGTGGAAATTGAGAGTGAGAATTTGGAGTTTGAGATGAAAAGGAGAATGAAGAAGAGGGAGAATTGGGATTGTTGAAGAATCCTCATTTTTGATGGATGATCGAAAAATTATGGGTTGGATTAAAGAATCTGGGAAATTGGGAAGAAATAGGGAAATTTAGGGAGTAGAATTGTGGTGGTGAGGGTGGCATAGAAATATTGGGAGTGTCAGGGGATGGTGTTTGGTGGGAAAGGTGAATGCATATGGTATTTTGTATTGATGGCTGCATTATTTTTTTTTATATATATATATATATATATATATATATATATATAATGGATTCTGTTCGGACTTTCGGATAGGTCCAAAATTCGGACCTTGATTATTTTTTTTTTGTAGAATAACTAAAAAAAATAAATATTATGGAACTGAAAATTTTTCATAATATAATATTTTGGGCGTGATTTAAATACCTATACCAAAAAAATGTATGTACAGTATGTAAAAATTCAAGTTCTATTAAAAATTTTTTTTTTTTTAGTTGTATAAAAAATAAAAAAAAAGAAGGTCCAGACGCTACTAAAATACGGGCGTTGAATGAACCAGGACTATATATATATATATATATGGTTAGGATCAATCATATCACTTTATCTTACTCATCCATGCTCACCTTTAATGACGCCGGACCGATGACGATTCAATCATATACAACCGTCGTTTATACTTTTAGCGACGCTATATGTTGTCCGTCGCTAAAAGTATAGACGACGGTTGTATGATCGAAACCGTCGCCGGATCCGTCGCTAAAAGAAGGTGAGTACGGATGAGTAAGATAAGAGATATGCATTTGATCCTTGTTCTATATATATATATATTGTGTGTGTATTATTCTCTAGCCCACCGTCTTATCAAAAAGAAAAAAGCGCAATTTTGTCTATTTATATGTATGGGTTGGAACTTTTATTTTATTTTTTTTAGGGCTTCTTTTCACAATAGTGTTAAATAAATTTATGTCGTGTTTGATCATAAGTATTACATTAAATGGAGTAATAATTGTTGAATGAGATATAATAAATAACAAATAATCATTCAACAAACAAAGAATAATATAAATACGTAAGTCAAATTTATCATGTACTAATTCGCAAGATAAAAAGATAATTGTATACCGTACAAGTCCATAGAGAGCAAAGAAGTAAAAATTGAGATCCAATGTGGAGTAAAATTGTAGTAAAGAGAAATTACTGCTGCTATATATTAATTTGTCCATGATTGCTCAATCATTGATGATATAATATAATAAATTACCAATAAAGAAAGTGTAAAAATTAATTTGAATATAAGAAAGTTTTTTACTTTAAAATTCTAAATAGAACAAAGTTTTAGGTGGAATATGTTCCAAAAAATGAAAATTACAATTATAATTTGTAGAGAGTAAAAAAATTAATAATTTATAAAACTTAGATATTACTTTGACATGGGCCTAGCAGGTAACTGAAGAAGAAGCACACAATGCTGACTTACGTTTCCCCCGTTACTTTAGAACTTAGAAAGTTCGGTAAAAACCACCTGAACCGTTCAGATGATTGAAATCCAACGTAATCGAACGGGAACTACCAACCCACGTGTACCTTGATATACATTTACCAATCAAAGAGATTTGAAATAATGCATTCCGCCAAAATCAAAATTTGAAATTTCTACAAAAAAAAATTATATACTCTTTCCTTAATATAGGTCGTTTTAGACATGTGCACAAGAATTAAGAAAATAATTTAAAAGCATTAACGATACTATCAATTATCTATAATACCCTTCACCTCACTTATCTCATACTCTCTCTTCAATAACAGTTTTCTATAATTTACTCCTAAAAAAACTCAATGATCTCATTTACTCTTATTTTCTTTCCATTTCTCTCTTCCCATAAAATACTTTAATTATCAAAATTTTAAACTCTATTCTCTCTCCTTCACAATTTAATTTATGGTACTGCAATTGAAAACACTTTGTTTCATATTTTTGGCGCCATGCACTATAAATTTTTTTTGTTTAATTTTTATCTTTTCTTAACACCATAATTATGAGGAGAGGAAGAGACCAAAAATTGTTGAAAATTAAAGACACGATAAACAAGAGAGATAGAGAGGGGAAAGAAGAAAGATGAAAGAGTTTTGTTGGGAAAATGATAGAAATACCAAAAAATTAGATGGAGTAATAAAGGGAAATTTAAGAAAAATAGTGATCAATTCTCCTAGATAATCACAACCGACAAATAATTAAAAATAATGAAAAAAAGTCTAAAACGACCTATATATAGGAATGAAGGAGTACACGACTAACACAATCAAATTTCTATCATCTCAATCCATCCGAAAATCTGATTCATCAATAATGGTGAAAGAATCTATGGCTGTGGCGAAGAAAAAACCCACAACAAAGCTCACTAATCCACCTCCTTCAACTCTCCACCCACCTTACTTTCAGGTTCTGCACTATAATAATAATCTCTCTGTAATTGATTTAGATTTTGAACAATTTTTTATCTGTACTTTGAATTAATTAATTTTTTTTTCAGATGATCACCGAAGCGATATCAACGCTTAAGGAAAGAACTGGTTCAAGTCAACCCGCCATAGCTAAATTCGTGGAAGAAAAGTATGAGAAAGTGTTTCCATCCAATTTTAGGAGAGTTGGTGATAAAAAGGTATTAGTAGTATATTCTTTGGTGTAATATTATTTGGTGAATAGTTCAAATTGAGGATGAGATATTTTGAAACTCTTGAGGACTTGAGGAGAATTGGTAATATAGTTTGCATAGTTGTTTTATTTATCTGATGTCTTTAGAGTTTTGTATGAATTTATGTAAAGTAAAACAAAAATAATTTGTTAGATCTTTATCATGTGAGGAATATAAACGTTTTACGAGTTAAAGATAATTTTAAATATTTTGGGTACTCGAATCGTATTTAGATGAAAAATATAAATAAATAAATAAATAAAAATTATGTGTTTTCGAATTATGTTCAAGAAATACGTTTGCAAAATTTGAAACTTCAAAGATATTAACGAGGGCTCGCACCAATGGTGGATCATGTGATCTAATTTGATGCAACGCGAAGAACCTTATCAAGGCTTAACACAGTAGCATCTGACGAATCCTTTACAAGTAGATGGATAATTGCGTGGACCGACGAACTTATCCGCGTTGATCGTTACAAATGGCGGCGCTACGTCTTAACGAAAATTTATGAATAATTATGTAATTTAAATAAAAATATTTTTCTTTGTAAGTTATTTGAATTCCGAGGACGGAATTATTTTTAAGGAGGAGAAAATGTAATGATCCAAATTTTTGTTAATAATTAAATATTAATTTTAATTTTCTTAAAATTATCCGGAGCGTGAAGCTACTTGGGAGGCATAAGAGAGTATTCGGCAAGAGTATCCTCACATCTTTAATGTCAAGTAAATTTTTGTAACTCTTTTGATTTCGGGGACGAAATTCTTTTTAAGGGGTAAGTAATGTAATACCCAAAAATAAAATAAAATACTAATAATAATAATAGTAAAATAAAATAAATAAACAATATTAAATCTTTATTTTAAATATTTTAATTGGGCTTTTCCTTGTGTTTGAGTTAAACTTAATTTATATGGACCATACTAAGTAAGAGATTATTTTAATTGGGCTTTTAAAATAATTGAGTCTAATTTATATTTGTGTAAAGTTAAATCCTATTAAAGTAAGAGAGTTAATAAGAGAAAACATAACCATTCTATACGAACTGAATTGGGCGTAAGACGGCAGATAAAAAAAAAACAGAGAAAAGAAGGATTGTTGCATTATGCTTTGGAGAAATCTATCTCTTTATTTTCTTCCTGGTAAATTTTAATAGGTAGTGATGCATGTGTAGTGGTTGAGTACTTGAGTATCATATATGTGAATATCTGTTGAATGTATTTGATAGTTTAATATTTGAATTGAGTCCAAAGTCATTAAAATATTAGGTTCATGGAAGGAATCATTTATGTGAGTAAAATAATAAAAGTTTTGAAAAGTGCATGGTTCATTCCTATTCTCCTCCTACCAAGACACAAATGGGTGTAAAAATAATAATAAAATTTTTTATATATATAGAATGCACTAACGGGTTGAACTTTTTTCTTAAAAAAAGTTTCTAGACATTTTTTTTAAAGTTCATTTAGTAATACTTGATAGATTAATGTATAGGAATGGCTATGACTTCGGAGTTATAATAATAATCTGCATCATTGAAGTCATTTAATAATAATAATAATAATAATAATAATAAATCATGGAAAAGGGGAAATTATTAATTATGAATTTAATATATTATTATTAATTTATTTATGTTAATTTGTGTAATTAGCTCTTAGATTTTGAGGGAATTTAAAGAGTTATTATTTTTTTAATATAAATTTTGGAGTATTAGTAATTGATAAAAAGCGATGATTAAAAGCATATTAAATAGATTATGAATTATTTTGGAATTATTTAATTTGGATTGTTTTTAATTTGAGGTGAATATGTTTAGGTTCATGAATAACGTTTTCAGTATTTGATATCGTTGGCATTTGTGGGTAAAAATTTTGTGGAGTGTCTTTATAAATGGTTTGGAAGTATCAGTCTGATTTCGTAATCTTTCAATGATACTCTTGTTAAATTTGATTTGTTCGTTTATTTCCTTATTTGAATTCTCATTATGATTTCACATAATTGTTTTCTATGAAATTAATATATTTGTTTCATTGTGGAGTTGACACATTGGACTCGTACTTGTACTCTTTGAATCCAGGTTATCATGTCTCAGTATTTATTTTCATAATTATAGAAGCGGTACATGTTGTTACCTTCTTTTGAGACCTTGTGACCATAATTTGATTTGGTTCAACACGTATACATATAGAACCCTTTTATTGGTATTATGTCGCGTGTGTTGTGACATGATATTTTTGTTAGAATATATCGTAGGGTATACGAGATATAACCACTGTGTGGGGTTCCACAGGCATGTCGTCTTTACGAGAGGCATGACACTCTCCGTGGGCGGTGTGATTAGTCCACGACGTCTCCGTTGGGGTTCTCCGGAGTAAGTGGGTCAGTTGGTGTGTTGTGTGGGAGGCGTATGGGTTAACCCTAGTTTTTATACGTGGATTGGTGATGTTGTGCCAAACACACCTATCCGAATTGCATACATTTGGATTCGCGGTCCAATGTGTGATTTGCCTGTGGCATTATTTTGATTTGCCTGTGTGGCATTACTTTGACTTGCCTGTGTGGCATTATTTTGATGTGCCTGTGTGGCATAATTTTGGTTGCTTGTGTGGCATCATTTGATTTGTCTGAGTGGCATCATTTGATTTGTCTGAGTGGCATCATTTGATTTGCCTGTGTGGCATTAGTTTGACTTTGCTTGCGTGTGGCAAGATATATTTTAGGCTCAATCGGTGTGAAATAACTTGACCATTTTTTTTGACCTATTATTTTATTGTATTAGTTTCGTTTATTTATTCAGATTCAATTCATTGAGTTAGTTACTTGATTCGTTATTTCTTTATTAAATCTCATTGGTTTCGTCAATTTTGTTGATTCGGATATATTTCATTCGAGATCTTTGGAGATTATATTTTTGAAAAAGTAATTACACTTGAGGCTTTGTTCAAGATTTTATCTCGATTGTTTTTGTATATCGATTGTATATATCTGTATCCGTATTGGGCAATTGGCTCATCTTTGTGTTTTTCTTCCCAGAGTTTCTGCAGGAGTGATTAGGAAGTAGTGTGATGAGAGAGTTGCCTTTAATTGTCTATGTCGTTTGAATTTTAAGTTTTGATTATTGTGACTCTAGTTGGAGAATTGTAATTAGTCTTTGCATTGATGAATATTATTATTACATATTTTAAAGTTTTTAGTCTTTCATTTACTTATTTTGAGGTTTGTTGTCTACAGACGCGTGACTCCCTTTCTTTTTCGAGAAGGGAGTGTTACAATTAAGAAGAAGAAGAATAAGGTTGTCAAGAAGCCTGAGAAATCTACCAAGGCTGCAGCAAAGCACGCTAAGAAATGATAACTAAATTTAGCTAGTTTAATTTGATATTAGTAGCTAAAGTTAGCTAGTTTAATTTGATATTAGTAACCTTTTAAGGTTATTTCTATTTTGTTATGTTTCCTTATTACGGTGGAATTTAAGTTTATGATTTAGTTTTTGTTGGTTACTTTCTCTATTCTTTTAGTATTACTACTAGTAATATATTTTTTCTAGTCAGTCGTTCCTCTTGTTGATTCAAAAGAAGATTTAATTACTTAATTTTCACCTTATCTTTAAACATTAAATATTTTCATTGTTTGTTTTAAAAAATTATTCGCTAAAATTTTGCCAAAATTTTTATAAACAAACAATATAATTAATAATTTTTAAATGATCTTAAAAATTAAATTACATGCACTTTTTTTTATACTTTAATAATATTCTAAGTAATTTCTTTTCTCAACATTATTTATTCCAAAATTAATAATATAATTGAGTGTTTAGTACTAAAATTCATTCAATTTAAATTTAAGAATTTTGTAAACTAATTTTAAAATGTCAAAATATATTTTAATTTTGAAATAGAAGGTATATAAATTTTAAGTGAATATTTTGCACAAAATTATGTCTAATGAATTATTTTATCATCGAGTGCCAGACATAATAATACTGATTAATTTTTGATAATAGTACTTTTTTTTTTTTTTGAGAACCTGATAATAGTATATATATAATATAGGGTATTGATGTTAACATAGCAATAAGGTCTTCAAACAATTTTATTCTTTTGAGTAATTTTTCTTAGTATTAAAAAATACTTATATTTTAAAATATATTTTTATATCTTCACATGATCCTCTCTAACATCATCATACCCACCTTTATGCAAAAATAAATTATATAAAAATATCAAATATATATATATATATATATGAAAATAATGTTCCCATAATATGGCCTATTACAACTTCAAAAGTTAAAGATATATTTGTTATTGTTTATGCCAAATTTTATTCAAATAAATTATATAAATAATGAAACAGAGTTAAAAAGTTTACATTTTATATATATATATATAGTAAGAAAAGAAATTTGGTGGGTGGACCGTGGACGTCACTATGTAGTTTCGCCATTGATTAGATCTATATATTATGTTATTACTAGTGGAATATGATTAATTTTCAAGAATATGTGTAGTATTCACTACTTATTGCTATAATTTATCATATTTCTAGTCATCAAAGTTAAGAATATTTATTTTTATATATATTACTAATTCAGATTTAATAACTTCTATATTTTATCTTTCAAATTAGTCCCTTTATTATATCTTTCTAAATTGATTTATTTATACCTTAACATTAAAGATATTTTATTTAATATTTCAACTTAAAATTTCCTATTTTTATTATCTAAATTTATTAATCTTCCTAATTAATTAATTAAATTCAAGGATATTGTACATAACAATTTAACACCTGCACATGCTAGTAATAGTAATACGTACGAACGGCAATCTCCCTAACAAAAAAGGCAGCATTTCATTTATGAACCTCCCCATCCACCTTACCATTTTTACCAAACAAACTCGCTCTATCTCTCTCATAACCTCATTACTAGCTATCACTTGTTTCTCTCTCTATATGTATATATGTTGTGACAAGCAATATATATAGACAAATATATTTAGTTTAGTGATCGAAGAGATAATGGAAGGAGTATCAACGAGGATATACAATGGGTTGAAAGGCTATTGGAGGAGAAGAAGTTCAGGATATCAGCGCCTCACCGGAACCGGTCGGAGACGGAAGAATCCGGTGGTGGTGAAATTGAGAGCGGCCGCCGGTTCGAAGCGGAAGAGGCGGTTCTGGAGGGTGAAGATCGGGGCCCCAAAGATAAAGCTGAGGTGCTTCTCTCCCAAAAAATTCTTTACGGGAATACGGGACGCTTACGTCAATATGATGCTGAGAATTGCAAATTCCAGACCGATCGGAGTTAGCGGATATGGTAACGGGTTTGGTGGTGATGGGTTTTTTGGGATCCGTCCGGTGAAGGAGTACGATGAGAACATGCTAATTGAGCTGTGCAAGTCGATTTTGATTGCCCAGTCAGATGGGGCCTTGCGATGCAACCCGATTTGGATCCGGGTTCGGTTATGAGCGGTAGGTGTAATTAAGAAGGGGAACTGAAATGAATATTATAAGTTGATATATATATATATATATATATATATATATATATAAATTTACGTGAAAATATCAATTTTCTTTATATATTATGATATAGTATTGAGTAGTAAAACTTCATACTCCATCTGTCTCATAGTTATAGGCTGATTTCTTTTAGTACATAATTTAAAAAAATCAGTTTAAGTGACAATTTTTAACAGAAAATTTTCACATATACCCCTTAATATGGAATTAATGAATAAATTAATTACTCCTTACTTATCACATTAGAATTCTTAACTTCATTGATTGTTGGTACAATTGTCTTTTATACATAAAATATGTTAAACTAGTAAAGTTTAAAAAGTTGAATTCTTTTATTGAGAATACAACAACATTAAATGTGCTGATAAAAATAATGACATTGAATGTTGTTTCTTCAAAAAAAAAGAAGTAATAGTTGAATATTTATTATAAGGGCATAAAAGTAAAATAATAAATCAACTAAATTTTATAAATAATAAAAAACTTATATATTGGGACATCTCAAAATAAAAAATCAATCTATAATTATGGGACAGACGGAGTAGTATTTTGAATGTGATTCATTTAGTAATAATGAAGGGTGGGTAGGTAGCTTCATTTTTCTTACTCTATGGGTATCATATATATCAAAGCCGGTTGTTATATCCATTATTATTACGTTTGGAGATGTACAAGTTTTTTTGTTTTTTTAAGAATAGGTTATTTTAACTTATTTAGGTTGTGATATCTGTACACTTTATAATGATTTAAATGTGTTACTACAAGTTGAAATGATTTTTTATTTATAACTATTACTTGTAATTGTCGTGGCACATAATAAGTGAAATTGGCAAGAAAAGAAGAATAAATTTGTAGAGTTTAAATTCATCATCTCCCGAATAAAAAACGAAAAAGAAATTGTAAGAGTAAATAAAAAAAGGTGATTAAAATCGAGATAGGAGATATTTAAATAAATATTAATTGTTGAATAACACTAAAGTTTGTTTTGGACATGTTTAGATATACTAATATTTTTAATAATTATTTTTTTTTTTTTTTTGTTTTCTAAATCCTTATATATTGGAGTACTAGTAATAGAATGAAAAGGAGCTTAGCCACAATTAATTTGAAGAAAGTAAGGAACAACATGAAACATGGCAGCAGGACAAACATATATATATATATATATATATATATAAGATTGGTAAAAATGTGATAGTAATAGAAGAAAAACATTACCCAACCCAACACAAGTGTTTAATTAATTAAATAAGCGTGGCTTGGTGGGAATTTAGAAAGTTGGAAGTTGATTACGCCTGGAGTGGAGTGGAGTGGAGTAGAGTGGGGGAGGAAGCCTCTCATTAATGAAATACTCCGAACAATCACTTTTCATACACTCGCTAACTGACTGACTAACTAACTAACTAACTGTAATCTCTCCGTTGACTCATGACTATATTTATGAAAAAAATAAATGATTTATATTTTTTTCGTTTCTAATTATTTGACGTTTTAAAATTTTTTATGTGTTCCTAATTATTTGATATTTGTTTAAATTTAGGAGAATTAATGATAATTTTTCTAAAATTACCCTCATTAAACTCTCTCCTTATTCCAACAAAAAATTTAAGGGTATTATAGACAATTGAGTACTATATTTAATGTTTTATAATCATTATCTTAATTCTTGTGTTCACTTTTAAAACGTCAAATAATTAAGGACGGAAGGAGTATTATTACTAGTGGGGTAGGAGTACATCATAAAATAATGGCCATGGGTTTTCTCGCATAGATAGATATGGCCATGGGTGTTTCTTTCGCCAATTTCCTAGGCTCTGTTTCTTTTGATACTATCTCCATTCTATAATATTCCCTCCGTTCCAAAAGATTGTCGTTTTAGGAAGTAATTTTTATTCCAAAAAAATTGTCGTTTTGAGTTTATCACAATACACATTAGTTATTTTTTTTCCTACTTTACCCTTATTTAAAACTTTCTTCTATTTAAAGTTTTCTTCCCTTCCCAATGATTCTTATTCAATTTAATGCTATAATCCAAGTAGTAATTGGTTGAATTGAATAAGAAACATTGAGAATGGAATAATTGGTTGAGATAATTAATAAGGGTAGTATAGTATTTTTGCTAGGTATTAATTATATTTTTTAATGTGTGCATTAACCTTAAACGACAATCTTTTAGGAACAGAGAGAGTATTTATTTTCCTATATCACCCCTAATTTCTCTCATTGTCCCAAGAAATTTTCTCCTTTGTATTAATAGTTTTCAACTTCACATAAAGGGGTAGTGATGAAATTTCATATAAATTTTAATTCTTCAATGATAATATTAAATGAGTTTCTTAATTCATTCTTCAATGATAGTATTAAATGTATATTACTCCACAAATGCAAACGACAAATTGAGTAGAATATTAGTACGTCTCAAAATTAAAAATGTTTTTTATAAAAAAAAACATCTCGACATCAACGTGTATCAAATTAAATAAATTCAAGTCAAAAAATCTTTTTAAAATTGGACTTGCAAACGATGACATACATTTAAGAAATGCTAAAACTAAAATTCAACATATTTTCTTGAATTAGGCCTAGCCCAGGCCTACTATAATTCATTTCACCACACTTTGGGCCTGAAAAAGTTGTTATTTCCCTCTTTCTTCTTAAAAAAATACTACTATAATCTTTGTAATTAAATGGTGAGCGTGCCTATGTTAGTTTATATGCTACTCATGCATCAATAATAAAACTAAAACTTTTTATTTGCGGTTACGAGCAGAAAAACGTATCCATAATTTGAGTCATGAAATCATTATATTATTATTATAATTTTAATAATGATATATACTCCATCCGTCTCAAGATTATGTTTTTTATGATTAAATTGATCATTTTCAAAATTAATAATTAAAAAATTTAGATTTTTAAAAAGGCGAACATGGATGTTATTAATAAATTATATGTAAGTTTATGGGATTTTTTTGCATGTTTGTAAAATATATTAATTTAAAAAATAATCAATTTGACCAGAGAGTACTCCTATTTATCCTTCGTCTTAAACCATTTATTTAAAATCCAATCTACAAATTTTAGTCTTAATTCTTAACATCCAAACAAATCTTAATATACCTAATACAACCATCAAGATCCACGGTGTATTGTATTCCTTTGGACAAATATATATAATAATTATTCTGCGTCTATAAATTATTGTGCATGAATAATAAAATTTATATAATAATACATATTTATAAATTTATATATATATTTTTTAATTTTAAATTTAAAAATATTTTAAATTAACTTTAAACAATTAACAATAATCACATAATATAAAACAGAGAATGATTTTTTAGATATAATTTATGTACATAGAAATATAGAACTAGTCGTGACATTATTTCCAAGGAATAAATTGAAGACTTGAAAGGGAAGATATTCGAGTGCTGAAAAGCACGCCACTGAAAAGTGAACCATATCGATATCGGAGTAGTTTATTCAAAAAACTTAATTAGTCAACTAAACCTTCCTTTAATAAGCACTGTAAATACTTAAAATATATATAAATGGAAAGAGGTATTAGAAAGAAAGGAATATAAATTCAACTCTCTCTAAGGAGTGCGTGGATGTAAACTTCGATTCTAATGTCAACAAGAATTTTAAAATTCTTAATTTCAAAACTTTTCACATTTATCAAAAATATAATTACATAAATTATTGTATAAAAATAATATAATTTTGTGTAATTGAATATACTTATTTATAAAATAGTGTGTTATAATTTTTTAAATATTGTTATTATATAAGACACCTCACACGTGAGAACGCGAGATAGATGTCTCTCACCTTCTGTATACAACTTTTTTTTTAATTTTATTTTATTACTTCAAATTAAAAGGTGAAAAGTAGTAATTGGAATGAGTCAATTAGCTTTCTGCATCTATGTAAACTGAAAAATGTACTGACTACCCAACGGTACAATAAATAAGATTTCTGTGAGCACTCTCTATTTAATTTGTTATGAATGTAGTCAAATGTATAATCAACAATAATTACTACTACTATTTAATTTTTATTATGCCCAACGGTTAGGTCAAATAATAATTATGTTTACAAAACTGAAGAGATGAAGGACCCTTTTTTTTATAGTACTCCTATAAAAAAAATAAAAAATAAAAATTAAGCGAGAGCCTATTATTTTTAGACGTGAGAGACAAGTCTAATGTTTTAATGTTCATTTCGAACTCGCTCTGCACTTGTTTTGTATTAAAAATTATCATATACTAATTTTTTATTTCTTTTCTAGACTGTAAAATTTATATTCATCGTTTTGTAAATTTAAAACAAATATAAATAACTTAATTTTTCATATATGGACATGCTAATGGTAATGGTACATTTTACCTACAACATGCTCTATTTGTTTTACTTACAATATATGGACTTGTTTACTTTGATTTTATGAAATTAGTTTACAAAAATTTTACAATAAGTAAAGGAATATAAGTAGTAGTAGTATATTGTAAGGTGGTTGGTCTAGCGGGTGGCAGACCTGAAACTGGTAGCCAGGCTGGCCTCTTTGTAAAATAAAAAAACGTATACTAAATAAATATTTCTACGTACAATAAAAATTACTACTACCCTACTGCCCACCGTGCAGGATCACCGTACACTTGAACACGTGGGATAACATAATTGAACGGATTCGGTTAATATGGAATTTATTTTTTGATAAATTAGTTAACTGATGAACAGAATGCTGACACACATAGAATTTTGTCTGCGTGTTAGCACCCTATTGATCAATTGACCAATTTATTCAAAAATAAACTTCATACTAACCACTTCCTAATTGAACATAAATTTCTCCGCCGATCAAATGTTGCGCCACTGTCTCGACTCTCGTTCACTTTTGATCTAGGACAGATCATCAAATCATCTTATTTTTTAAAAATTAAAACATAATAAAGTAGTTAATTTTAATATTAATAATTTTGATACAAAAAAAATTTAAAAACCAGCTTACTAGATCAATTAACCAGTTTGATTCGACCGATGATCAATTAATTTTTGACCAAAATAATTTATTGATTTAAATTGAAATAGAGTATCGACCGACCGACTGAACCGATAATCGGATGGGGTTTTTAAAACCATACTTGTGATGTCGAAATTGGGAAATAATTTGGATAGGCATATGGTTAAAATAGTACAAGGAGTAGCGAGTAAAAGAACATAAGTTTTGTGATGATGAATATGAATAAATAGTGTGGAGAGAAAGTTTCAATCACGTGAATTTTAAAATGTATTTTCGTATATAATTAAGAAAAATAAATAAATTTAATATTAAAAAATAAAATAAATAAAAATTAAATGATCAAGTCATTCAACTCAACTCAATTAAGTAACTCAATTTAATGGGTTGCTTTTACATATAGATATAGGAATAGGAATAGGAATAGGAATAGGAATAAGAATTGTCGAGAGTGGTTCATGTGTCGGCTATAACCAAATAGAGGGGGGAAATCATATACTACTAGTAATTACAAAAATGGTAATGTTCTACTACTAGTAGTGGAGTATTATTTGAAGGAGTATTTCAGTATTTAATTTAATAGACAAACAAAGAGTGACGTGTGCAAGAGTCCATGTGAACAGTAGGATGCAGTGCTGGCCATAGGAATAGGAATAGGAATACAGTAGTATTTCACTTTCATTGTGTTTCAAGACAACTCCAGCTGTTTTTCCCTTCCCCTTCCCCTTCCTTTCCCTTCCCTTCTACACTTCTCTCCATCTCCGTCTCCTCCCCCCCCCCACCCGCGGATATATTTTACCAAGTTTTATTTCTTTTTTTATACTCCTTATTATATACAAACTCTATGTTCGTGCTGCATTAAATAATTTTATACAATATATAATGACAATGTTTGTCCGTGGATTTCTATGGTGGAAAATGCAAATCCCTTGAAAAACTAAATCCCCTCTATCTCCCTCTACTTTACATAATTTCTCTGTGCTGCTTCTTCACCTTCTCCAGAGAAAGTCAGCAGAGGAGAGATAGAGTGAGTGAGAGAGATTGGACTGCAACCCTTCTGGGTTTTTGGTTTATGGGTTCTTCTCTTTCTACTTTCTCTCTCATTGAAGCAAGTGAGAGGAGAAATTGATAAAGGAAATTGCAATTCATTACTGAATAACTCTGGCGGATTTCAAAGGAGCCCTAGCGTTCCTTTTCTCTTCAATCTCATCAAATCCATTCGTTTTTAAATCGAAAAAAAAGAAGAGAAGGGGGTTTTACCCGGTGAAAATGCTTTGGATTATGAGATTCTCGGGATTCTTCTCGGCGGCATTGATGATGATCGTTCTCTCTCCATCTATTCAATCGTTTCCACCGGCCGAAGCCATTATATCCTCTTCCCTCGACGGATACCTCCGATTACCCGGTCAGATTCCGTCCGTCGATTCCCCCAACCGGTTTTCCTTCCGAAAAGCACCCGCATTCCGCAATGCGGAGGAATGCAGTTCCAATAACAGAAATATATTGGGGAAAATCGGCGTTTGTGACCCCTCGCTCGTTCACGTTGCAATTACTCTTGATGTTGAGTATCTCCGAGGTTCAATCGCCGCCGTTCACTCGATTTTACAGCATTCAATGTGTCCTGAGAGCATATTCTTTCACTTCCTGGTCTCAGAGTCCAGTCTCGAAACCCTAGTTCGATCTACTTTCCCTCAGTTGAAGTTCAAGGTCTATTTCTTTGATCCGGAGATTGTTCGGAGGCTAATATCGACGTCGGTACGGCAAGCGCTTGAACAACCGCTTAACTATGCCAGAAACTACTTGGCCAATCTATTAGAGCCTTGCGTACGGCGAGTTATTTATCTGGACTCCGATCTCGTACTTGTCGATGATGTTTCCAAGCTTTGGAATACTAGCTTGGGCGCTAAGACAATCGGAGCCCCGGAATACTGCCGCGCGAACTTCACCAAGTATTTCACAGAGAGTTTCTGGTCGAACAGGCGGTATTCCGGCACTTTCTCCGGACGGAGGCCGTGCTACTTCAACACTGGAGTAATGGTGATAGATCTGGTCAGGTGGAGGCGGTTCGGGTACACGAAGCGGATCGAGAGATGGATGGAGATCCAGAAGAGCGCGCGGATATACGAGCTTGGGTCGTTGCCGCCGTTTCTGCTGGTTTTTGCGGGACACGTGGCGCCAATTGAGCACCGGTGGAATCAACATGGACTGGGAGGGGATAACGTGAGAGGCAGCTGCCGGGACCTTCATCCCGGTCCGGTGAGCCTCCTGCACTGGAGCGGCAGCGGCAAACCCTGGCTGAGGCTGGACTCTAAGCAGGCGTGCCCGCTTGATTCTCTATGGGCCCCATATGACTTGTTCGGAGCCTCAACGTGAAACGTTAACTGAACTCAACGCCGGTAAATGTTTTTTGTTCCTTTATTTATTAGATTATCATATAGTATTTTTTTAGTATGAATTACTACTGTTCAGGTTCAGTTTTCCTTAAATTTTTTTTTTTTTTTAACTCATTACCAGCTCAGGCTGCCATTTGTATTCTAGTCTGTCTGTCTGTCTGTGTCTATTATTCCTGTCCCTGGAAATAAAAGAAGAAAGGATATTCGATTCAAAATTGTTTCTCATCATCATCATCATCATCATCATCATGTGGGTGTATGTGTAATAATGTACAAATCTTGTATAGGTAATAAATGAATGCATGTGGAATTATGAAAACTCTACTCTGTCAAGAACAAGAACAAGAACATGGTGGTGGAAAATTGGAGAAAAGCATAATTTTTTATTTTTTTTTGAAGTATAACTAGTGCAAATGAGGAATATACATATACTAGATAGATTTGTAGGAATATACATATACTAGATAGATTTATAATTCATTCGTAGTACGTACGAATATTGTACTGGTGAAGGATATCCCTCCCACCTTTTTGTACTTGTATACTCAAAATTACTACTCCCTTTATACATACATCTATTTAGTGGGGATGGGGGATGATGTTCCAACTATAGAGATAGAGTTAGTAATCCAAGAAACAAACGCAGTAGTATAAAATATCAAAGTTGTAACTTGGGCCACTGAAAATGTATGTATGTATGTTATGTCATTTCCTTGTAGTAGTAATAGAGTTAAGAATAAGTAGATTAGGAGTAGGAGGAGGCGCACGTGTTCTGATAAGTGTTGAATGGGTCCATTTTAGTATTTAAGTAGAAGCAGGAAGAATTGGATAGATAGAGATATCTTTCTATTATAGAGAGAAGAAGGAAGGAAGACGGAAGGTTTGGTTGTCTGTCTATTTGCATTATTAGGTACTTACTTGTTGAGTGGAGGAAGATAAACATTTGCAGAAGCGGTGCAATTGATCTAAAAATCTAAACCAGAGCACGGACGGGACTTTGTCTGTGTAAAACAAAAGTTTGGGTGTATTGTGTGTTTAGGTGGAAGTCTTGTGAATCAATGGTATTTTTTTATTCACTTTTAACAATATATTTGTAATTAAAAAAAAAGAAAAAAGGTTTTGTTTTCAAATATATGTCGGAATCAAAAAGAGGGACCCCCCCTCCCCCACTCCCCCACTCCCCCAAGGTGTCATCGTAGCTTAGAAAGTGAGTGTTGAAAAAATGTGGGGACCGATCCCTTCCTTTCGTCCTGGCATCACTACCTACAATGCGTACTCGTTCAATCAACTTCTTCTTATTGTGACATATTTTAGATATATATTGATTATGATCAGGATTTGTTAACCATTTAAGTAAAGTTTGCATAAATTTAAAATAGAATTTACTTATGTGGCCTATTTTGTTTTGTTGGTTGGTTTGGTTTGGTTTGGTTTGGTCGTCTCTTTCAGTAACGCTGCCTGGCCTGGCCTGACTTAGATAATTGGAGTAGTATTTTATTAAGAAAGGGTGATTAAGAGTTTCCAACCGACACTTTTAGTAGCCAGCCACTCCTATTACTAACTCGGAAGCAGCAGGTTTTGTTCAGATTTTTTGATTAATCCTACTGTGACTGACACTCAGACAACAGCTTCTTTTTTTCACCTTTGGAAAACAAACAATTCAAGGTCAACAATAAATAAACAATTGCAGGTTATTATGCATTTGGATTGTGTTCTTTCTTAATCCTCCTTGCATACAATAATTATGCATGTATGTGTATTCATTATAAAGTAAAATCATATGATTCAGATTATTACAAAATAAAAAGGAGACTCACATTCTTAATTGTTAATTGCAACTGCTGCTGTATCTATCTATAATATACATTTAACAACTTTGTACTCAAAATAATCTCACATGACTGTAATTTGAGCCAAATACGTGGAGGAGAATTTAAGTTTGGATAAGTTTATTCCGACTTATTTTTATGCAATATTATTTATTTATTGTAAAAGAAAATTGATATTTTTAAATCAACTTTTTTAATGGTTGTTGGTGGAAGGAAGCAGTCGAGCCATTTTCTATTTATAATAGAATAGACTTTAGACTTGGTCCATCGCCATTGAAAATGGAAAAATTACCAGCACCAAATTGGATGTAATAACCACGCCACCTTTGAATAATAATCAAGCAGCGAGCGAGCGAGCGAGGCAGTCTTGAGCATATAAAACGCAAGTAAATGTCAAATGAATTGGCAAAGGACACGTGGAAAGGTTAAATTTTCACTTTTTTGTCGAGAGCCATGTTAAGAACTTCATATAAGATGATGATGGCATGGATGGACACATTCTACAATATATACTTGTAATATATTTCCATGAAAATTCAGTACATTGAAACTACTAAAAACATTTAAAAATGAGCTATAAAATGTAATTAAGCATTCCAAGTTTAATAGAAAGAACATAAACAAATGCTAAATGAAGTAGGAGAAACTTCACGCCTGTTGACTGAGAGAGAGAGAGAGAGAGAGAGAGAGAGAGAGCCCTGTAGCTGCGCAAGTAGAGGTGCCCGGGAAAGGCAAGGAAAATCAAAACCTCATGTAGCTCTGCGTACCTGATGGAGGGTTTACGTAAACGCAAAGCAACGAAACAACAATGCAGATCAACATAGACCAAAGATACACTACGGTGGGAATTTTCCCCTTTCTCCCCATCAGCCCTTTCGCAAACGGATAAAGATGAGACAGCACCCAAAAGCTAAAGAATACACCTCCAAGAAGCTTGCTCCACTGCGGGAAAGGGCTGTACATGGTCCTAAAAACAGCCACTGCAATCGCGGTCATGTTCACCAAAATGATGGTTACTGGTGGAATCATCAAGACTGTGAATTTAAACTCGTATAGCTCTGCAAATTCATCTTCTCCATCATCTGGAGCTGCTGGCTTGGATGTCAATGTGAATGAGATATCGACACCTGCTATGACTTTTAGTAGTCCATGAATCACAGCTGCTGGATGGGCACTAGTTCCACCAATCACCCAGAACTGCTCGTTTCGCCACCAGTCATGGAGAGTGATTCCTGACCACCTTATTTCAAGGATTGCTAGCATGCACAGGGTGAGTGTAATTGTCAACAAGAGTGTTAGGAAAGTGACGCTGAGGGATTGGACTATGAACTTCCCAGTGAAAAGCGAAATGGCAGGCAAAACGCAGTACATAATGAGGAAGATAGAAGTGAATGGATACATCCCCACATTGAAATATGCTACTCTCTGGAGAAATTTCATTCTTGGGCTTGCAAAAAGAGCATTGTTCTTGGAGAAGAAGATCTCGACAGAACCAGTTGCCCACCGGAGGACCTGGATGAGCCTATCTGTTAGATTAATGGGAGCTGTCCCTCGGAATGCATCTCGTTTAGTGACGCAGTAAACTGATCTCCATCCCCTATTGTGCATTCTATAGCCTGTCACAACATCTTCAGTTATAGAACCATAAATCCATCCAACCCTTTTGCCCCATTCTGTTTTGTCCTCATAAAAGCATGTTATAACCCTGATTGCCTCCTTGATAGCTGCAGGGTCTATAGGCTCACGTTGCACGGCAAGAGAACCAGATGACCTGCCCTGGCTACCTTTACCTCTGAAATTATGAAGGAGCCTTCCCCCAAATTCAGCCACACCTATCGAGTCCATCAGATAAGTTGAGTCACCAAATCGTTCTGGAATCAAGGACCTGGCAACTTCATCACCAGCATTCTGGTCTTCAATGATTGGTATAACCATTTCATCATCCACTTGGTTCTTTGAGGCCTTTTTCTTTCTCAAAGAAAACTTGATTTTTCTTCTACCAAACCATCCAGTGTGTTCTGTGGCTCTAGGAGGACTAAATCCATACAGAGCAATTCTTCGGAAAATGCAGCCTGTTCCTACATACATTGGACCTTGTAGTCCATCGAGGGCTCTCATGCTCACATCAAAGAACACCGTGTTGTGGTTTGCATATCGGTCATTTGGATCAATCCCTTCAAACCTCTGTGGGAACTGAACATAACAGATCTTATCACCTCCTCTGTCAAGCATAAAGCACATTCCTTCCCTTAGAGCCAAGGAATTATAGATGTAATGGTCGCAATCCAGGTTAAGAATAAATGGTCCATTTGACATAATTGCACTTGCACGAACTAGAGCATTCATGGCTCCAGCTTTCTTGTTGTGATCAAAAGTAGGCCGCTTCTCTCGGGACACATAAACTAGCATTGGCAATCTTATATCAACATCAGTCGTGTCAATTAGATCCTCATCATCTCCAGTCCCCAAAACAGGTTCAGGCTTGGGTGGAACTAACATCATCTGCATATAAGGAACCAGCATGTCAGCACTAGAAATTAAACTCAAATTAACTGCAAATGAATATCCAAATCACATCAGATTCAAAATAACTGTAATGCATATCCAAAGGAGGAATTACCTGAATTATACCCTCGTGATCACCCTTCGAATGCCCTTCCTCTGCTGATGACCAAGTTCCATGCCAATGTTTACCATCAGACATATAAGTAGCCTTGGGAACCGTAATTGAAGCAGATAAAATTCCACCATTTCCCATCTGTTCCTTCTTTGCTTTGAGCTCTGCGTGTGCATTACAGGCATCTGATCTTCGTCTTATGGACTCTGGTAAGGCATTTATTCTCACCTTAAATTCATCATATTCTCGCTTCACTCGTCTCCTTTCTCTAACAAAATCAATCCTCACTTTATTCTTGAGTGGATCACGCTTCTGAGAAAAGTATGCCTCAGGATTTCTAGGCTCTATGCCGTGTTTCCTACAGAAGGGGACCCATATTCTTGCAAAGCTTGCAGCTTCTGCAAGAGCTTCAAATGTTATCAAAGAACCTCCATCATCTGATAGGTAACATGCAACCTTTTCTACAGGATAATCAACAGCAAGGATGGAAAGAATTGTGTTGGCAGTCACAAGAGGTGGTTCCTTTTCCGCGTCAGCTGTTGAAACAAATATATCTATCCCTGGAAGATCTGATAATCCTTTAGCCATTTCTGGGGGCTCATATCTATCTTTCAGAACAGAGAGGTCAGTCACTCTATTTACAGGGCAAATCTTTGGCAGCTGATCCAGTAACCAAGATAGTGCAAACCAAACTTCACAAACAACAGACATTATCCATAACCACATGGCTTCATGATTAGGATGGGAGATCCTCCATGTCAGAAAACAAACGAGAGCAGCGAGGCGCAAAACCATAAGCAATCTACATACCAAAATGCAACAATTAGAATTCAAAACACCACTAAGTTCAGTCGGTTAATCTTATAAAGAATTAAACATGGATAATAAGTTATAAGAGGAAGTCTAAATACAAGATTGACAAATTTAAAATAACTCAAGATTTAAAAAACACATTCATAGGCAAACTATAACTAGTAGTATAAGTAATCCACAGAGCAATAATTACCAACTTAAAATTTAAAATTGCATATGTCAACCAAAGTTCCAAATACTGATATCAGCAGCTAGCAACACTATTTTTGATATAAAAAAGATCATTGTTCACCCATTAGTGATCTAGTCATACTCGATCAAACTAATTAGAGTGCATATCAAAATGTATTTAACAGGTAATTAAGCTAAAGTAAAAGAGCTCAATTTAGCTCTTACCTGTACGGACTGATAATTGCAGCAGAAATCCCAACCTTCCTAGTTAAAGGCCTATTTCTTCTCTCATTGAACTTAGGAGGATTTTCATACCCATCAGTCCCTCTCCCAAATTCATACCCCTCTCTAGGCCACACCGCGTTTCCAAACCCATAAGTACCATTAGTCTCAAACAGCCATCGAGTATGATCAAAATCTTGATTTGGGGCCTTAAAAGATTGCACCAGTGAAAAATTCTTACCCAATCTGACTCCTCTACTTCTAGGAAGTGAATTTGGCTGATCCTTTGCCTCAGAATTGTGCTCCTCCCTCTCATAATCACTAGTATCATCCTTATTATAAGGTTCCTTGCAGCCAGGACAATACCCTCCACCACTACTGTTACAATCCAAGTAACAGTCCCTGCAAATTCTGAACCCACATTCACATTGATTATTCCTCAAAACCCCGTCAACCAATTTCTCATCACACCCGTCCATCGCACACAATTTCTTCGATTTCACCACAGGCTCGGACTCGTCTTCCCATTTGGACATCACATGAGCCTTAGTCTCAGAGTTGAATCCGCCAGTATAAACAGTATCCCTAATGTAATTCTCATTAGGGTTTCTGTTTTCTTCAGAAGGGCTGTTCTGGGAATTTTCTGGAAAGATCCGGTTATCAGGAGTTGATGGAATGTGAACTGTATAAGCTACAAAGTCATCTACACTGTCTTTAGATGCCGAAAGAAACCTTCCGCCACCTGAAGATCGGCGGTCGCCGCCGCTTGATTGACTGAATTCTCTGATACCCAGTGGAGAATTTGGGTTGTTCGATATAGATTGGCGCCGTACCGGACTAGTTAAGCCGACATTGCGAAACCCACCTGAAGAAGAGACTGTAATAGTCACCGGAGAAGAAGAGGGGGAATCATAAGCCATTATAACCATCTTTTCTTATATTCTCTCTCCTGTAAACAGTAATTGAGAATAATCAATGAAAGTAAATGACCAAAAACAGCAACAAAAAGAAGATAGAATAAGGAAATTTTGTAAAGAGAAAGCTGATGATGATCTGCTGTTTAATATTCGAATTTGAATTTGTTGATTTGAGCAACTGAGTAGTGTTTAGGGGTTTATATAACGGTATAATAATATTGGCCGTTAGATTGAGAAGGAACTGATGGATGTATCACGCAGCTATTCAAACGGTCTGCTTGTGTAAAACTTTTTATGGTGGGCCAATAGCTGAAAAGTCAAAATAGCATCTTTGCTTTCCAATTTCCATTACAACAACGGTCGACTTTAGGAAGGACCTGATTGTCATTAACCAAACATCTCGTTTCCAATGCCATTATGATGAGGCACTGTTTGAAGCTTGTTCATACTTTCATGAAACATCCTTATATGTTTGGCGAGTCTTTAACTAAATATTAATGAACGAGAGAATGTCATCAAGCATAAATCCACACCATGTCAAACTTTAATGTCTCTTGTTTCTCTCCATTTTTAACTTCTAAGCATAGAATAAGGCAAAAAAAGAAAGAATGGGGGGAATGCTGCTGCTATCTTCACTTTCTTTTAGTTACCTGTAAAAACTAATGAAGAATTTGCTGTAATTCGAGACATTCATTCGTATCTTCAAGGTTTCAGAGGAGCCTAAAGTCCCGGGAGCCTAGAGAGAAGAAAATGCAGTCCCTGCCTGGAATACTTTTTTTTCTTCAGATCCCAATTACAAGAATAAGCCTATACATACATTCTCTCCTAAACTAACAACTGAGTGAACCTTTCTTTTTAAATATCTGTCAATATGATCAGTAGCTGGCTAAGAACTGGAAAAAGTAGCAAATATGATCAGAAGAGTATTTCCTTGAAGATTAGGAGGACCAGCATGACAAAGCACATGACAACAAGAACTGTCGCACACTTCACCATTCCCCCACTTTTCTGAGTCCTCTCTGCCTGCAATTTAAATATTATCAGAACCTGAGTAACCCTTTCAAAAAAAAAAATTTAAAAAATTTGCGTGTCACCCTTTTTATATGCAAGACCTAACTGTCTGCAATTCCATTTTCACTAAATATGGTACCCAAAACATAAGCCAAAAATAATAATCTGAAATGCAAATAGCAGTTAAAGAATGCAACATCCTTGAGATTCTTAAATACATTGAATACACACACGCGCAGATAGAGAGAAAAGGAGAGAGAGACCTTCTTCAATTGTTTAAAGCCTTCCTCTACTGACGTTGCAACCTTCTGAATGTTGTAGTCTATCCGATCAACAATTGTTCCCTGAAGAAGATACCAAATTAGTAAATCCCTGGATAGTCGGGAAGGTCTGTGGAGTTAATATAAGGATAGGGATTTAAACCTGTTCTATCACGAGGACTGAGAGATCCTTCATGATTTGGGCCAGCTCGTTTACTGATTCCAACACCTACACATCAATGTTTTGTCTAAAGAAAACAGAACAAATAAATTATCTTTGAGCACTAGTCAGTAATCTACATACCTGGTTGATCTCTCTCTCCCTTTCAGCTGTGAAATGCTCACTTTTCTTCAGTTTAGCCATTTGATGCTCACTAAAACCCTAAATTGATTAAGCACAATTTATTGATAGGATGAAAAGCTGCTCATATTTGTTCTATGGTGCAAAATAAATATAATAGAATAACAAAATTAGATTTACAATATAGGCTCCCAACCATGAGAAACTATATTTAAACATACCAGGAGTCAAGGGTGTGAAAAATATGCATGTATAACCCTGTATGATCCATATTTTCCCTTGGCAACACCCGACGGATTATTTAGAGACTATATATTGCAATTTACTAGCATTCGCTCCATTAAACCACACTTGCTTACTAACTCCAGAAGTGGATATATTCTTCATACACGTTTTAATAAAAGCAACACAAAGAAAGAGGGAAGGAACTACACCAAATCATTGAAATCATCGTCTTCCAACTTGGATTTATTTTCATTCAAATTCATCTCCAAGTCAAGTCCATCATGTCCCTACACCACAAAAATGGAAACACGGATCAAGAAAACCAACATGTAAGAGTATCAGACTATCTCGTCCATAATTTTAAACCAGAAGGTCCAGAACATATTGGCATGTAACAATTTGCAAAAGTCTACTGTCTACCCAATACATGAAGAAAGGAAAGATTGAACTTTAACGAGTTAACGTAATATGTCAAGCAACATGAAAATGTGTGCCCATTGTTTGTTTGAATGATTCACAAACCTCTTTCTGCTGACGTAAACGTTTCAAATACGTGGACTGTTTCTTCCGAAGCTCCACTGAAATGTTCTGAAGGTCTGTAGCAAGAGAACGCTGTTTAAAAACAATAAAGTCAGGCAATCCATCCTATCAGACCATCAAAAATATCGGCGTTGCTTGCATATACTAATCAACCAGTGAAAGAAATTTTAGGAACAAACACACTCATCCTCACTCTGCCTTATCTCAAACAAACAACATGCACTAATATGTAAGACTAATAGAATGTATAAATAGAAATCCTGCAGAAGGTTTATTGCTATATAGCAAGACCTCCCACAACGCGATTAAAAAATTTAACAAGCCATAACAACCTTACCTGCACGTTTTTCTGAATATTTGAATCCTCAGGCCTGCCTTCAGAAAGTTTCTTCAACTTCTTCTCTGACTTTCTCAATAGTGTCGTAACCTCCTGGGTAAGAGACTCTATCATATATTGATCTTCTTTCCCATCTCCAAAAGAAGGTGTTAAAGCCTTTGCATGAGCCTTTACCAACTCTGCCATTTTCACACGAGCTCGCTGCACATTGGCAGCAACTTCTTCAGAAACATCTACCCAATCTGGAGGTAGGCCTATAGTAAATGCATCCGTACTGCTGAAAGAACAATGATTTTCAACAATTAGAACATTTTACCTTTGCAGATCAAATGAAACCTTCTGCTACTCCAAAAGAAGAGATGAAAAGTCAAGTCCCATTCAGGAGGCAGGTGTACATATATAGACTTGTGAGGGACAAACAGAAATATTGAATCTAACCAATGCACCTTGAACAATACTATGCGGTATTCAATAGGTGGAAGAGACAACAATTGAAGAGCTTGAATCCAAGTAATTAAATGAATAGGGCAATAAAGAGATTTGATGAATTCGTTTCATTACAGAGCTTGAATCCAAGTAATTAAATGAATAGGGCAATAAAGAGATTTGATGAATTCGTTTCATTACAACTTGAACATGAAATATAGTAGCTTTAGCTGTCCAAGGGTATGCTTCAAAAATGTCCCTACTTATGCCTTGTTAATGTTGAAGTACATAAGGTTTCATATCCTATCTGTACATCTACTCCTCTTTTGGGACCTAATATGATTAAAACTCACAGACCTTTTCCTAATCCTTTCTCCAAAATCCCTAATTTATTTCAAAATTTTCAACCACCAAAGCCACAATTTAGATGACTACACAGTCTGTTTCAGATATGAATATCATAAGCTTAAGGGCCAAAAAGATTCTAACTAAAAGCCATATCCTAGTTGTCAAACAAGGTCTAACATTATGAAAGAGAAAGCTCGTCTTGTTCAGCGTATGCCAATAGCATAAACCAACATATACCCTTGTGAATTTTAGTTTTTGGTTTGGTGTGGTGATTGACCACAATGCTAATGGTTAGATATCGAGAGACAGAGGGATAGGTTAGGTTGAGGAAAGTTGTTTTATATTTGTGTGGAAGGTAAGTACGCGTAACTTACTACTCCTTGTACTTATCAGGATAAAGCTTATTATTTCGTGTACAAAACTGACTAAGGTTTAGAAACCTTACATAATATATACACACACACACAATTATACATTCTTCAACCCTTACTTAAGATCTGTAGACTGTCAGACGGATGTAATCTATGTCGCTGCAAGTTTCAAATTGAAGAAGATTGAAAGAGGAAATGTGAACCATGGACAGGGTCACATTGGGATTATGAATTGGATTCGTGATTGAATTTGACAACACAAATTTGAGAGACCACATAATGTCTTAGCTAAATGTGTACAAACTCAAGTAAAAATGAGGGTGGAAATGGTAGACCAAAAGAGATGTACGAAAAATATTCTATGTGCTAACCAGTAGAGGAACTAAAAAATTGGAAGCTTAAGAATCCATTACTGTTTTCTTAACAGGCTTAAGGCATCTCAATGCTCTCGTCCAAAGATGGAAAAATGAAAAGTAATGTGTGTAGAAAATCGAAAAAATAACCAACTGTAAAGAAAAGAAATAGATATAATTTACTTTCCCAACTTCAGAAATGACAACAATTTAATGCCAAAATTTTATTTCTTTCAACTGAATCAGTGCATAACCAAAAGAAAAGGCATTCTTTGACCATGAAAATCTTTTCTGAAATACGTCATAAATGAACAGATTGTACTTTTTGAAGAAATCAACTGCATGTGTCATTCTTAATAAACATTCATTTTTGTGCTTACTAATACACTAAAATACAAGCTTACATGATTACTTGGCACGCTGGAACTGCAAATAGAGACATTATGAACACTACAATTGAATAAATGATCCAATAACTGGTAAAAACAAATAAGTGTTATCAACTTCTCCAGAAAAGAAAAGCGAGACACAAATTATGAGGTATACTCCCTCTGTTCCAAAAAAAAAAAAAAGAGTTCTGTTTGCAAGATTTGCAAGATTTTTAGAATGTATTTTGTTCCAAATTTACTCTTTTAGTTTAACAATGGTGGGCATGATATGAAATGAATGTGGCAAATTTGAGGACATTATGTCATTAACAAAAAGACGACTCTTTTCGCTGAACAAAAATTTTCTGTAAATGGGACTCTTTTTAGGGGAAGAGGGAGTATATACTAATGTATATGCAGAAGTTTGATATACCACCTCATTCCTTGAAAAAAAAAACTCTAGTGAATGCTTATGAGAAACAGCCTCTGGTATTGTCTTGATCTTTTGGTGTAGTGGGTGATGATCCCCCTCCATAACAGAAACTATTGGAAGCATGACAAGTGAGTACACCAAGTGGCTGTTGTCCTTAGAGGTCAGCTTTCTTTAGGTAGACCATTAACACAACAAGGTTATTAATAAACATCGTGAACTATTATTTGAGTTAAGCCAAGCTCTAAAACTGAAGAACTTGAGATTGTCTTCAACAAAACCCCACATAGAGAACGTTACTAATAACATATCAGCAATGGCAAAGCCTACCGAGAAATACAATGAGAAAGTTTACTACAGATAATGTTTGATTCACCAATCAATCCGAGCATCTGGTTATGAGAGAGAGAGAGTACTTGTTGGAAATTGATGTAGGGAAAAAACATGAAAACAAGCATATGACACATTAATATTTTTTCGCCCCCTCCAAATCCAGACAATTTTGCAGACAAATTTTCCTGACTTATTTTTCCTGTCCTGTATGAAGTGACTGGGTTGCGACTGCAGATATAACATTTTACTAAGAAATGATGATTTATTCAAGCTTCCAACCTTAAGTAGCAAATTACAATTATGAAAATTCTGGGAAATTACTCTAGACTTGTGAAGTTATGGAGCACAATCCACAAATTAAGTTCAAGACAAGGACATGTTTTTTGACCTAGGAAATAAAAGAGAGCCAAAATCTTTAATTGCCAATTTTATTCTACTTGTAAACAAGAAAACCAACTGTTTAGCAAATTTCAACATTCTGAATAAAACAGTAACGAATCTTGACAGTTCTAACCTTAGCAGCTAAAAGAAGTTCTAAAACCCTAAAGTGGATACATAATTTGAACTTAAAATTCTTTATGGTTTCTTATCAAATAAGTTTAGTAAATCAAATTTTTAAGGAATACTCATAAAAAAATTAAATTCCAGTAGGAAATGAAGTTGGAAAACAATGTACCTGGAAGGGCCAAGATCGTATGTGCTGAGAGGAGAGTAAGCGCGATTGGAACGACCACCAAAAGATATAGGGGACATTTCAATTACAGAACTACCAAAAGTGGACAAAGATGTCACTGGAATTCGATTGCTATTCAATGTGTTTCTGTAATTCCGGAATAGGCTAGTCCGATTTCTAGTAGCCATATCTATATAGAAAGATCGATCAAACTGGAATCAAACCTCCTCAACTAGCTTTCAATTTGAAAATGGAATTGAAAAACTGTTGATTTGAACTAAAAGAGGGTTCTGGTGAAAGGGTTTTTCTGAACAGGTGAACGGAGATGACTGAATTTTGACTACGGATCTCTCTCTACGTGGAATCAAGAAACGGGCGTTTCTTTACCCGTCGTTGTTAACGCTCGAGCGAGTTTCATTCAGTAAATAGATAACCCGATTAATCTAGTTAATTTAAGAGTTTAATCTAACCAAGTTATACTCTTAACTCGTTCAAAATACTCAATTTTTTTTTCTATTTTAATTTAATGTATCAATTTTTTTTTCGAGAAAAAAAAAATCCTATTTCTTTTGATGTTACTTCTTTAATTTTATAAAAAGAGCTCGTGTAAAATCAATCTACAAACCTTTTTTCTATTCCATCTATATTTATTCTTAAATTAATAAAGTTACAAATTTAGCAATAATAGCATAAAAATCAATGAGCTAAATGTTCAAAAACAAATTATAAATTAAGAAAACACGGAAATGGGACCCACTCACGATGTGTAAATTAAGTTTGATAGTAACACAGAGATGGGACGACTCACTATCTAAATGAATGTAAAGGGTGTAAATTAAGTTTGCTAAACATACAATGGCAAACTGAACTCACATTTTTTCTACTTAATTTTTTTTTTGATGGTCCCCAAATATGGTCAGTGTTCTTCTGCTCCTAATAACATCAACAACAGACATTAAAGGGATTAATTCTAAATTGCATCAATACTCGATTAAAGTACTAAAGTAAACTTGCACTTGATAGAACACAAGCAATTGACAACATGAAAAGCATGCTCATTTTACTAGCATTCGCTGGTGCTCAACAGCTCAAGTGCCATTAGAGAAACAAGCATAACGATAGATGCAACATACTTGACTGCTCATAAAATAAGAGCATAAATTTTCCTTCAAAAGAAGAGAGCCTATACTGTAAACTAATCATATAACTTTGTATATGCCGACTAAGATTACATATCATTCAAATTTTCATCATTATCGCAGGAACTAATTCTTAACATTCTCTGGACACCGGCTAAAGAAGCCAGCAATTCTACCAGTATATCAAGGTCATCAACAGTTTCAGTCGCCCCAATGAAACAGAACAACTAGGATGCCTTTTTGCTGTTTACATCTTGGGCAATGCTTCAAAACAACAAAAGCAACTGCATAGCAGGCCAATAAACTGTCAAGTTTCCCAATTGACTTGATCATGTCTCATTGATCATTCCTACCCATTCTGCCTGGCTTAACTTAGCTGAAGCCATAAGCATATTTCCTAAATCTCTTGAAAGCTAATGCTTTGATCAGAATCTTACAAATTCAAAGGATGAGAAGGCTTAAACAACACTGCACAACATTCAACCAATGGATTTGGTTGCAGGGAGGAGTTCTGTAAAGCTTTAATCGTAGCACCAACACCGACACCTTTAACATTTACCCGTTAGGAAGAGAGATGATGCACATCCAGAAGCTTCCGTGCATCATCATCTCCATGGCGTGTAATGAGAACGAAAAAACTGAAAATCAGGGAGAACAACCTGCAAACCCTGAAGCCAATCGTTTGCAGCTTGCAAGAGTGAGTTCTCCTTCTCCCGTTCTTGAGGCCCACAGGGAGTTAAAAGTGAGCCTTTGTACTTGTACGAAGCAAGGCCAATGACTGGTAGAGAAATTTTTGATGCCGCACCACTCACACCATTGACCTTTTGGCCACCACTTGCACCATGAAACTGTGGTTGAACACTGTCTGTACCAGTCACAAAATATCAGCACAAATTGGTTAGTCGCTGATGGGGATTGGTTTAATATATATACATAGAGATAGAGATATACTTCTAGAGCGTGTGGACAAGGAATGGATTGTTAAGAAAGATGCATCCAGATCCTTCAGTGTTGAGCCCATAGGTATCCTATATATTGGGTACCTGCAACAGAATTCATTTAACTAACAGTATGAAATCGATTATGCGAAGAAGAGTAATGTAACGCTTAACCAAAATAGGCGTGTGTTGCAGATTTGCATGACAAAAGCATACCAAGCTATAGAAATCCAACTTGCAGGCAATAGATCACAGCTCCTGTACAAACTCAGTTCTGGAAATTGAGATGCAAGAGTTGAAACCTATAGGGGTGAAAGTGGGATGTGCAACAAATATCAGTTTATGGGTAAAGTTAAATAAACTATCAATCAGAATACTCTAATTTTAAGAGCTGAACTTGCCTTATCTGTTAATGGTTTTCGAAAATGAGGTTGTTCTTTTTCCAAATATTCAAAAACAAGCAGCGCCGATGAATTGCTAATTTCACCTTCATCACCAGATGAGCTCATGAGAGATTTCTCTCTCAACGACAGACTGTTCAAGGAGTTCAAATTCACTATGTTTTGCTGACTCCACGCCCCATCTGTAGCACATTTTGTTCGCCTATCTGCTTCATAGTCACTGCTACCACCACTACTGGTATCTCTCGAAGACTCAGCATTGTCCTTTTCACCAGGCTGCCTATCAGAACCAGCAAAAGTTTCACGATAAATGACATGTAACAGGCATATATTTTATAATATCTTGCGAGAGAATCAGGTTAATATGGGCCATTAATTTATTGGATAATAGGTTCTCCCCCTCAACTGAAAAGGTTAGAAGTGCAAAGTAATTTCAGTGTTCTAAAAATCTCCGCCTAGGCCCCGCTTAGGCGCTAGGCCCCCCTTAGAGCCCCGCCTAGGCGCTAGGCCACCCCTGACGCCTCACCTAGACCAAGGCAGCAAAAAAATTCCTCCAGAAAATTAGGCGGAGAGTTTTTTTTAATTTTAATAACTACCCAAATCAGATTTTGATATATTTATTTTTCTAATGATTTACCATATTCATAATACAGGTTGTAATATATCAAATCACAAAAAGAAGTGAACAATATCAAGTCAAAATGGATAATTTTATTATAGTTGTAATTTTTTGAACTTGAACCAACTTCAAATTATATAAATGATGATACATTTGTAATATTTAGTTTAATTCAATATAATTCTTTACTTTATGTTTGGTTTCTTAAGTTTTAATATTGAATTAAATTCTTGAAATTTTAAATTTTATTATTTAATAGCAATCTTATTTATGAATAAAATTAATACGTTAAAAATATGTTTGAACTTTGAACAATTGCTTGTTTGTGTTTGACTTTTGACATTAGCAATATGGATATGTGTTTGAACTTTAAGTAAAGGTCTTTATTGTCTTTATTATAGATTGTTTTTCTTTATATTATTGCTTTGTTTGAATAAATGTAAAATAAAATATTAAAATTATCTTAAAATAAAAAATCCCGCCTAGGCTCTGCCTAGGCCCCCTAGGCGCTAGTCCCCCATCGGCCGCCCGCCTCCAGCCTAGCGTCTTTTAGAATATTGAGTAATTTTCAACATTTATTAATAATTAGTGAGAACTTAAACAATCCTTAGCTCGTGCAAGTCAATGAGCATGAGCATTAGTAGATATACAAGAGCACGAGTATTAGGGAGGCGCCACACCCTCATTAACCAACCAATGCAATTTCTATAGACAAGCAGGTGACTAATATGGAAGGAAACATAGAACTAATAGAATATTTGTAAATTGTATCCAAATTCCAAGTGCCAAATTGCTGTACACACTTCAATAACCGGATTATATAATCAAGAACTCAAAACACTGTGTTATACTGAGCTATATTAAGTGTTTCCACAACTTCTTATTACAAGTATTCATTTATTAAAAAACTATACACCGGACAGCCCAAAACCCAGTACAATAAATATAGTGTCATCCGCGCACTAGGTACATAAACTAACCAAATGCAATCTCTTTCAAAAAAATATCAAGAAAGAGTACAAGTTCCCTGGATATGCCTTCTAGAGCCAGAAGTATCTTGATAGCACAATAATGAGTGAGGAGTCAATAAACATTTTGAATTTATGAAATATAATTGTGAAACTAAAACACTTGCAACCTAATACTATGCAAGATAAGACCGAACTGCATGAAAGGGAAGCTCCTAAAGAAGTAAATAATATCTTCACGATACATACAGCATGTTCTTGAAATAAAAATATGTTCAGCATTAACTTCAGATTAATGTGTCAAACCAGCAGTTACATATACCACTACGGTTTTCTGTAGCAATGCAAGCAGTAATATTTATGTGCTAGGTTATCATGGGGCTACAGTTGATGTGGGTAGGGCAGAAATTACAAATGATTACTTACTTACGACACAGAGAGTCAACATGACTAATATACTGTTTCTACTGAACTTATTCAGCCTGTGTTGTAAACAAGTTGCTTTACGCGTAAATATGTCTAAGAAAGGAAAACTGCATACTTTTCCCGGTCACCTAATTCAGCTCTATGGTTTATGGGCACTAAGCACAACTATTATGTTTCAACTTTCAACATGCATACAAAGTCCATCAATAAAACAGGTCATGCATAACTTATAATTTTAAGTCTAGAATGTAAGAGGAAATAAAACAAATTCAAATATGTCATTTTTTGCCTTATAGGGCACTAGTATGGTTTCCTTTTTAGATAAGTTGAAGTTCATAAACCATTATATGTTACAGCTAAAAGAAATAAAGCTTAATATTAGCTATGTCCAAATTGAGCATTTACCACCAGTAACTGGATTTGTGAGACAGGAGAGCTTGAATAATGCAAATTTTGAATTCATTTTTACAGGAATGACCAAGGCACACCTTTTTTTTTCCATCAAGAAACAAAAATGCATCTACCTTCCAAACGGCCAATGTTTAGCTACAAACAAATGAGGCTTAGACATTGCCTCAAAAAAATGAGGCATCACCTCTTTTTGTATAATCACATTTCTTACTAGTTCTATCTACGAAAACAAGGAGATAAGGCTTAGACATTGCCACAAATTTCTTAGATCAAAATGTGTCCAATTTATTAGAGTTATTATTTTCTAAAGATAGATTATACATAAAACAGATAATGGTTATAAAAATAGTTTAACTATGTCCAAATCAAGATTAGAGTTTAAAAGGATAAAGAAAAAAAACGTTGTTTTTTGGGACAAGTAAGCCAACTTATCAAAAGATAAATAAGAAGACTAAGCCAAAAGGCATAATGCACAATATATAGTAAGTTAGTAACAAGGGAGTATGTACGATACTTGCTTAAAACAGGGTGTCACAGAACGTACATGTCTCAACCACATTAAAAAACTAATTTACAGATGCTTCATAAGAAGTCATAATTGGTCAATAACTTGTATCAATCACAAACACAAGAAATACTAGACTCGGTAGATTGTCAACTTGTGAAATTAAATGAAACCTAGGATTAGGACAACAAATTCCCTCTTGGGAATTAAACAAGTATTGATTTTCACTTCATAAAGAAAAAAACCCACCTGTGACGCCCCCAAAATAGGTATACAACACTCATTCTGAGTCGCCAAATACATGGTACATAAAGCAAACTACAACTTCAATAATACAAATGTCGTGTGAAATACGACAATACATACTGTGAGTTTAAATACAAATATTGTCTTCTAGACAATATCCACACATAAATAAGTCCTTATTACAATTATTCAAACACTATTTTATAGAAATAGTGAGGATTTGCTAAAACATCTTCCTAGAACCATCACTCCATACCCAGGCTCGATCCTGCTATGTTCTCACCTCACGAGAAGAAAATGGAACAAAAAGGAAAGGGTGAACTCAACTAACTTGATAAAGAATATTATGACTAAGATAATATACAACAAATTATCGTTAGTCTTCAACGAGGAAAAAGTCGATAAAATATAATAGACAACAAGTTTTAGATCAACAAATGCGTGAAGCTTGACAATCTATTAGAAGAGTCACGTAGAGAAAGAATTCTCTCTGTCTTCTTAAGGTTTAAAAGTCCATCATCAATATTTTATCCTGTAACAACAATCAATATTCATCTTTAATCATTTTTGCACTATAGGCCAAAGATATTCATTTGTATCACCGAGTTGGTCATGTTCATCTCAACACTGTTCATCTTTGCACTTCTACGGGCCAAAGAGATTCATCGATTTAATCATTCATCTTTTTACTACTGGGCCAAAGATATTCATCAAATATCACCATTAAGGGGTGAGGATGATGAAAAACATTTTAGAGAACAAATCGATGAAGACAAAAGGACAAATATTAGGGATTAAGTATTTGGTTTATCCAAATTCAATAATACTCCATAATAACCAAGTGTGAAGTAGAATTCACAAATAAAGATCAAAACATGGATCTGAACAAAGATAGTAACCATAAAAGACATCCGAAAGAAAAAAGAAAATTTCATTTTTTTCGGTGAATAATCAAGTATTTGTGAATAGTCTTAGTATCGTGAATAAGTCAGTATCGTGAATAGTAACCAAACACAAAAAGATAGAAATTTCACAAAAAAAATATCTTCACGAATAGTACTCGTGAATAGTAACCCGTGAATAGTAACATGAATGAATACTTAAGCATGAAAAAGTTCCAAATTTGATAAAAGGTTCAACCAATATTTTGGCATAATGATATTGAAGAAAATAATATCATTTTGCGAAAGAAATAACATCCTTTACCTCAAAATAACCGTACTTGATTTGAATTTTGGTATAGTCTTGTGAAACTACTTATGCAGTATATAGCAACACTCAAAGTATACTCACAAGAATCGCTCGATAATATAGAGAGAAGAGAAAACTTTGTTTACGGTGTGATTTTCAATTCTAACTTAGCCTCTATTTATAGGAAAATGTTAGAGCGCCAAAGGAGACTAAATTAATAAAATAATAATATTCTTTCTTAACTTCCTTACTTGACCTTCTTTGGTCAAAAACATTAGCCACCCATGTGCCAACAACCACAAAAACGTTTTTCTTAAATAAAATAATTAAAATTTCTAAAAATCAATTATTTGAACTCGAACTTTGATAATTCACAATAAATAGCCCTTTTATCGGAAAATTGAATCTCGCGACTTTTTATAGGAATTTCAATTCTCTACAACTTCTGAGAAGAAAGTTTTTTCAAATTCCAATCGAAATTGACCAAAATCCATAAGCAGGCGATTTTACGATTACATAATCAATTTTCGGTCGAGAATTGTGTCCCGCAAACACACAAAACATGTGTTAAACATTTAATGCCACAAAAATACTCTTTCTCCTCATATATCCCACATTCATTGTAAAAATATCATAGTTAATATATTATTAAAATAATATATTTAAATGAATTATTTTATCAGAAAAAGATAAAATATTAATTTTCAACAATTGTCACATTAAAAAATTTTCTCCATCTATATCCACATAAAATGAATATTTTCTTTATCATAATAATCAATAATTAATTATTCAAAAATAATATTACAGAATCACGATCTTGACAACCGGTAGTTCCGGGATAGAGGGGGCTTTCGATAAGGATTTCTCCTTCTTGGCGCCTGATTAGGTGACCAAACCTCTCCTTGAGCGAACTTTCTAGACATTGCCAATAATGTTATCGATAATATTATTCAAATAATATGAATTATTGATCGATAATGGAAAATTTGTGCGATGATAATTATTGAAACAATAATAATATAAATATCAATATGACAATTATTGAATCGATAAAATAAAATAATGAGCGATAATTCTTTGTAACAATTATTGAGTAGTGTCTTTTTACGTGCGAATCAATAATTCAACAACAACATTATCTTAATCTGGTGTCTTCTTTGTGCGACCACGCATATTCTTGTATTTTAACTACCGGGTAACCCAACGGTGTTAGCGGTAACAATTTATCTTGATTATTTATAAAACTCGATCTTTGTCGTTTTCCTTCATCAATAGTTTTTTAGTTATGGGGCCCACAAATGATATGGCCGTAAATCACGGAGATTCCCGAAAAAAAGAATTTTCGACGACAAACGAATATTCCACGACAATAATGAATATTTTATAACCACTTGCTTATTTTGTAAACTTTGCACATTTCACCCATGTAAAAGCATTATATCAAATTAACCCTTATTAATTTAGAATAATGAATAGAGGAAAATTTAATTTATTTATAATAAGTTGGGGTCTTCTGACCTCCCTCTTTATAAAATTTCGTCCTCGAAATTGACATACGATACACAGTGTTTGAGCGGTGAGAGTACCTCGCTTTCATTTCCGATTCAACTCCATGTCATTTCCTCGATTGCATGGTTTCTCCACAAAACCTTAACTTGTGGTATAACCTTAACCGTGCGTAAGACATGCTCTTTCTTTCTATCCAAAATCTCAGCGGTATCTCTCGTATGTTAAATCTTGATTTATCTAAATGCGATTCTAACTTGATAATGTGGTTCGGGTCTTTCACATATTCTGAAGCATAGATATGTGGAATACATTGTGAACACGAGACATACTTGGAGGTGTAGCGAGTACATAGGCTACGTTTCTATTCGGTCGAAAAGAATCTCAAATGGACCAACAAACCTTGGATTGAGCTTTCCTCTTTTCCCAAATCTTGTAACTCTTTCCGTGGAGCAATACACGTAACAATACATGATCTCGATATTAAACTCCACGTCCTTTCATGAAGATCGGCATAACTCTTTTGTCGATCTTGTGAAGTTTGAATCGTTGTCGAATCATTTGGATCTTTTACGTGAGTAAATGCGTACTAATTACGGTCCCAACAATGTTGCTTCTCCCCCTCGTCCCAAACATCTTTGGAAGCGACATTTTAAATCCATCTGACGCCTCAAATGGAGCCATTACTATACTTTAACGATAAGCTGTTGTTGTAAGAGAATTCCACCGAGGTGTGATACTTATCGACTTCCTTTGAAATCTAGAACCACGAGTCTTAATAGATCTTTGAGGTTTGAATAATCCTCTCGATTGTCCGTCTGGTTTGAGGATGGTATCTTTGAAGCCCAATAAATAAATCCGTGTCCATAGCTTTTCTGCAAGCTAACCCAAAATCTTGAAGTGAATCTTGGGTCGCGATCCAAAACTTTGGATCTTGGCATGCCGTCTGATATACTGATCTCATTCACGTATATCTGAGCAAGGCGTTCGAGGAATAAGTTTCTCGTATAGGTAAGAAATGAAAGCGGACTTGGTTAATCTATCAATGATAACCCAAATCGCATCTATGCCTTGAGAAACTTTGGGAAGACACATGCTTGAAATCCATTGTAATGTGTTCCCACTTCCATTCAGGAATCTCAGTGGTTCTGATGGACCCTTTGGCACTTGATGCTCACTTTTCTGGCGTTGACAAGTTAAACACCTCGAGATAAACTCTGCGATCTCTCTCTTCGTATTGTTCCACCAAAATGTATGTCGAATATCATGATACATTTTGGTACTCCCGAGATGGATTGCAAGCGGGGTGTTGTGTGCCTCCATCGTGATTCTATGCTTCAAGTCGAGAATCGTTAGGAACCTTGAAAGTCTGAGAGTTGACTCGAAGTATTCCTTCTTCATCGATTCTTACTTACGGAATATCACCTTCTTGCACTTTCTTCTTCATTCATTTGTCGCATTGGTAAAAGTAGCAAGCGACTTTAACTTTATCGATTAAAGTCGGTTCTACTCGTATATTCGCCATCATCGCGTGGGTACTAGAGTTTTCATCTCCATCTCTATTATTTGTAAGTTATCTGAAATGAGTCTTTGTGATATCGTACTTCGTACTTCGTATACGATCTTCTACTCAACACGTCGTCACTACCGTTCGCTTTTACAGGATGGTATGGGTGAACATGTGCGAAATGAGTCTCTCTTGAGTTCTTGAAGCTCTTCCCACATTCCTCGCTTCATTCGAATTTTGTATCTCTACTGAGTCGGTGAGTTAATGGAGTAGCGATTTGAGAAAATCTTTCCACGAATCTTCGATAATAACCAACTAAGCCTAAAAAGCTACGTATTTCGATTCTTGACTTAGGTTGCTCTCATTTGTGATTTCGTATCGATCTTGGATAGCACATCACAATAGCACCTATCGGTTTACTCTGCGCATGCGAATATGGCGTCCCTACGGAGAGTTTGGCTTTGATGCATTCCTGAAGGAAGTCGTAAGATAGAGGCTCGGGTATCAACTTCTATAGTTGGGTTTTTAACTCACGAAGTTGATAGGAGCCATTCGATATGAGATTTTAGAAATGGGTTTTGTGTCTAGAATTTAAAGTCGATACAAATTGATATCACGCTCACGGGAGTAGGCGAAATTCTTGAAATCGTCGGAAATTCACTAACAACAAAATATCATTCAAATCGGCGTATTATTGTTCGAGTCCATAACATGGCTAAGAAAGCTTGACATTCGTTTTTTGATAAACAAATAGCTTTGTGGTTTGATATGGCGGTGGTGATTTTAGTGGTTTAGTGGTTTGAATTTGTATAGCGGGTTGGTTAGGAATATGAAAACTAATGACCTTACGAAAACAATCAATTTTGGCATGATGAGTGGTTAACCGATCAATTCCTAAAATTACATCAAAAGCAAGTATCTTTAAAGAGATAAGATCGGCGGGTAATGTGATAGTGCTGACTTGGATCATGTAAGATTTATAAAGCGTAGATGTAACGAAGGTTTCACCTGATGGAGTTTCAACGAGATAAATCAAAATCTAATTTCTCGAGTCGAGTTTAAATGTTGAGCACAAGCGGGAGAGATAAAAGAATAGGTAGAGGCAAGATCTAGTAAGGTATAAACTTATGAGAATTCAAGATTAGCTTACCGTGATCACCTCGTTTGGGTTTCTCGCGTTTTGGCGATCACGACAAACGCTTTCTTCCGAGAAACCGTTGATTTCGACTTATCCGGGACGAGTACTTGGAATCACTGCTCCATTGAACTTGGTTTTATTTATAAGACAATCTCGAGCGATGTGGCCTTCCTTTCCACGGTTGTAACATACCTTGGATTGTTGTGGACGGTTTGAGGTGATATGTCCCTCTTTCCCTCATTTGTAACATCTAGCTGGCGGTCGTTCTCCTCCCTAGAAGAATTTGTTGTTGGTCTTTGGTCTTTGCTCTTTGATGTCTTTCCGTCGTTGTTGAATCTCCTCTTTTCTGAAATTTCCACTTGAGTCACCTCTTCTATTATCATGGCCACGATTTCCACGAGTGGTTTCCGCTTTTGTCAAGTATTCTTTCCTCTCATTTGGTTATCATTGTTACGATGGCTAGCATCACCAATATAACCACTGGTTGTGGTCCCTCGGTTGAGTATACTCACTATATCTCATTTCTAATAATTGAGCCCTATTGACAACATCCGAATCTGAGAGAAAATTTATGAGAGATAAAGTATTAGCCGAATCTCGGGTTTTAGACCTCTCTCGAAACATCGCGTCATTCTTTCCTCATTCTCCACCGAATGAGGTCTGAACACAGACAACTCCGCAAACTTCGCTTCATCTTTGGGAAACCGTCGTTGTTGTTTCGCTCAGTCTAATAAACTTTACCTCTTTCATATAATGAATACTTTTCGGAAAGTACTTGTCATTGAAAAGTTCTGAAATCTTTCCCGAGAGCATGTTGAGTGCATCTGGTGAGTGCGCTTCCTGATTCCCACCGATGTCTGCTTCACCACGAAACATAAAGGTGGCGAATGGAACCTTACATTCCTCCGTACATCACAAGACATCAAATATCTTGGTAATTTGCTTGACCCACGTTTACGCTTTGATCGGATCCGGCTTTCCATGGAAATCGGTGGTCCCTGACTCCTTGAACTACTTGGGTCTTTGTGTGATAGCAGCGTTGCCATCATTTCCACCGTATTTTGTACACGAGTCTCCTCGTCGATTTTGCATGAACTGCAAAAAGCTCCTAAACATTCCATCGTTCATCGTTTGCTCGGTAGTGTTGTTTACAGGAGGAATATTGCCTTTCTGTTGCACGTTCTCCTGGTTTGTGACTAAAGGTTGTTCCACAGTCTCATAAACTCCATTGTTAACGTTCTAAGTAGTCATTCTTAAATACTGCCATAAAACAAGGGTTAATTAAACAAATTAACATGTCATATAATATCTTTATATTATGACCTGACCAACAAATAATCTTAGGTAGGATACACTAGCGTAGAATACACTAGCGAAGGATTTACTCGTCTCTCCCCTCCTAATTTTATTCCCGATCTCGCATGGAGATCATATCCCTAGCTACGATACCAATTGTGGCGCCCCAAAATAGGTATCTGACACTCATTACGAGTGCATGAATACATGGTACATAAAGCAAACTACAACTTGATAATACAAATGTCGTGTGAAATACGACAATACATCTTGTGAGTTTAAATACAAATATTGTCTTACAGGCAATATCCACACATAAATAAGTCCTCATTATAATTATTCAAACACTATTTTATAGAAATAGTGAGGATTTGCTAAAACATCTTCTAGAACCATCACTCCATTACCCAGGCTCGATCCTGCTTATGTTCTCACCTCACGAGAAGAAAATGGAACAAAAAGGAAAGGGTGAGCTCAACTAGCCCGAAGAAAGAATATTATGACTAAGATAATATACAACAAATTATCATTAGTCTTCACGAGGAAAAAAATCGATAAAATATAATAGACAACAAGTTTTAGATCAACAAATGCGTGAAGCAACAATCCATTAGAAGAGTCACGTAGAGAAGAATTCTCTTGTCTTCAAGGTTTAAAAGTCCATCATCAATATTTTATCCCTGTAACAACAATCGATATTCATCTTTAATCATCTTTGCACTTCTGGTCAAAGATATTCATTTATATCACCGGTTGGTCATATTTCATCTCAACACTGTTCACGCTTTTACTACGGGCCAAAGAGATTCATCGATTTAATCATTCATCTTTGCACCTTCTGGGCGAAGATATTCATCAAATATCACCATTAAGGACTAAGGATGATGAAAAACATTTTTGAAGAACGAATCGATGAAAGAGCGGAAGGACAAATATTAGGGATTCGTATTTGGTTTATCAAATTGATAATACTTCATAATAACCAAGTGTGAAGTAGAATTCACAAATAAAGATCAAAACATGGATCTGATCAAAGATAGTAACCATAAAAGACATCTGGAAGAAAAAAGAAAATTTCATTTTTTTGAATTGAATAAGACAAGTATTTGTGAATAGTGCCGTATACGTGAATAGTGTCGTATACGTGAATAGTAATCCCGACACAAAAATATAGAAATTTCACAAAAAAATATCTTCACGCTTTGTGAATAGTAACTCGTGAATAGTAACCCATGAATAGTAACCCATGAATAGTAACCCCGACATGAAAAAGTTCCAAATTTAATAAAAGGTTCAACCAATATTTTGGCATAATGATATTGAAGAAAATAATATCATTTGCGAAAGAAATAACATCCTTTACCTCAAAATAACCGTACTTCTAACTGAATTTCGGTATAGTCTTGTGAAACTTCATAGTATAGCAACACTCAAAGTATACTCAGAAGAATACGCTCGATAATATAGAGAGAAAAAAAACTTTGTTTACGGTGTGATTTTCAATTCTAACTTAGCCCTCTATTTATAGAAAAATATTAAAAGCGCAAAGGAGACTAAATTAATAAAATAATAATATTCTTTCTTAACTTCCTTAGTGACCTTTTTTGGTCAAAACACATGACCACCCATGTGCCAACAACCACAAAAACGTTTTTCTTAAATAAAATAATTAAAATTTCCAAAAATCAATTATTTTTGAACTCAGGAACTTGATAATTCACAATTAATAGCCCTTTTATCGGAAAATTGAATCTCGCGACTTTTTATAGGAATTTCAATTCTCTACAACTTTCTGAGAAGAAAGTTTTTTCAAATTCCAAACAGAAATTGACCAAAATCCATAAACGGACGATTTTACAGTCTATAATCAATTTTCGATCAAGAATTGTGTCCACCGACACACAAAACATGTGTTAAACATTTAATGCCACAAAAATACTCTTCCTCCTCATATATCCCACATTCATTGTAAAAATATCACCGTTAATATATTATTAAAATAATATATTTAAATGAATTATTTTATCAGAAAAAGATAAAATATTAATTTTCAACAATTGTCACATTAAAAAATTTTCTCCATCTATATCCACATAAAATGAATATTTTCTTTATCATAATAATCAATAATTAATTATTCAAAAATAATATTACTGAGAATCACGATCTTGACAACCGGTAGTTCCGAGGATAGAGGGGCTTTCAATAAAGATTTCTCTCTTCTGGTAGTATGATTAGTGACCAAACCTCTCCTTGAGCAGAACTTTCTAGACATTGCCAATAATGTTATCGATAATATTATTCAAATAATATGAATTATTGATCGATGATGGAAAATCTTGTGCGATGACAATTATTGAAACAATAATAATATAAATATCAATATGACAATTATTGAATCAATAAAAAAATAATACATAATTCTTTGTAACAATTATTGAGTAGTGTCTTTTACGTGCGAATCAATAATTCAACAACATTATGTAATCTGGTAGTGTCTTCTTTGTGCAACCAACGCATATTACGTATTTTAACTACCGGGTAACCCAAGCGGTGTTAAGCGGTAACAATTTATGCCGAATTATTTATAAAACTCGATCTTTGTCGTTTTCCTTCATCCAACCGTTTTTTTCGTTATGGGGCCCCAAATGATGCTATGGCGTCGTAAATGCGGAGATTCAAACAAAAAAGAATATTCCACGACCAAACGAATATTCCAAACAATAACGAATATTTTATAACCACTTGCTTATTTTGTAAACTTTGCGCATTTCACCCATAACCAAAGTATTATATCAAATTAACCCTTATTAATTTAGAATAATGAATAGAGGAAAATTTAATTTATTTATAATAAGTTGGGGTCTTACACAACACTCATCTGAGCCAAATAGAAACAGCAGTGACATGTTTGTTGAAAATAAACACCAAATACTAAGGACTGTGTTAAGTGTCATAACCCATAATACATTAAGATATTAATAATACAAAACAGTTCTTACTCCATGAAAACCTATGTGGTTTCAAATATCCAAATAACAGAAATCATGTAACGAAGGGGATTCAAATTTGTACAAATGGTACTTTGAACTTAGAACGAACATGAAGAAATTAACGATACTTCTATATCTTTTGAGTTGTTCTGCTGAATCGGTCGCTCAAGATCTTTGATCTCTAACAAAACACAGCCTTTTAAGTAATGCTAAGTTGAAAAGCATCTTTCATTTGCAATAGACATCAGGAGGTATTAGTGCAACAATAGTTCTAGGCGTTGACTGAAATCAAACCAACACCAACAGTGTCTCTAATTTAAGAGTAAGATGCAGAGGAAGAAAATGATGATTGAACTAACAATTTAAAGTGCAAAAACAGTTACTATATCTGTCTTACAAAACATAATTTAGAGATACGATAACTTGAGTTTAGAAAAGTCAACCCTAACATATAATTTAAAGGGATTTGTCAACAGGCAATGTGAAAATATTGATGGTGCAAAAAATGAACAGAATGTTAGTGTCTTTGGTTACAAAAGTTAATGCCCCAGAAGAACTGCAGTGGAAAAGAGCAACCAAGTATTTAACATCACTATTTTACTTAAATGGCTCCTTGAAGTCCCACTCCCCAATAACTTAATATATCTGTGTATAAAGTGCAGGCAGGTAATAGATTTGTCATCAAAACTGCTGCAACAGAGAGCATGGGAAAAGGTTAATATCACTATTTCCTTACATTTTCCACTTAAGACCCCGATATCCTAATAGAATATTCTCACCAAGCAACACGTTTAAAAGACCACCAATAAGAAGAATACCCAAGTTCACATGTCACACTTCATATTCTAGTTCGCATCACAAACTAGGAAGAAACGTGAAAAAGATAAATTACAGTCGTTACTATCACATAGTAAGGAGCTTATGTTATTGAGTGAATTAATGTGTCAATTTTAAATGACATAAAGGTATTCATGCAATGGTGATCCGTTGTCCTGCTAAAGTACCTAGAAAAGAGGCAATTTATATATCTTGATCAGTAATAAACTAGTGTCACAAGTTAACAACACTGAAGGAAAATTTAAGGGTGACAAACATCAGAAAAAGTAATTAGCACAACTATAATTAGTTAATAAATGATACTGCAAAAAGAAAAAATTGGACAAAACCAAGTTAACTGGACCAAAGAGCACAATATTAGACTCACCTACTTTTCGAAGGGGGCTTGGGTGGGTCGATGTATAATTGTATACCAGACAAGTATGGAACATAATACTGCATTATTGAGTCTGTTCCATTCAACAACAGTGGTACTCCAGCTCCATACACACTCCATTCTTTTAAGGATTTCCATAAATCCCCAAGACAATAAAATGGACGCGGCCCAGCTTCCCTACTTCTCCATCCCCTTTCATCCACCTGTAACCCCAAACAAGCGTCAATTGAAAAGTAGTACTCATGAAATGCAAAAAATAAAACAAACTAAAAATCTAGAATTTTGTGTAGTACCATAGAAAAAATAACAGAATCATAATCAAATTGACAAAGACTAAGTTCTGCTGATGCAAAAGTAATTACTCCATTTAGTAAAGTAACAAGGAGATTAAATGTTTTTTTACTTTCCCGCATTTTCCCATTGACCAAACAACAAAAGTTTAGGGTTTTAAAAAGAAAAGCCCTAATTTTTTAATACCTCAGAACAGTACTGGGCGGGAACAAAGGGAGTAACAGATTCAACTAGACGATCCAAGTTAGTCTCGCTGGTCGCCGTCCTCGGAGGAGAAGAAGAGCAGACGGAAGTCGGTTTAAACAATGTAGTTGTCGAATCATCGGAGTCGGTTCGATTCTCCGCATTCACAACAGCCGTATCCGCAGATACCGCCGTCGGCGGCTGGTGAAGCTGGTTAAGTTGTCTCTGTAGCAGTTGTTCCTGCTGTTGCTGTAACAACTGCTGGTGCCTCCGCATCGCCGGCGGGTTATAGAATCGGTCTCCGCCGTGTCTGCGCGAAACGGCGAAGCCTCCATTTCCAGCCATTCTCTCTGGATTATTATATAATTTACTGAAAAGTAATCAGCAAATCAGAAGAAAATCAAAAGATATAGAGATTACTCTCAATTAAACTAAATGGGTATGAATTAAAATGCTCATGGATCAAAATTGAGTTCCATATTGATCGAGTAGCTAGGGTTTTGGAGGTTTTTCGAAGTATTTTTGCAGCTGAAAATGAGAAGGGGGTAAGAATTCACGACGACTGTCGTTTGGATTTGGCAAAAAGAAAAAACGAATACAAATAGTCTCACCACTGATGGAGAAGAAAGAGAAATAGGAAGTCTTTTTCTCTGAATTGACGCATGTGCCCTTTGTTTTGTTTTGACTTTTTGGTGATCTGTACTGATACAACTTCAACCTTACACGTGGTCAATTATGTACACATAATTTCTTGTAATGACAGGTTGGACTTTCTAACCTAACAACGGTGTACACATAATTTCTTGCAACTTTTAATATAGTAGTAAGATTTTTTGTTATCAAAATACTATTGTAATTTTTTTTATAAAATATTATTAAAGATAAAATTAATTATTTTCAAGATATGCATGAATCGTATCAAATTTTAAAATTAAAAATATTTAAAATTAATTTTAGAAAATAATTATTGACCTTATATTTTTTTAATGGAGGAAGTTAATTTTTATTTATTTATTATATTTGGAACCTAAATATGATATTATATTTTTTTAATGGAGGGAGTACTCCTAATGACGTAACTAACATTATTAGTTTCCTAGATAAACAAGCCTCACGTTCGAGTAATCTTGGAATAGTAGTATTAAATTAACAATTTACTTAATATATCGGGTGACCCGTTTGTGGCGAATCGTCCGATGACAGACGATTGGCTTGAATTTAATGGTTGATGAGAGAGAAAAAGAGAAAAGGTGCAGAACAAAAATATCCTTTTGGATTCTCACGGCGGTTCTCGCTCTCGATCTCATCGATAAACATATAAACCCACCCCGATTTCTTCAAAACTGTTAGGATCAAAACCTATTACGAGCTTAATATTCAACTTTGGCAACAGCTGGCCATGCGACTTTGGTTCTCTGCGATTGCCCTCTCGAGAGAGGACTCTTTCATTTATTATATTAATCAAGTATTCTTCTTCTTTGCCGCTTCATTTCTGTCTGATTACAGTAGATTCAGCTATGACTGCCGATACCCATCTCCCTAATTCCAAGGGCCTCCTTTGTAATGCTGGTGCCGGTGCTGCAGCTGGTTCGTAATTCAATATTAGATGTTGATTGTTTTGACTGATTTTGTTTTTCTGTTTTAATTGGGGTTCTTATGATTGGTTAATTGGATTATTGGGAATTTGATGTAGGAGTTATCGCAGCTACATTTGTATGCCCCTTGGATGTTATCAAGACCAGGTTACAGGTTCATGGTGCACCCATGCTTGGAAATGGAACTGTTAGAGGTATGGAATCTTTTCATGTATGGACTTTGTTCTGTTTTGAAATTTTGTATTGGAGCACATATCGAACAACTTTTAATCGCAAAGAATGAATTAAATGGGAAGGCCCTAAATTGTAAATCCAAAGTGTTCTTTCTCCAAAATTTGGAAACTAATCCGGGGGCTGTTTTGGCAGTGTATCTCGTGTGGGTTGTGTCTATTGAATGCATGTTGTCCTTGTAATATGTATATGTAGTACAGTAGTAGTTGAAGTCAGAAGCTTGACTATTTTAGATGTTTCAAATATAGTACATAAAAGATCACATACAACGTCATTGTCTTTGTTTCATGAATACTGCACTTGAAATAATGTTGGAACTTGATTGAGTGGTGGTAAGGTGATATACAATCAGTGCCTGAAAGTCTTCAATTTTGATCAGGTAGTCTTATAGTTGGTAGTTTGGAACAAATATTCCAGAAGGAGGGATTGCGTGGCATGTACCGTGGGCTTTCTCCCACCATTTTAGCCTTACTTCCAAACTGGGCGGTGAGTTATGTTATTTACTAATAACTGATTGTTTATGCCTGTTCTGCCTGAGTTCTTGTAGCTATTTTATTCACTTTTGGGTAAATGATAATTTGGTCCTCTTCTCGTCAGTCTTCAGGTATGTTCTTATAGGTATTAGGATAGCTGGTATTATACAATGCTAAATTCAACCCAAAAGAGAATGGTTAATAGTGTTACAAGAGTTGCACTTTTTGGTATTTAGGATTTGTTGTTAAGAAATTTGCTTTACCTTAACACTGTATAGTCTTCATAAGTTTTGGAAAAGAATGGAGAAAGGCATAAGAGTGCTTAAGATCTGGAAAAATCTGTCACTTCACTTGTCTTAGTATCCTCTTTCCAACCTCTTACAGAACTTGTTCCCCAAAACAAGCTCTTCGATGTAGAATTCATGCATGTGTGAGTTGCCAAAAGTTTATTGGGTTGAGATAGTGACAATCATTGATATACCAAAACATGTTACAATACTTTTATAATCTGAGTAATATTTGCGACGACCCTACGGGAAATAATACTTTAGATATATGATGTTAGCGGACCTATTCTATTATGAATTTAAACTTTTCTTTTATGTTCCACATGTATGGGCACATAGAAAAGTAGCTATAATTTAGGGCCTAGAGTTGGTGCGTTTTATACTCAAATTCAGTATAGTGGATTGCTCTTCCTCTCCGCCGTGGACGAGGCTAAATGCCGATACCACATGTATCTTGTACTATTCTCTATTCAGTTTGTTTCCGATTTCATTGTTTCCTAGTAGAGTAATTGTCGCAGCAAAAACCAATTGAAATGTTTTATAATAACAAAAGGAGCAGACTTAATAGACTTAACCTTAACATAGGAAGAGAAGTCATTGAAATTCTATGCTTATAATTGTAGATATAGATAGATAATTAGATAGAGTTGTATAGCTAATTGTTTTGATGCACATGCATGCTAATATACTACACTTCATGCCAAGGATCTCTTATAGTCTAATTGTTTTCGGAACCTTCTGCCATTCCTTGGAAAAACACTCACCAAACTTTGAACCACCTTCTACTTGCCAAAAGCATGATTTTTTTCTTTGTGGGTGGGGTAGGAATATGTAACATTTATTAATTAATATATACAGCTAGGATACGTATCCAGATGTATGGATGGCGTATTCACGCTGGGCACATATTCAGTGCTTCTGCCCAAAATGGCGTATCGATGCATCATATATTGAGGCCATGTGGTGGCTGAAATTTTGCAGCATGCTTGTAGGAACATCAGTATCAAAGGTTGACTCATTTTACTTATCAAAAATATATGTCAAACTTAACTCCAATCTATTAGTAGTTAAGCTATATTGATTGAATATTCATAACTTCATTTTAAATCATGTTCTACTTATTCAACATGAAATCAATATTTAACTCTCTAGTAGAGTCTATGTTTTAATTAAGCAAGCTGGAATTCATGGTCTGCTTTCATTCTTCTTCCCCCTAATATTTTTTTCTTCCTTTTTTCTTTTTTGTTTTGTTATTTTTTTTTTTTTTTTTTTTTTTGGGGGGGAAGATGTGTGAAAACTTTTTACATTGTTATGGTGTTTTCTTGATCAATATTGTCTTTGGATGAAGGGGTGACTATGTCTGTGCTGAGGTTTACTTTCTGAAATGACCTGTCTGTTATTACTTTTGCAGGTTTATTTTACAATTTATGATCAACTGAAAACTTTTTTGTGCTCTGACGGTTAGTTCATGACTTTGTTACCTGCTTTTGTTATGGTAGATATACATGTCTTGCTGCCTCACATTTGTCCCTTTGAATGAACTGTATTCATCTTGTAGTCTATATTTGAATTCAGTAAATTGTTTCTTCTTTTTTAACCTTTCCTTTTAATTAGTTAATGTGTTTTTAGTTGTTGTGCCTATGTAGATGGGAATCATCAACTTTCAATAGGTGCCAATGTCATAGCTGCTGCAGGTGCTGGAGCTGCAACAACCATAGTGACAAATCCTCTTTGGGTTGTGAAGACAAGGCTTCAGGTATTTATCTCAAATTAAAATTCGTTATTATTTGGGCTCGTTTCTTATGTAGCCTGTAGGCACGAAGTTGAAATTAATAAGGTCAATCACTTTTTCGTGCTTATCACCTGGGTGGGGGACAGTCCCGACTCTCCTGAGTTGTCTTTATATATGTTTCTTTTTATTCCTTACTTGACGAAAAGGTTTGCTAACTAGTTTAGTAATTTTTGTGAGCCATTGTAGTCCCTAAAATAGATAGAATGTGAATTTTCTTTCTGTTCATGAATTACTTTTGATTTGACTATTTACTGCCTACCAACTTTTTCCCTGGATTTTGTGAATGTTTTTGTTTTATAGTGTGTGCTTCTTTACTACATTTTTTTAATGAAAACCAAACTGCATTACCGACTCTAAGTTGAACTTCTTGAAAAGGATACTGATTTTAGGTTGAACCACTAAGATCATGTTTGTTTGCAAGGATAACACTTGTTATAGGACTATTAATTTCAAGTCTCATGTTTGTTTTTAAAAATAGACTTGGGACGATAATAAAATGACTTAAAAGGGGGGACTATTTAATACCATGTCCAACTAGGTATTATACTCCCTACCATCTGGCTCTAAAAATTTGTGAAAAAAATTAACCATAAACTTTGTTTAAAATGACCGATGTATCTTATCCTATCCATCTATACTCAAACTAATGAGAATATAATATCTTTGTTATTAGTGGAAAGGGTGGGTATAATAATCTAAACAATTAGTTTTTATCCAGTCCTTTAAATAATCATGAACAAAACAAATATAACATGAGTTTATTTCAAGTTATCCCATGTCCCATAAAAAATAAACCTGTGACTAGGACTATTTAATCTTATGATTAATAGTCTTGGGATTATAATCTATGAAAATATAGTCCCGGGATTATAATACTTGCAAACAAACATGGCCTAAGTGGTTTGAGAGTGAAAAGTGATTTAAATCATACTCGGAGTAAGCATTCTCTTGGAAGGCATGAGGTTGAATTAGTAGAATTAGAAGGCCGACCAGTTCCTCTAGATAGTACAGTGTGCCAGAATATCATCTACTAACAACTATATTAATACCTATGAAACTACATCTTTGTATTTAAATGCACCCAACCTTACTGGTGGATTTTATTTGAGGTATATCGTGATTTGTTCATCTTGTTTGTAATTTAATGGTATCTTTAACTTTATGATGATATCTTCGCAAAGTTTGAATTGCTAGATATTGCTCCTTTTATGGTTATAATACCCTTTACAACAACTCTACATTATTACCTTTTGGCATTTACGTGTATAGGATTATGTAGAGTGTTGGCTTTTATCTTTGGTGCTGTATTTCACATGCTTAAGTTCATGAACAAGGCCTCGAATCCCTGAGCATTTTTGTTCCATCTCTTCTCTTTGTACAGACTCAAGGAATGAGAATGGGTGTAGTGCTGTATAGGAATACATTTTCTGCTTTGAGGAGGATTGCTCATGAAGAGGGTATTCGTGGTTTATACAGGTTGTCTTTCCCTTTTCGTGTATGGTAAAGATAAATGCTATCATGGAAGTGTCTGCATTTATATACCATGACAGCATTTATATAGTAGTATGTATGATTTTAATGATATCTAATGATTTGGTTAAACAGTGGTCTCGTCCCTGCATTGGCTGGTATTAGTCACGTTGCTATCCAATTTCCAGCATATGAGAAGATCAAAATCTATTTGGCAGATCGAGGTATATTTTTCACCTAGTTCAGTTCTGCATGACCTTTAAAAGAAAAACTTGTGAACAGTGGTAAAAGTTTCTTAATGATATTTGTGATGATGTCAGATAACACTACAATGGATAAACTTGGTGCAACTGATGTAGCTGTTGCCTCTTCAGTTTCAAAAATAGTTGCATCTACATTGACATATCCACATGAGGTATGAAAGGAACTCCCTAGATTTAGCAACTTTAATTTTGTGATCAATATTAAAAAAAAATTGGTGCTCAAATAAGTTTCTGGTTTCTTATCTGTAATCTTGTTATAAAGAAGCGGAGTGTAACTGGAAGCAGCCTTAGCAGGGAAAACCTCTGCAAGGTCATTACAGTGACATCTTTATGAAAATTTGGCATTGTGCAAGTTTCAAGAAAAATGAAGTGAAAACAAACATTTGAAGTCAAATTAATGTCTTAGCCTATCTTTAGGACTTGGATGACTTTTCTGATGAGATATGTGCAGATGTCACTTTTCCAAGGAGGAGTGTCGGACAACTTTTACCATATTTAAACTCCCGAGTCTTTGTTAACTCAAATTTTTATGCACAGTCATGGAAGAGGTTACTTGGAGGAAAAGGGGGGTGGGGTGGGGTTGGAGTTAGTGAAGAGGTCATTTCCTTCAGTGGCATTTTGTTTTTAGTCTCCTCCTCTGATTCTGTATGCCTTGGTCTTAATTCTACAATAATAATCTTCTGCATTTGTCCCTTCTCAATCAATAGACATAGTCAGCAAAATGGTCATCCATCATAAGCTGATTCAAGTTTATTAATTTATCTGAATCATCTCCTTTTCTAGAGATGTCGGCAGGTTTGTTGATTCCCCTTTGTCTCAATTAATTCAATGACGACTTTATATGACACCATTAACAAGAGCCTTATCCTTTTATATATGGCTATGGCTACCAAAAACATTTTTTTAACCATCTTAATTCTTCAGCACTGTTCACCAGTTCAACTGAGTTTCCTTATATATTTACCGGAATAATTCTGAATATAAGCAGTGGAGAATACATATTATATTCTTGCCAAAAAATTGTGCAGGTTGTACGTTCAAGACTTCAAGAACAAGGGCATCACTCTGAGAAGCGGTACTCTGGCATGGTTGACTGCATCAAGAAAGTATTTCAACAGGAGGGTGTCACTGGTTTTTACCGTGGATGTGCCACCAACCTGCTCAGGACGACCCCAGCTGCTGTGATCACATTCACCAGCTTTGAGATGATCCACCGGTTCCTTGTTACTACATTCCCATCTGATTCACATCCTCACACATTGTGAAATTGGATCAAGATTGTATTGGGAATCTAGTGTGCATAAAGCAATTTATGTAACTATACATTCTTCCATCAGACTAGCTAATCCGGCCAGATATAGTTCCTTGATTGGTTGTGTATTTTAGTTATTATTGGTAGTTTGTAGCAATATTCAAAAGCAATTTCAACCCTCACTGGCCTTCTGTAGGCTGAAAGTCTACCAAGGGAAGTGAGGATATGTTACACTAGCTACAATGATAATGACGAAATTGAGAAGAAAAATGTTACAATACAGACATTTGAAAATTTGGCAGTTTTACTCTCTCTTAGTCCTGGTTGGTGCTGAACAATGAGAATCTTTTGGTGGTGCGGTAGTGGCAGCGGACGGCATTATAAACCCATCGGCGATGGCCCAACGGGTGGTTTGAGGGCATCTCCCGGTCCCCTATCCTTTTTTTAATTAGCCAAAAAGAAAAGAATTAAATCTGTGATCTGTGAATTGTGATACCTGATGTGTTGGGAATTAAATTTGCTATGCTGTGAATGATTGAAAAGTAGAATTGAAGCAAGCAGCAACAATTATAATAAGCCTTTGGACTTGGTCATATGGCTGGTGGGGCAATCTTAATAAACTAGTTATATGGCAAGTCTCGAGCATGAGATGGAATTCCCTAATGAATGTAGAAAGTAGAAGAAACTGAAGTATATGTTCCTTGAGGAGGACTAATACAAGACTTAAAAAGCATTGGGTAGGGCAGTTCATTAAAATATTCTTCTCACTTTAGATCCTAATGCCAGTAACAACTCATTAGCTCCGGGAAAAAAGGGATGCTCAATAACTTTACCCCCTCTTGTGACAACCTGGAAACTGAAGAGGTTTCTTTAGAATTCTTTAAGAAAATTCAACGCCATTTGGTTGAAAAGCTGGGACAAGAGTAAGGGCGTAAATGAATTGAGTCGAGTCGAGTATTAAGTTGTTCAGATTTAATTCATAATACCGAATTAAGCACGATCTCGAATCAGTTTGAATTTTTCGAACAAATATCAATAGAAAATTACAATTTGAGGAGGTTCGATTAATTTATCGAATTTTAATATTTACTCATATTTGAATCATCATTTATATTTTAAGTCGAACTCGAATCGAAATTTTAGTCGAACAAGAGAACTGCGTTTGTACTGAGTAGGGGGTGATGACAATAAAAATTATTTGATGTATCAACCTCTTAATCATCGATATAAACATCATTAATACCCTTTAATCATAATTTGGCTAATTTTTTAAAGTCTAAAGCATCAAAAAGATAAAAGAGTGCCCTATAATTTCATGGTTCATACTTCATTGTGAAAGGCCAGTTGCCCTACAGCCCCTCTAAATATCATGATAATAATCAAAATAAAAAAAGCAAAAAGAAGAGAAAAGAGAAACATATAATAACAATAATAATAATTATTATGTTTCTGTCTTTTCGTTTTAGTTAGGTAGTACAACTGCAATCCTATATATTTAATATTAACAGTTTAATTACTGGGACAAACTTTTCAAAAGTTTTGTTTCTTAACAAACTAGTGAGTATTTCTTCAACACAAAGTCTTATATAAATTATTTAATTAATCTTTGGTGTACGTGCTTAGAACTAAATTGGGTAATGATTTTCATGAACGAATGATGATGTTCGTCAACCATGTGAATTACTACTATCAAACCATCATTCCTTCTCCCTCCAAAAAGTAAGAGGGTATTATCGTAATTATGTAAAGGTGCCATTACTTTAACCTCTAATCAATAATGACATTGACACACACACACACACACACACACACACATATATATATATATATATATATATATATATATATATATATATATATATATATGATTAAGTATCTTGTTTTTACCCTTATTCGATTCACTTTGAAGCTCACCCTCTCTATTTTTGACGGACTGATGACGTTTCATGAATAAAGCAGCCGTAAATCTATACTTTTAGTGATCTTATATATGTTGTGCATTCTTTAAAAGTATGAGCGACAGTTAATATAATCGCAAATCGTGTCCGTCCGTCGCTAAAGAGGATGAGCTTCAGGTGAAATGAATAAAGGGTGAAATTTTTAAATCCGGATATATATATATATATATATATATATATATATATATATACGTATATATATATAATCTTCATTCCCAACATAACATTAGATAGATAGGCATGAAAATCAACAAACTTATGAAAATCATACCTTTATGTTATGCCCCAACAAGAATTATCACCACATTCATGAATTTGGAAATGTGGGGGCTAAAGTTATGTATAATTGTGTTGTTATATTTTTCCAAAATTATTGAAGAGATTTTATTGCCAGAATGAATAACCATGTACCACAATGATAATAATAGTATCAGTACGAGGTTAGGACATAATTATTTGCCATCAGTATGACTAGTGTTAACGTCAAAATCTTTCTCCACGTCCCAATCACGAAAAGGCGTCACGATCTCCTTACGATAAACACGACAAACACCCAAAGCTTGGCGCACGCCGGATCACGGGGATAGCTCGAGCGTGAGAGTAAAGTATGTCATTCACTGAGGTTAACTCGAGAGTATAAAAAAATCTAGTGTGTTGAGAGATTATGCCTATTATCAGTTGTGTGTCTGTGAATCTATGAAAAACGTACCTCTTTGTAAAGACTTACTCTCCAAGATATAATATCTTCGCACGGATTCTTGTGCCACCCACTACCATCGATATATATCCTCGATCCGATGGGTTCTGCAAGATCGCATGGAGCTTATCCGCTTTTGGCCCTTATTTTACCACCGTGGCTATAATCCCATCCACATTAATGCGTGGCGAGATATCTCGGTCATTTGTCATGCTATATCATCATTACAAGTCAAAGTAATAGATATTAAGTGACCCGATGGGTTAATCCAACGAACAGGCCGGTCCCTATAGGATTAAATAAAGCTAACACGATGTTGGGCCCAACAAGCCCTACTAGCTTAATTATAAAAGCCCAAGGAATAAATTAATAAATGAGCCCAATCTACCCTACCCGAATAGGAGAAATATCATGACCCAACATTACCCCCTAGTTTTTTGTTAAACAGGATGTTTAATGGAAAACTATAAACGGTCCACGATATCAGAATTTATTAGAGGTCTAAAATAGGAAATAATTGAGGCATACCCACTTTAATGCAAGAAAGGTTTTGAATTTGAACAAGATGAACCAATAGTTAGAAACTCAACAGTTAGGCCCAATCTGATAAGATATCCAAAGGTCGTCCCAAACATGTCCCATTCGAATTCTCATCATTACTGACATTTTTAATGCGCCGGCCTCGTTCCCTGTGTAACCGTCAATATAAAAGGTAAACTTTACCAATTTTGACGGTTTTACCTGCTAATTTGAAATTCGAACCTTTGAGCTTTCTTCTCCTTCTCAGAAATTCTCTTTCTAGCTTTCGGGACCTCAACAATGGTGAATCCAAGCCAGATTCCTTCAAGTTCCTCTCACTCAAACCCTAACCAAGAGGGTTTGAGTGCAAACCCACCATCTCCTGCCGATTTTTTCAAGGATGGGGAACAATTTCCTCATGCCAACATCCCGTCTACCATTACGGAATCCGAGATTCGTGCCCTCCGGATTCGACACAGATTCCGCACAATTACCATAAGGGGCTCCTCGCTCCGGAGGAAGCGAATGTACCAATGACAGGGCAATTTGGGTCGCCATGTCTGCTACTTTTACGGAAAAGGGATTCGCTACCCTTCACGTCTTTGTCGTCACCTCCCAGGATTCATAGGAGTGGGCTGGGCTTTCGGTGGTGCCCAACTCCTATATCCACATCTTGGCATTCATTGCCTTACGCCATGAGTTAGGGGTTACTCCCTTCATCGACCTTTTCTTCACCCTTTTCTACCATCGGTAGATCCAGAGAAGCGAGGGTTTAAGATCCCCGATGAGCACCCCTTCGAGCAACAAAAATTTGCACGAGAAATGGTTCTTCATCATTTGGACGAGAGATCTCTTCTCTTCCAGATGGACCACCTAGACCGGATCTCTCTGCGACTTTGGTGACATTCCAGAAAGCGTGTGAGGAAATGGGAGATTTTCGAGGAAGATCCTCCACGAGAATGGAGTTTTACCTCACCGACCAAACAAGCTGGTAGTATGATCATAAATGTAAGTTTTGAATAACTTTGCAATATAATTTACGAGGTATTTATGTGGCAAGGATCTTAATATGTGATTATTTGCGGTATCCACGATCAAACCAACTTCTTTGGAAGTGAGAGATTTGGGAGATTTTACAGTGGGGAGGACTTTGGAATGAACGAAGAGCTTCTCTTGAAGAGCCTTCTTCGACCAGACCCCCTACCTCCACTCCAAAGACTCTCTCCCCTTGGAATGATGAACACAAGCCGATTTGAGCCTTTCATTCTGAAGAAGTCCTCCGACCTCGCCAAGGAAGAAGAAGAGAATTTGCTAAAAGGCCGAGAACTACCCCTCATGAGATAGATCACGAAAGCGACGAGGAGGTTCTTCCCAGAACAAACCCATAATCAACTCCTCCAAGTGGCTCTGTCCCCACACCTTCCGAATCGGCTCCAATAAAGAGAGTCTACTTGACATACCTCTACACGATCGGGCGAAAGTCCTTCGTGCCAAAAAATTAAGATAAAAAATAATTCCCCTAACCGCTGAAGAAAACTCCGCGTCCCTCCAACTTCAACAATTGACCCCCCAACCGAAACCCAAACCCCACGATCTTTGAAATTTGGTTGAAAGCCGAGCCTCTTCTTGTCCGAAAAAAAAACATCCTTGGATGACCGGCCGGAGTTCAACCTCTCTTGCCGTCTTCACTCACGAGCCTACACACCGCCGATCTCCTTCCCCAGAAGGCGGTACACATGCGGGTCCTCACCGGTTCATGATCAACTCTGTGCCTTCTCCTCCGAGACACACGATTCTACCGAATTCAATGAGGATGCCATGGGCTCGCCAACTATGTGGCCCCGATTCAACGCCAACTTCCCTTTCAACTGTTGAAGCCTTCGATTCATGAGGCCGATGACCACCGATTCGGGAACAGAGACGAATAGGGACTTCTTAAGCGAAGGCATGAGCTACTTGGCGAAGGTAAATGGCTCCCTCCTTCCTCTGCTTTCCATACTTATTTTCGTACTTTCAGTATATCGAAAACTGATCAAATCATCTTGAACATGTCTGACAGTAAATCTTTGTATTCAAGGCGTCTGCGGCCCAAGATCTCTCGAGGCTGAATCCGAAGAGGAGGCACTGAGGAAGGAGAACTCCATCCTGAAGTCTGCCTTGGCTCGGGAAAGGACCCAACGTGAAGGCATTCTTTATACCAATGAAGGACTTCAGAAAGAGTTGGCCCAAGCCAAGGAAGATGTGAAGGCCTCCAAAGAAGAACTGAAGTCGACTAAAGCACAGCATGCTGAAATCGTTAATATGAACATCGACTTGGTTCAGAGGAGTGAACTAAGGATGAACAAGATCAAGGAGCTGAAGGCTGACACTAAGATCTTGACCAAGACGATCCATAAGCTGGAGCGGGAAGAAACCCGTCAGAAGAATATACGGCTGCAGCTCGAACAAGAAATCCGAGAACTCAAGGCTCTTCGGGACCTTGGGCCTCCTTTGACTGATGCTCTTCGCAAAGAGATATGTGAAGAGTATCGGAACTCGGATGAAATTAATGGAGAAATAATGAGGATTCATACGGAAAGCTACGAGCTCTCTTAGAAGTCGTGTAAGAGAAAATCGATCAAAGCCAACTTAGATCCATACTTGCTCGACTCTTCAGATGATGATGAGGATCTTTGCAAGCAACGACTTATGTTTCTCTTCGGTTTTATTTAAAAAATACTTGTAAAAACTTTCTGTTTATTTTACCTTTTTGTAAATAAATTAAGTATTAATGAAAAGTGATCTTCATCCTTATGACTTCAATATATTTTTACTTTCTGTCAATACTTCAATATGAATTTATATGGACAAATATACAAAAACCCCTTCGAGGATTTAACTCAAATTGTTAATTAACAATTAAGCATGTCATATAACAGATAAAGTGATTTAAAGAACGAGGCATTCCGAACTCAACACTTAGAAAAAATTCAGGTAATAAAGTAAAGAGACACTTATTCAGTTACCAAAGTGTGAGACAGATCTGCTTCATTGGGAATTTGTTTACCTCGAAAGACCTAACAATGCTTTAAGGATGACAACTTTTTACCACGAAGGGCATTCGACAAGGTCTAAGTGGCGACAATTGCCTACCACGAAGGGCCTGACAATGCCTTAAGGATGACACTTGCCTACCACGAAGGGCCTGACAAGGTCTAAGTGACGACAATTGCCTATCACGAAGGGCCTGACAATGCCTTAAGGACCACATGCCGAAGAGGCTACCATCGAATGGTCAGCAAGTCCTCCCGAACCTCCTAACACCAATGACGTTTGCCTACCACGAAGGGCCTGACAAACTCATAAGGACCACCTGCCGAAGGGGCTACCATCGAATGGTCAGCGAGTCCTCCCGAACCTCCTAACACCAATAACGTTTGCCTACTACGAAGGGCCTGACAAACTCATAAGGACCACCTGCCGAAGAGGCTACCATCGAATGGTCAGCGAGTCCTCCCGAACCTCCTAACACCAATGAACTGAGCAGCAACAGAGACAAAATTTGTTTGAGAGAAAAGAGGAATTTTATTGATGATGATGTAAATATTTGAGACTTAGATGTCTTCGACATTGGATCTCTTGAAAGTACTTTCTAAGCTTCGCCAACAATGCAAGTGTTTTTAATTACTGATCCATCTAATGCCTTCAAACGATAAGTCCCTGACTTCGGTACTTCAGTGATTTCGTAGGGTCCTTCCCAATTTGGCATCAGCTTTCCCAGATTACGAGGTGTAGATGCTTGACTTCTCTCCGAGGACAAAATCTCCTACTTCAAATGCAAGCTTTACCCCTATTATAATGCTTAGCCACTCTTCACGATAGTCGCCAATTTGATTAAAATTTGTTTCTCGACTTCTTCAAGAAAATCAAGATTGGCCTTGACCTCTTCTTCATTGTAGATCTCTCTGAATTGACTAACTCGAAGACTTGGAGATCCAATTTCAACTGGGACTAAGGCATCAGTGCCATAGGCCAATCTGAAAGGTGAATCCCCTGTCGTAGTCCTCGGAGTAGTTCGATAAGCCCATAGTACACTTGGCAGTTCTTACGGCCATCGCGCTTTAACCGTCCAACCTACGCTGATCCCATTCAACGGCGTTACGTTGGTTACTTCAACCTGTCCGTTTGATTGAGGATGAGCCCTTTGAAGTCTTTCATCTTTGGATCCCCTGATTACGCCAAAAATGCTTCAAACTTCGATCCTACAAACTAGCATCCATTATCCGATATTACCACCTTAGGAATTCCAAAACAGAATACCACCGATTCTTTCACGAATTTCAAACACTCTGTTCGTTATTGACCTAAGTGGCTTTTGCTTTACCCATTTGGTCATATAGTCTATATGGCAACTATAACAAAACCGACACGACCTTTTACTTTTGGTAGTGGACCCGAAGATATCAACCCCCCAGACAATGAAGGGTATAGGAGATAAAATCGAGTATAGCTCTTCTTCCGGTGGTGATAAAGGTATTAGGATCGTTGAGTGGCACTTCTCGCATTTCTTTACGTCTTCGATTGCTTTCTTGAAGATAGTAGTCGAAGAGTACCCGACGAAGTACTTTATAGGCTAATGACTTAGCGAGCCCACCATATGGTCGCCACAAATGCCTTCATGCACTTCTGGAGAAGCATATTAAAACGGATGGAGTTAAACATTTTAATAATGGAGACGAGAAGGCCGCCGGAAAAAGATCCCCATCAATCGAACAAAATTGGCACTCTTATACTTGATTTTCTTGGCAAGCATCCGATCCGAGGGTAAGACGCCATCAGCTAAATATTCTAGGTAGGGAGTCAACCAGCAGTTGGTTCGGTCAATGCACATTACCACTTCATGATGAACACTAGGATGTTGCAAAATTTCCAGGTACACCGATCCTTCAAAAACATTAACATCCGTAGTGGCTAGTCTGGCAAGTGCATCAGCAATGGAATTGTTGTTACGCTCGACCCCCTGAAACTCATAGGATTGGAAATACTGAAGCCATTCCTTCAATTCAGCCAAATACTTGATCATTCTCGGACCTCGAGCTTCGTATTCCCCAAAGATTTGTTTAACGACTAACTGAGAATCACTGAAGATGACTATTCTCCGACTTCAAGACTCTTATTAATCGTAAACCGCCAACATCGCTTCATACTCACTAAACCGTTGTTCGTTGCTTTGAATCGAAATCGATGGCATCGCCGCACTTGAATCCTCCGGACTCGTCAAGATAATCCTCGCTCCATCGACGTCCAAGTAGAAGACCCATCTGCATCTGGCGTCCATGAACTCTCCTTACATTGAAGAAGCGGCAAGAATCGCTCTGTCGGATCCTTCACCTCGACCACGACTTCATCGAACTAAAGCGAACACTCAACCACAAAATCGCCTAAGGCTTGGCCTTTGATGGCGGTTCGGGGATGATATTCAATAAAGAATTGGGACAACTCCATCGTCCATGCAGCTAGTCTCCCTGATACCTCTGGTTTACCCATAATCTTCTTTAAAGGTTGATCTGTGTATACTATTACCAGTCTACCCTTAAAGTATTGCCTAAGCTTTCGACTAGCAGTTATTAAAGCAAAAGCAAACTTCTCAATGTTTGGGTACCTTGTTTCAGCATCCCGAAGGACGTGGCTTACATAATAAACCGGGTGCTGCTTATCCCCGACTTCACGCACCAAAACCGCTCCTATTGCCAGCCAAAGCAGGCAATTAAGTACAAATATAGAGGCTCGGCAGGAACGGGCTTCACCAGCAAAGGCGTCGAAGATAAGTAGGACTTGATGCTTTGAAAGGCGTCTTCACACTCCGAAGTCCATTGGAACATTTTTGCATTCTTGACCCTTTGATGTATCAAAAGCGGCAAACATCTTTCTGCCGACTTGGACATGAACCTCCGCAAAGCTGCAATCCTTCCAGTCAGACGTTGAACATCTTTGAATGACTGAGAAGTCTTCATGTTCAGGATCGCTTGAATCTTCTCTGGATTGGCTTCAATTCCTCTTCGACTGACAAGATAACCCAGAAATTTGCCAGCACCCAGACCGAAAGTGCACTTAGTGGGATTCAGCCTCAAGTTGTGATGACGAATGGTCTGAAAACATTCCTCTAAATCATCCAAATGCTTATGCACCAACATACTTTTGACAATCATGTCATCCACATACACCTCAATATTCCTACCCAACTGATATATGAAGATATGGTTCATCATCCTCTGGTACGTGGCTTCGGCATTGATGAGGCCGAAAGTCATTTTCTTATAGGCATATACCGAACGATGCGTAATGAACGCCGTCTTCGGTATATCCTCTTTTACATGGAGATCGATGATACCCGGAGAATGCATCCATAAAACTTAATAAAGCATACCCCGAAGTGGCATCAATGAGTTAATCGATGTGGGGCAGCCGGTAGAAATCCTTCGGGCAGGCCTTATTCAGATCAGTATAATCAATGCAGACCCGCCATTTGCCATTCTGCTTTTGGACCAGCACCACATTAGCCATCCACTGCGGGTAGTCAATCTCAAAGATGAAGTCAGCTGCCAACAGTTTTGCAATCTCGTCATCTATGATCCGTTGACTTTCGGTGCAAAGATCATCCTCTTTCTGGCTTGCAAGACTTCTTTTTGACGTCCACTTCAATCGATGCTCAAAGAATATCCTCGCATTCTCCGGCATGTCACGAGGTTCCCGTGCGAAGATGTCGTATAACACCTCGGGAGTTCTACGAGGTTAAATCAGGAGAGGTTCCGTGACGAACCTATTTTCACCATTTTGTCGCTTTTGCGGGATGAACTCTATCTCCTCCGTTTCTTCAAATTTGGCATGACCAGCGGTTCGGAACTACTCTCGGTGAAGGTTCGATCTCTATTGTCATGGATGCGCTACGCTTCGATACCCCCACTCAAAGTAACATGACATTTACGTAACATCTTACGGCGAGATCAAATCTCCTTTCACCTCCCCAACCCCATGGTAGTAGGAAATTTGATTTTGAAATGAGGTATTGACGTTCTGACTTGTAAAGCAATTAGAGTGGGCCTCCCAAAATAGCATTATAAGCGAGAATCTACACGCATGACATAAAATTTGCAAATAATTTCTACTGTTGAGGCCGTTCCAAATCGATTGACGATTCAATGGTCCCACCCATAACTTAGGATCATTCTTTGAAACCATAAAGAGAGCCCTCTGTCCTATTTCCATCTTTTGCCCGTCAGATTCATCCTTTGATAACCATGGGCATACAGGATGTCCACGAAGACCCATTATCTACCATCATCCTTTTCATATCCACTTTGAACCCAACATGCGACAAGCACCAATGATCCTTCGATGCGGTTCGATGACTTAGAAGGTAATCTTCATCAAGAAAAGAGATCACCGTATTCGGATAAGGTCTATCGATCTTCGGAAGGTACCATATCCAACATGGCCGAATCCAAATAAGCCGGTAACTTCTTCCCAACGAGCTTGCGAAGTACCCCGGTGATGACATCTATCACATGCCTTGCAGTGACCCGGGTCGGGGTAACGTTGGGTGATTCAGTTAATTGGAGCCGACAGTATTCGGATCTGTTGTTGATTAGTTCTGGCAGCCACATACTGAACTAAAGCCCCACCTTGCACCTTTCTTTCAATGAAGTCTTTTAAACTGGCGCAATCATTTGTATCATGACCCGAAGCTTGATGGTAATCACAATACTTACGAGGATTCCCTTTTAGGGCTTGATGTTATCTCGAGGTGGCTTGAAGATAGGTTGATTTTTGATCGATCCAAGATAATGTACTTTGCTCTGCATTAAAGCCGTAGACGTCGTCCGATTTATTCTATGGGTTGAGCGGACGAGCGTCCTCCCCCCGCCTCCAATTGTTGTACCTCTTTGTCCCGCATTCACGATGGCGGTCTCTATTCCCTTCATTCTTCTTCTGGTCTTCATCGGTCTTGTCCCGATCTGTCTCTTTAAGCCGATCTGAAGGACGCTTGAGGCTACTCATGGCTTCCTCCACCACGATATAGCTTCTTGGCTTTGTCAAAGGCTTCAATGAGACTCTTGGAATGGTGGTTAAACATAAGTTTTTTCACCAACTTTTCCGATTTGACCAAATCTAACCCATTCTCAAAGCAGATCCCACGTACTGTAGATCGTTCAAATCGCCACTTGGCCGACCGCGCTTCCGGAATCGCGCTTTCACATCATGGCCCAAAGACTCATTAGAGGATCGTCGAACTTGAGCCAATGAACAGTTGGTTTTCCCTCTCTTTCGTTACTCCTAAAGCGAGCATGAAATTTTCGCACATATCTTCCCGAAGAGATTGAATCGAGGTAAGGTCCCCATCCACCTTTAGGGCATCCTTTCTAAGAGTTGTGACAAAAGTATGGCATTTAGAAGATCGCTAAAGTCATAATAATCCATAAGTCGATTGAGCGTCTCGACTATGGTCGGGTGGTCCCCGATCCGTCATAACTTTCAATATGGGGCAACTTCTTGGTGGGATCGACTTTTTCTCTAAGAATCTCCACACGAAAAAAGGGATGCCTTCTTTCCGGAGTGTCTTTGGTTTTCGAAACTGTGGCAGTTCGCTTCAAGCTCCTTGATTCTTTAACCAGATATCTCCGCCTTACGGGTTGAGATGATGCCTCCTTCTCCGGTGTGACCCTTCTTCCTATATCATGCAGACCAGATTCTTTCAATGTAACCTTCAACTTTAGAGGGCTTCTCCACGACGAGTGTCTACGGTATGGGTACCCTCGATGAGACTCTCGGGAGTATGTCCCGGGATATACTTCCCCTCCGAACCCGCACTATGGTGAGAATGTGCGGCGACAAGGGCATTCTTTGCATGCTGCTGAGTGCGATCCTGGATCGACCTCTTCTCTCGCTTCGTCCCCTCGTCCCCTTAGAATCGGCAAGGTGATATGTCCTCTTTGATCTTGGAGGAGTATGGATTCGGGACCTTCTTCTCTCCCTAGTTCGGCTTGAGAGACAATGCATGAATGAATGAAGCGGAGTTCCTTCCCACTCGATGTTCTTTTGCTTTTGGATTGGACATGTTGAGCTCTTCATCTCTCAACTCGCCATCCGAGCCATCTCGCTTTCAAATTTATATCGACGCCGCTTCAAAAGTACTTCCATAGCTTTATCCGCCTCATCTCGCCATCTTAGCCAACCGGGAGGCCTTTGATCTGGTCATCTCTAGACGAAGTTCGAGTTAAGCGAGGTGCATTCTACTCGTTTCGACCATGGCGAGACCCCCTTCTCCGTCGGGAATACCAACTTACGCTTGGCTTGCTTTTCTCCGCCTTGGTAGAGAATCTTGGTGAACATTTGATATTTGTCTTAGCATGAATACTTATGGTTGGTCCCAAACGATCTTCGCGAGATATTCAGAGATCTTGATTCAGCGACATATCGTGGTGTCTTCCTTGAATGTAGGTGTTCTACTCTTCCCATGGCCGAATAGAATAAAACACACTCGTGATTGAAAAATACTCAAGACACTAGAACTCGACCCTCCTTCTAGCGCTTAATGTTAACGCCAGATCTTTCTCCACGCCCCAATCACGAAAGACGTCCCCGATCTCCGCAGACAAGAAAACACGACAAACACCACAAACTTGACGGTAGGGATCACGGGGATAGCTTCAGCGTGAGAGTAAGTATGTCTGTTCACAAGGTTAACTCGAGAGTATAATAAAATCTAGTGTATTGAGAGATTATGCCTATTATCAGTTGTGTGTCTATGAATCTATGAAAAACGTACCTCTTTGTAAAGACTTACTCTCCAAGATATAATAGCTTCGCCTGGATTATTGTGCCACCCACTACCATCCGACATATCCCTCGATCGATGGGTTTCCGATCGCATGGAGCTTATCCATCGCTTTTGGCCCATTATTTACCGCCGACCGGCTTATAATCCCATCCACATTAATGCATGGCGAGATATATCTCTTGGCCAATTGTCATGCTATATCATCATTCTGTCAAAGTAATAGATATTAAGTGACCCAATGAGTTAATCCAACGAACCGACCCGATCCTATAGAATTAAATAAAGCTAACACAGTGACTGGGCCCAACAAGCCCCACGGCTTAATTATAAAAACCCAAGGGAATAAATTAATAAATGAGCCCAATCTATCCGGCCCAAATAGGAGAAATATCATGACCCAACAATTAGTATTTTTTTTTGCTTATTTGTTAGATTATTCCTATTCGCACAAGCCACTTAGATTTAATTACGTATAAAAAAACTACACATAATAATAATAACTTTATGGATCATCATCACTACTTAATTAATAATTTATTATTTTTAGCTGTAAATATGTAACTCAAATACTAGTATATTCTTAATAGTATTTATAAATGATTTTTTAATATATTTTATTCCATTCTTATTTTTAATTGGGTATGCTTTGCATGGCAGTTAGCCAGTAGGTGTGCGAATGTGGAACCTGTTAGGTTTGTCTCCAAAGCAACAATTTGAATATTTTGAACGTTGAAGCCACAGTAGCTAGCATAAGCATAGCCACGAATCGAATACACGAATCTAGCGCGGCCTTGAGTTTTGAATAGCCTAAAGTCATAATAAAAAAATCTGAGTCTAAGGTAAATTTTTTGTAATTTTTTAAATTTAAACTAACGTGAGCTAATTTTTTTGTTTTGATATATATATATACATAATACAAATGACTCTTGGAACTCTCAAAAGTTATAAATTTTAGTGGGCCTAAAGTCCAGACACGTTAGACTTTAGCAGAGCCCATGCTGCACGAATCTACCCATGTTACACTCACTATATATAAATTGCTTGTTTCTTTTTTTGTGGTTTAGGCTGATAAGCTTATTATTTATGCGTTAATTAAAATTAATTTTTTTATAGAACGACAAGCTTCTACATTAGTCCGGTGTAATTTTGATAAGTGATTGAACGCAATAAATCAAGAAAGGGAACAAATCTCTTTAACCACCAATGCAATGCAAGGTTGTTGGTCAAAATGTAATTAAGGTACAGTTTGTTTATATATGATTGTCTCTTAATGGACCGACTCTTATTCGCTAAGAGGTTGTTTGTTTATTTTTTTGTTACCTCTGAATGCCTCTTAATCAGTAAGACAGAAAATGAAATCTTAATAATTAAGAGGTGCCTCTTAATGAAATTTTTTTGATAATTTTTTTTATATATAAATATATTCAACAATATTATGCACTCATTTTTATTAAATTGAATATTTAAAATTATTAAATAAATTTTTATCCTTTAAAATGATAAAATAGTGTCATTAAATGACAACTTACTTTTTAGTTATCAAATAATTTTTTAGATTCAGACCTCATAACTATGTAGATGATCTAATTTATTAAGACATCATAATCATTCAGATCTTTAACTCCCAAGTTTATCAAACACAACCTAAGTAGTAGTGTCACAAAGAAAATAATTGTATTATTATTTTTATGAATATTCTTTCTAAAATTAAAAATTAAATCCGTGAGAATTATGAGGGGAAAACATTTTCTAAAAAGGGAGAAAACCTGCAGTAGAAAAAAATATATACTAGTTTATGATTAGTTTTTAATTCGGTCATGTTAAAATATCAAATTCCTTATTAATACTCTAATAATGTGGTAAGGTAACAAACTAACCATATTTTAATTGGAAACGGCCACTAAATTCCCTGGTGTTTATTTGAGGCTGCACATAGTGTATATGATTTTCTTCCTTGGTTTTGATCAAAACTCTCTCCCTGTTGTCCCGAACCTGACCTCCCTGACCTGATCCAATTACCCTTGTATGTATAAAGCACCAAAGAAGAAAAGTTCCTGGAATAAGAAAAGTTTCAGGTTGGGATAGTAGGCATGGAACGAGGTTCGGAAAGTGATGTTATACGGGGGGAGGGAGGATTATCATTTTTCAAAAGTGAAGTTTAGTAGTCAGTATAAAGAGAAAAAGCACACAAGAATGGCGGATTGTAAAGTGATCATGTATTAGCACAGATAGCCATTACTTGCTCTTCTCTTCCACTCACATTTCCACGTTTCTCCATCTCTATCTATTCATCTATATCTGTATACTTACCCTTAGTTTCAACTCTCGACGGACTGTTTCTATTCCGATATTGTCTTCTCCCATGTCAGTTCGTTTTGGGACCTTAAATTGAAGAACAATACCTAATTGTCTGTTTATATTTGGGTTTGAATTGGAAGTTTGATTTTTGTTGTCAGAGGAGTAAGGTTTTTGTTTCGTAGTGATTCATTAGTAATGGCGGCTGAAGGAGTATTATCGTTCTCGGTGGCGTCTGTGGTGGAGGATGTTCTTCAACAACACAACATTCGTTCCCGAGATTTGGATTTGGATTCTCGTAGAGCTGAGGAAGCCGGTACCTCTTTTTACTTTTCATCTTCTTCCCTCTAATTTATCCAACTTCTGTCATTTTCTTAGTAATTATACTTGTTTATGGACGAAAATGTGAAAATTTTGGTATTCGGGTGTTATTCTATTTTGCTGCTTGTTATTTATATATTTGCTGAGCTGAATTCTCAAATTAAAAATCCAAAACAAAAGTTAGCTTCAGATCAGAGTCGGTATGTTTTGTTTTCCAATTTGTAATTTTAATTTCTACCGATGACTGTATTACAATCAAGTGTCTTTGTTGTTTGCCACTTGGTGAATTGTGTAATTTTCTTTTTCACAAAATGTGTCTAAGCTAAATTCTATCAATAGTACTCCCTTAGTTCCAAAATTGGATTGACTTTTTGGAAAACTCTTTTTTTTTTTTAACTTATCCTAATATTGGCTAGAAATTTAGTAGCGGTGGCATAATAATACTCAATCAACTAAAGCATTTTTCAATTTTATTTGTAGCAATAAGAAGGTATGAAGTTGCTGTCTGGTTGAGAAAAGATGGTGGGGTTAGTTGGAGCCAGAGATTTGCCTGCAGAGCCTTCTGAGGAAGAGTTCAGGTTTGGTTTGAGAAGTGGCTAATTCTCTGCAATGTTCTGAATAAGATTCAACCAGGAGCTGTATCAAAGGTAAAAACTTCATTTTCTCTCAAATTGCTTAAACATAGAAATATACATTAAATTGATGTGAATAAGGTTAACATTAGGCCATCAATTTTCAGGTCGTTGAAAGCCCATGTGATTCTACTCTTATACCTGATGGAGCAGCATTATCTGCATATCAGTACTTCGAAAACGTGAGAAACTTTCTTGTATCTGTGCAAGAGATTGGACTTCCTACTTTTGAAGCATCTGATTTGGAACAGGTAGCATTGTAGCTGCAAAAATTTTATTAGTTTAAAAATTATACTGAATTTCTTTTGCTAATTTATAAAGACTGAGTTTATACAGAGTAAAATTGTTTAAATAAATTTTTGTTATTTGATTTGGGATGCTATTTTGCAGAACAAATTATGTCAAATAACATCATGTTACATGTATAATTTGCAGGGAGGGAAATCTGCAAGGATTGTCAATTGTGTTTTGGGACTCAAATCATACAATGACTGGAAACAGACTGGTGGCAATGGAGTATGGAAATTTGGTGGAACTTTAAAACCCTCCACACCTCTCAAACATCATGTGCGCAAAAACTCAGAGCCATTCACAAGTTCTTTGTCTAGGAATATGTCAATGAATGAAAAATCCTTAAGTGCTCTTTGCCCTGATAGCGAATCTAATAAAATGGTATGTGAGCTGTACTAACTAAATATTGTATATGCAGTGGTGCAATTTTCTGAATGCAGAAAGTGACTACTAGTTTGTATTCTCATATGCAGCCTAGTTTGAACTTAAGTATGCTTGTTCGCACAATTCTATTAGATAAGAAGGCTGAAGAAGTTCCCACTGTAAGTACAAGTGTGCCAACTGCTATTTATTTTTTCAAAGAAACTTCCTCACTGGTCTTGGTGGAATTTTTTTAGCTCTTTTGAGATTATGGGTGATGGGGAGAGCATTGAGTGGCAGCATGAAATTAGCCTGGATTTTCATGTTCACTATTTATTGCAGTTAAATAGTTAATTATTCTAAATGGATTGCCTAGCTGCATTTCTTTTCTTCTATATTATGGATTAGGTGAATAGCTCAAAAAAATTCCAGTGGCAATCTAACTTCAAGAGGGGGGGTTGTGACATTGGCATTGGCTTTGATTTTAGTCAACATTTTAACTTACTATGCTTTTATAAATTCTTAGTCACCATGCTTTTTTCTGCTTGCAACAGCTTGTAGAATCTGTGCTAACTAAGGTTATGGAGGAATTTGAGCATCGCCTTGCAAGCCAAGTTGAATTGGTATGCTTGTTGTCATTGTCATTCAAGACATACTGCTTACTCTTATGCTCGAAATAATACATAATGCTAGGAGGATTTCTCACAACTTTACATCTTTTAAATATCTTTAAAACTTCACATGTACCATGTAATGCTGGGTACTTTTATTTTACTGGACATTTATGTTATTTTATCCAACAGAAGAAAGCATCTTCAAAAGATGTAGTTGTTTCTCATGGAAACAAGATTCTTCTGAGACGGAATTCCGGTGACACAAAGGTAAATTTTCCAGATATTACATTTGCAAAATACTGTTGAATTCTAGAGAAAGCACATCTTGAAAGTGAGTGCAAAGATGATATTAATTATCTGACCTCTCTTTTTTGTTTTTTTGCTGCGAAATTAAGATTGAAGAAAGAAATGTCACACTTTCAAAGAAAGAGCAATGTTTTCCTAACAACAATATCTCTGATGAGGAATTAAAAAGAAGATCTCTAAAACACCAGATGATCTTTGAAGGACAGCAGAAAGATATAATGGTGAGATCTGGCTGTTATTTTTTTTTTCTCATCATTTCAGATAATTATCCTATATCTGGGTAAATAGTTTACATGGATTAATTTTTCTATAGGAGCTGAAGCAAACCTTTCTACTACAAGAGCTGGTATTCAGTTTATGCAAATGAAGTTTCATGAGGAGATGCAAAATCTTGGTAGGAAATAACAATTATGATTATTATTATTTAATTAACGTATGTCTTTGATTTTGGGTTAGAAAGGGAATGTTGTTGATAATGATATCTTCTTATCCCATATTGGGTTTATTCCTTCTTTTGTAGGTCTGCACATTCATGGTCTAGTTTATGCTGCTGCTGGATATCATAAAGTTCTTGTGGAAAACCAAACTTTACAATCAAGTTCAGGACCTTAAGGGTAATAAAAGTAGCCTAACCATTAATCTGGTTTTTGTCTACTATTCAAGTCCTCAAATATATCTAACTAATTCTTTGGTTTTGGTCAATTAGGAAATATTAGGGTATACTGTAGAGTGAGACCCTTCTTGGGTGGGCAATCAAATGTATGAGTACTGTGGATCAGATTGAAGAAGGAATAATAACCATTAGTACCCCATCAAGACATGGAAAAGGAAACCGGTCCTTCAACTTCAACAAAGTATTTGGGCCCTCTGCAACCCAAGGTTAAATATGTTTTCTGTTTAGGCTTCTTTAAGTTTTGTGGTTAGTGTTTGCATTCTGACCTGTGTGTTCCCAATCTTAATTTTTCTTTTTGTTTCCTTCTCTTTCTTTTCTTTTCATTTTGGCAGGGGAAGTATTTTCAGATACACAGCCACTGATTCGTTCTGTTCTTGATGGTTACAATGTTTGTATATTTGCATATGGTCAAACTGGTTCTGGAAAGACTTACACAATGGTGAGATATACTGATGTTTTCTCTAGATTATGATAATGTAAGACCTATGTGTATGTTTAATTGAATGGGAATTGTTGGTTTCTTGTTTCTGTTTCAGACTGGACCTAAGGATCTATCAAGTGATACTCAAGGAGTAAATTACAAGGCATTGGGAGATTTGTTTCTTCTTGCTGAGCAAAGAAGGGACACATTCGATATGATGTTTCTGTTCAAATGATTGAGATTTATAATGAGCAAGTTAGAGACCTCCTAGTTATGGATGGCCTTAATAAAAGATATCCTTCACCTATAAAGTATTCAATTTACGCATAGGCATTACATTTTTGAGAAGTATTTTATCATATAAATTATCATAGTTGCCCCATTCAAGCAAAATTTAGTTTTCTGAAACTTATAAAGCTTTAAAAAGTTGGTTAATGATTATGTGTTTTTCCTTAACTGATTAACACATTAGAAATTCGCAATAGCTCTCAGACTGGACTTAATGTCCCAGATGCAAGCCTGGTTCGTGTGACATCAACATCTGATGTTATTGATCTAATGAACTTGGGACAAAGAAATAGGGTAGTTGGTGCAACAGCCCTCAATGACCGCAGCAGTCGCTCGCATAGGTATGATGGTCTTCCAATATGTATGTTCACTAAGCAATATCTTCTGCTTATGTTTTCATTTTATTTATCATTATGCAGTTGCTTGACTGTCCATGTCCAAGGAAGAGACTTGACGTCTGGAGCTATTTTTCGTGGATGTATGCATTTGGTTGATCTGGCTGGAAGTGAGAGGGTGGACAAATCTGAAGTGACCGGAGACAGACTAAAAGAGGCACAACATATTAACAAATCTCTATCTGCCTTGGGCGATGTGATATCTTCGCTTGCTCAAAAGAATTCACACGTGCCATATAGAAACAGCAAACTAACTCAATTGCTCCAAGACTCACTGGGTAAGAAAATTCATTATTGAAAAACGCATGAAAATTTCAAGCATATTCTTTTCTATTCTTCCCAACTTCTTTACAATTCTGGCTTTAATTTTTTAGGTGGGCAAGCCAAGACACTGATGTTTGTTCATATAAGCCCTGAGCGGATGCTGTTGGAGAAACAATTAGTACTCTTAAATTTGCAGAGCGGCGAGTAGCTGTAGTAGAACTTGGTGCTGCACGAGTAAACAAAGATAGTTCAGATGTTAAAGAACTCAAAGAACAGGTTTTACATTGTCTTTGTATATCTTAATACTTCCGGAATATACTTGGATAAAAATATAGTCCTCATGTAGTATGCATTTAGACAAAAGAATTTTATTATTGTGTCAGATTGCTAGTCTTAAAGCAGCCTTGGCAAGGAAAGAAAGGAACGGAGACCCTGCAGCATACATGTTGTCTGAAGCCCATGTGGCATGTTATCATCACCTTTTCAATCTAATACACAGAGTGGAGATATGTTCACTGATCCAAACAACGAAAGAAACCAATGGGGGATGTAGGCAACATAGAGGTAACATTCCAATCTCCAGATTTTGAAAACTTATTTTTGTTACCTAGCAGTTGGCACATTTTTGACTTGTGTATTACTACATCCCTCCACCAAAAGATGTTTGAAGTTAAAAAAAAAAAATCGTAGAAATTAAATATGTCAAATTAGCCAAGATGGTATAAAGTAAATTCCTATTTTAACCTCAGATATGACTTTGATACAATAATATTAATAAATATGGCTTTTTATGTCAAAAATAAGAAGTCCCACAAAAGTACCTTAATACAAGCACTTGCCACCATTCTAAAGACTTGAAAACAATTATTTTTCAGAATGTGAATTATTTCATATAAATAGTAAAGCTAGTGTTGATGAAAATAAGATGGCACTATGTTGCAAAGTTCCCTTTGTCCTCAATGATTTTTCCAGTTCAAAGTTCCCTCTGTTACAAAACAAGGCCATCACTCTGTTATGTGATTGGCTGTACATTGGTAGCCGGAATGAAGCCCAACCTCATTCGTAGTTGAAAATTCCCAAATGCCCATGATAATTACATGTCTTCTACATTTAGCATTAAGTGAGCATGCTTTATAATGGTTGTGATAAATGCTAAGGTAGTGGTATTCCTTTGGTTTCATGTTAATGTCATCTATAAGTCTAGGATCATCTGGTGAATCTTGCTCTATTGATTTTGGCCTCTTTGAGGGACTGATATTTTTTTTCTTCCTTCTTTTACTATAGTATTTTTTTTTCATTTTTAATGTTTTGCTTTTTGTTAGCTAAAAGGTCAAATATGCAAAATGAAATTTGTAGGTCCGCAACAACTCTGCAATGAGGGCAAAGAGACAAAGTTTTGATCTGGACGAGCTCTTAGGAAATTCACTTCCCTGGCCTCCAGTCAGAAGTCCTGCTGAACAATATACGGAGGAAGATAGGGACATGGGATCGGGTGAATGGATAGATAAGATCATGGTGAACAAGCAAGATGCTGCACGAAGAGTTGAAAATCCTTTGGGATACTGGGAAACAGAAAATGGCAAAACGTCTGATGTCTTTAACCAGAAGAATTATTCAAAAATATGCCCAGAGCAGTCGTATAACATATTCCCTGCAGCTAACCAGTTTGAAATTGCTAATACTGATGATTTGGATGAGCATGATGCTGCTACAAGTGATTCATCGGAGCCAGATTTGCTTTGGCAATATAATCATTCCAAACTTACCAGCTTGGCTAGTGGGATTAGTTCGAAGACTCAGAAACCTAATCCAAAGCAAGGCAAAAGCCCAGAACTAAGGTAATCCTAGTGATCTATAATTGAATAACATATTTGCCTTTGTTGATGACTTAATTCATCAAATATCTAATGTAACTACTTGTTTTTGACTTATTGCAGCAAGAGTGCGAATCCTAAACTGAGACATTCACCTTCACAGAAAATGTCAAATGCAAATAGGAACCCTCCACAGAGGGCTGCTGCTGAAGTTAAACGAAAAGCTGCAGGGAATAATAGGAAGTAGAGAAGATGAAAAGGCTTTTCCAATTTTTATATACTACTATTTCTTTTTGACAAAGTGAGTGAGTGAGTGTTTATATATAGCTTTTTTTCCCGGTTGTAATTTGTTCTGCATATGTTAATGCAGCAATAATTCCAATTGCTTGTATGTTTATTATATTGCTTTCGAGTAATACCGTTACTTTGGATTCCATTCTTTCAAACTTGACTGGTAGAGATTACAAGCAACTTGTGAACAACTACAGATTTTGATATCTATATACAGTGTCTTTCTTTCGATTTCAATTTCTATATGTTGTTTTCTTGGAGACTATGAGCATAATGTAGTAGTAATTTAGTTGATAGATCAAGTTGAACATAATCATGTTATCAAAGTGTGTAAGAATAATCTATGTAGTACTCCCTCCGTTACTAAATAAGTGACGTTTTAGAAGAAAAAAATTTGTTCCAATTTATTTGTCGTTTACAATTTTCTAGGAGAATAAATTATTTACTTTCTTATATCATCATCCTTACCTTCTATTGTTGAGTCAATTTTTAGTTGACAAAAATATTTATGTAAAAAACCAAAAATAAAATACTAACAAGTTGAAGGCTATACGTGTTATAGTACAATGTATTTCTTTGAAAATGTTAATATTTAAAATTAAATAGAAATATTTATAAAAAATGTTATTATAATTTAACTAATTACATAATTCTTTTTTTAGTTTTGAAAAGATAGTTATTATTTTTGTATCAAACAAGTACTATTTTTCTTTTTTTTAAGATATCTCTATGCTCACACTTTTAATTTGTCCAAAATTATTCCCACACAAAGACTACTGACTACTGTTTCTCCCAACACCACCAAAAAAGAAAAAAAAGAAAAAGGGGGGTGGGGGAGTAAATAACTATTTATCCTTTGTTTATTTTTAGAAATGTAGTTTCACATAGCAAATACGTCGTGTAAGTAACATAAATAGATGCAGGTTTTTTGGTCGATTGTAGTATTTGATGCCAGTCGCTAAACCCTAACCCCTAAGCGGCGACCCCGACGCCTCCTTCGACTAATTTCATTTCCTTTCAAAAATCAAAAAATCAAAAAAATTGGCCAATATGTCTAAAGAATCGGGCAGTGACATGAATGGAGATTCTCTTGAAAAGCTCAGGACTTTAAAAATTACATCTCTTGATGATGAAGAAGAAGATGGTGCGGATGAATGTCCAGTTAATATTAATGATAGCAGAGATATAAATGAAGAGGACGAAGATGATGAAGATGATGAAGAAGAGCCTGTAACCCTAGGATTTGTTGAAAAGCCGAAGAATCAATGGTCGCTGCTTCCCCACTTATTTCCCAGCAAAGCTGGAGGCTTTCCTGTAATTCTACAAACCCACTGTTTTTTTATTCAACCTAATTTTGTATTTCTGTATTTGGGTTCTGAGTGATTTTTGAAAATTTTGAACTTTAGGCTTGGTTGGATCCAATTAACTTGCCTTCTGGACAGTCTTGTGTCTGTGGCATCTGCGGTGAGCCTTTGCAGTTCTTGCTTCAGGTATTTTCTTCTTGAGATATACTAGCTCAGTTCCAAACTATAACATTACTGACTTTTGAAAGTCAATTTGAAACATTTTCAAGCTCAAAAATTGAGATGGTTAATGTAAAATTATGAAAGAAATTTTATAGTACTTTTTAGATAGTTTACAAATTTCGTCATTCTATTAACTAAATTTTAAAGGAATTCATGTTAATCTTGAGTTGGCAAATATTCACTTTAAAAAGTCAATAATGATCTTATATTTTATATTTTGGGATGGGATAGAGTATTTGTCAATTTGTTATAGACTTACAATACATGAGTGTAAATTACAGACTCCCTCTGTCCTCATCTTTAAAAAATGAGAGTCCATGTTGTTTTCCCAAATAGATAGGCAAAGATATGCTATATGGGCGTGTTGGAAAAATAGCTAAACTTAGCTTTTATTTAACTTGGAAATTGATAATAATAATAATAATAATAAAAAGTTAAATGCATTAATATTTAAGAGTAACTATAATCGAATGACACCAGTGAAGTATATATATATATATATTAGGAGTTCATTATACAGTTCAACCCATGTTCTAGAAATAGCTCAGTAGAAAATTGTAAGATAATGATTATATGAGATATGCAGCTATGGATGTTTTATTCAGCAATAGAATTATCCAGTAACAAACTAACATTTTGACCTAATATTACCTATCAATCATGATTCATGAACTAGATACTGCTATATGGAGATTAAGGTCAAGTTTTGGATTGCAGGGCTTTTGTTGTGTACCTTACAAGTGTCAATGCGTAGGTTGAGCAACTAGAATGTTGTCTTTTAATCGTTGTGTACTTAAGTTGTTCGACTTCAAGTCACCCATTTTGCATTGTGGGAGGGAGAACATTGCCTGTTTGATGATATATATTGGTTATTTATCTAGGTATATGCCCCGCTTTTTGAAAAGGAATCAACATTCCATCGCACCTTATTTATATTCATGTGTGCATCAATGAAGTGTCTTCTCCATGATCAACATGAGCAGTGGAAACGCCATCCAGAAAAGGCATCTCGAAGGTATCTACCAACACATCATCTTTGTTTTATATTTGCTTTTCACTAATACATTCCTGCAGTCTTAGCAAGTAATTGTTAACTACCAAACTGATTTTTAAGCTTTCTTTATTTTCCTTTTGTCTCTAAATGAATAATATTTTTGAAGTTTGAAGATTTTTCGTTGTCAATTGCCTCGGTCCAATCCTTTTTACTCCAGTGAACCCCCAAGACATGATGGGACAGACAAACCTTCTGAGGTTGGAGGTATTACATCTCTGTTTCATTGCTCTTGGAGTTCTCGATATCCGTTTGTAGCTTGTTAAACTATAATGTCCAAGTCACTATGATTCTAGTATATGGGAACTTTACTTTTCCTTTGGTAAGAACTAAGAAGCATCTTAAGAGTTTAGCTCACATACAGCAAAAAGTTGCTTTTGTTCATATCCATTAATAAATGTGCAAAAGTTAGCTTTGTGTTGTTGTGATTTAGTCATTTTCATGTGCTGAAATTTGGAAGTTACAAAAGTAATTAATATATGTTCAAAAATTAATCAGATGATTTTCCGATGTTTATCTAACATATATTTAGCATTTTCATTATCTCATATTTGAAGCTTCTTGATGCAGCTGCACTATGTTGTTGGTGTGGAACCTGGAAAGGAGATAAAGTTTGTAGTAGTTGCAGAAGAGCACGTTATTGCTCTGAGAAACACCAGGTTATTAGAGACTAATTTAATGCTTACATGTTTTGTTTTTAGGTAAATTTTGTGCCTACTTCTAGGTAAACTATGTCTTTTTCAGGTAATTTATGCTGGATTTGGTGTTTATTTTGCCCACAGGCTATTCACTGGAGATCAGGTCATAAGACTGATTGTCGACAGATGAGCATTACTTCTCTGGCCTCTGACTCTAGTTCCAATAAGAGTTCAGCTGAAACTAAAAATGGCAAGTGTTACAGACTTTGTTACCTGGCACTTTAGGCATGCAGACAGTTGTGATTTGTAGACTTTCTGCCAGGCATCCCTGTTTGTGTATCAACTATTACGCTCTGTTTCTAAGTTTTAAAATGGACAGAAAAGAAAAGAAATGGACATAAAATTTAAGTTTTCTTTCCAATTCTTATGTTTCTCAGTTTTTTAATAAACGGAAAAGAAAAAAAATGGATAGAAAACTTGACCACTTTTCCTGCCAAAATTTTCCGTCCAAAATTGGCATGATTTGGACGGAAAAGAAATTAGAATAAGTAATATTTTTATAATTCCCATATTATCCTCAACTTTTAATATAATAAATTTTAAATTACAACTCATGTCCTCAATTTTAAATTTTCTATCCTTTTCTATTAAAAACTCAGAAACAACACAAAGGAAAACTATAAGTTTTCTATTCTTTTCTTTTCTGTTCTAATTTAAGTTTTCTATTCTTTTCTTTTCTGTTCAAAACTCAGAAACAGAGTGTTATTGTTTGCCATTCCTTGGATGTCTCGTATTTTGTTTCAAAGACCTAGTCATTTTTTCATACTCTGATACTCATACCTGATAAAATGCCTAAAATCATGATGTCTGTGAGATATAGCAACTGATGTGAGTAACATTAATTAAAATCATTCGCCAGATTTTCTTATCCATATCGGTGGTATTCTCTCTTTACCAGACCATGTAATATGAACCTCTTAGAAATGTCCTTCAGCATGACCTCTAACTTGTATATGTTCACTAAGCAATGTATATGATGCTACTGCGGTTATCAGTATCTTTCAGCTGATTGTAATTTTAATTTGCAAACAGTTGCAAGTAACACTCTCTGGCCACAATATGAGATTGTTAATGAGGATGAACCTGAAGCCGACACGGAGATGTCTGACAACAATGGGTATGCTAATGCATTAGTTTCTGGAAGCCAAGTGGATGAAGGAGTCAAGTCACTGCTGGAGAGTTTTGAGGTTTGGATTTTGGTGCCAAAGTATTGTTAAATAAGGGTTGATGTGGCTAACTTTATTAACATGTTTCCATGGTTGGTAATCGTCAGGGAGATGGAGACAAGAAGAGTTGGGCCACTTTCCAGGAGCGAGTTTCCAGGGCCCCTGAGCAAGTTTTAAGGTAATTGGGTACCTTAAAAATAAGAACTTCCGTTTCAATCACAATTTGTGTAAACAAGACACGATTAAAGAAAACCCATCTCTAGCTGCTAATATTATTAAATGTGGTAGGGTCATAGACTTGAAAGAAAATGAGTAATATCATTTAGATAAATATCAGTATGAGGGTCTATTATAGGTATTTCAATAAAATAAAATCAGGCTCTAGTTTCATATATGTGAAATTAAGGCTATTTTTGTTAGCAAAAAAACATGCTTTGGATTGAACTATTTGTCTTAATTTATCATTACTTCGGACTATTTTATCACATGATGAGGGATTAATAGTCCTATGGATTATTTTTTGTCATTCCTAAAGCTATTTATGGAGGGTTATATAATTCCCTGATGAATGTGGGATTAATAGTCCCCCATTTTAAGTTGTCAAATGGCTTTATGGGATTAATAGTCCCACGTTAAGGGACTAATAATCCCTTGTCAAACGATTAAATAGTCCGAAGCAGTGTTAAATTAAAACAAATAATCCAATCCCAAGCATCCCAAGTGTATTATGAATTTCATCGTGCTATCATTGGCCTTGTTAGTCACTCAGTGTTTAATTTACTTCATGATCCAGATCCACGTCTATGTGGAACTTGTCAAAAAGAAAATAAACAAAGATCCACTTCTTTTTGGAACTTCCAAATGTGACACCCACTCTTGGACACCAGACAGTAAGCCATAGGTAAATACAGAAAACTCATGGTTTGAGTCATGCTAGAACAGATTACCTGATATTCTTTCTTTCTTGTGATAGTTGAACTTTTGTATTCCTGTTAATGAAGAATAGTTCACTTCTAGGTTTAGATTGCTAAGCTCATGTTTCAAACTATCATTTAACTTTTATGGCAGACATGAGTGGTTGTAAGTTTCATCTTGCTGTAAGCAACAAAAGCTAGTGTAAAACTTAATATGTGCAATTGCATACTACCCGGATGCATTCTGCATGAATGCTATATTTGCACATATTGTTATCATCCATTTACTCGATATATTTTCTAGAAAATCTGTTTTTGTAGTTCAATCAACTTTTTATTTCTCTGTTAGAAGCTGGATATGAACTGATAGTTAATGATGCTCAAATAGAATCTTGATGTCAATCTTATCCACCGTTCCGCTTGTTCATATTGCACCTCTTAAGCTGCTAGATGATTAATTAATTCATTGCTATTTTAAATATAACAGGTATTGTAGGTATGCTAGAGCCACACCTCTGTGGCCCATGTCTAGTGACCGACCCTCAAAGACTGACATTCCTAAATGTAGTTACTGTGGTGGCCTTCGAAGTTTTGAACTACAGGTGCAGAGTTATTTTAATTTTAAATCTCTTTGATATAAAAAGTAATAAGAATTCAGTTTCTTAGAAAGATATGTATATGATTTCTATTTGTAGCCTTGACACCAATAACAAAATTTGGTACTTAACTAAATTATCTCAAACCTGATATCTTCTTGGTCTTGGAACCTTTGGCTTATGGTTCAATTGTCTTGTTGGTTACAGATCTTGCCACAGCTACTTTATTACTTTGGCGTGAATAATGACGTGGATTCTGTTGATTGGGCAACTATTGTGGTATACACATGTGAAGCCTCTTGTGAAGGAAGCATGGCTTACAAAGAAGAGTCTGCTTGGGTTCAACTTGCTTCTCAGTCAGCTACAGCACTTGGATAAAATCTTCTTATTGTGATCAGTCTTGGCAGTCTCAGTTTCTCTTCATTTTCATCTTCCTTTCTAGAGAGAGTTAGCTTTTTTTGGGCGGTGGAGTGAGGGGAGTTATAAAGATAGTCCTTTTTTAATAGTTTTTTTTTTCCCTTGTAAATTATAAAGTGTTGCCACCATACCAATGTTCTTTTATATCATTTTTTTAGTTGTATCACATGGTTTAGATGGGGGAACATATTTTTGGTGCATTTTATGTGGAAATGTCCTCGCTTATGGTTTAACCTTCTGCCAAAAATAATTCAAATTCTGACAGATTGGGACAACCAACAAGCTACCAAAAATATTCAAATAAAAATATGTAGATTTTAAAATGGCAAACCCTTTTTATAACCAATAATATGGATATATTTCTTCTTATTATTAATTTTTAAAATTAAAATTAAAAATAAAAATATTTTCAAACTCAAAATTATTTTGAGATAACTCATTCAATCATATATAAAACAATAAATCTTAAAAAAATTTAGTTACTTTACAATATTGACTAAAATTTAAAATTAAAAAAAATCAATTTTTTCACCAAGTGCGTTTCTAAAAGTTGTTACTTCTCACACAGGGTAGGACAGAGGTGGATGTCACCAAAACACAAGTGCTGTATTCAATTTAAGAAGATACTAGTAGTATTTTATTCCAGCGAAATTCATAGCCTTGTTGACAATTTCCCATTACACAATTGTACATTGCAAAATAAATGAAAGGAACAATTGACAATAAATAAATTAAACGAAATAAAGACATCAATCTGAATTGTGCTGCACTACCAAAAATTTGCTCGCGTAATGAAGAAAGCAAGGCTAAGGCTGTACACATGCAACTGACTGCCAAAGGACAATTTGAATTAAAGGTATGTTTGAATGAGAGGGGAATAAATTGAAACATTCTTATTGGAGTAACCCTCCCTCTTTAATGGACTGAAGGGGTGATGATGAGAATCTCTTAATGTACAGATTTGAATGTGACAAATAATTTGATTTTTTTTTTTTTGGGTGTAGGTATCATAACACTGCAACCTGACTGTTTGGATATAAGAGGAAGGAACAAACTGGAAAAGAATTCAAATACGAGTTCTGGAGGGAAGGACATGGTTCGGGATACACATTCTCCGAGAAACCCCAGACACTTGAACATACCCATGTCGAAGAAGAAGTAGTAATTAAGGAAATATTTGATAGACAAATTGAAGTAAATGGAGATTCAGGGATCCCGGAGAAATTCCCTGCCATGAGGATATTTGTGCCAATTATGTCCTTAAAAGTAATGCCTTTGACAACAGGAAGTGCATTAGGATCATATTTGTCATCTGGGTGCGAGTCAAACTGACCTGTGGCCTTAAAGGCCAGCTTAACATCTTTCATTTCGGCATCTGATATAAGTACGTCTTCTATATAACCACCTCTGCCTCTTGCAGTCTTCAATTCAATCCCAATGAATGAGTCATGTAGGTTCAGCTTCTCTACGAGAACTTTGGAGATGCCACCAGACATCTCACTGCCAAAAGCCAAAGCAGATCCTACAGAAGACTGAAGCCGAACCTCTCGGATGTGGACATCTGTGGTTGGTTTGCCAAAGGAGATTCCATACTCGTCCCAACCACTCTTGAGCACAATAGCATCGTAGCTCACGCTAATGTTGCTCTTCTCAATGCAAATATGCTCGGAAGAATCTGAAAATTCACAAATGAATGTTTTTTTTTTTGTATTGAGCTTACAAGGCATGAAACAATTCAATTTGAAAGTAATTATGAACCAAGTTGAGAATACTAGCATCATTGGAATACATCATAAACATACTCAGAGAGATCATCAAACAAGCATTCAAAAACAAGTCATATGTACAAATAGTCCCCTGATTCTATTAAAAGATACCTGGTACTATTCCACTAGTGTAAGGAGATTCTGGTGGAGAATAAGCCGTTATATTTTGAACTAGAACATTACTGCATCAAATCCACATAAAAAAGACTGTCAAAACCAACAGAATTTAAAGAAAGAATTTAAAAGAGGCGAGTCCTTAAAAGAGTTAATAAATCCAACTTACCTGCAATATACAGGATGAATGTTATAGGATGGAGAATTCAAGAATGTTAAATTTGAAACAACTACATCCTTGGAGCTAATGAATTCCACAAGATGTGGGCGGCTGTAATTTAAAGAATGAGAACTAAATTGCTCCCACCAGACAGAACCCTGGCCATCAATAGTCCCATTGTCACCTGTGTAGAGAATAGTTATGCATAAGTTGACTATGAGAGAAACCAAAAAAACAGGCTCAAAGGAAATGAAACCATGATCAAGTAGAAAGGAAGAAATGTCCATACCTGTTATCACCACATCGCTTAAATTATTTCCAGTAATCAAGCTGAGATATCTCCCACCTGGAAGTTCAATACCTCGTCCATAGGATGGTAAGGCTTCGACAACCCCCCAATGAGTAAAATCCTGAGAAAGTAGAACATTTGAGCACAAGCTGTATCTCACCCATTATGGAAAGGTTCCAGATCATATGTTAAATTAAATACCACCACAAAGAGAAAAGGGGTTGATACTCCAGATAAAAGTATCAAGGTATTGAAAATTTTAGAATAAGCTGGTAAAAGTACTATTTATGAATGTTACATTTATTTTTCTTGAATTTGGGAATGTACAAATGAAATAGTAAAGTGGTGGTCAGCTTGGAATGAGAAAACTGTATATGTTAGAAAGAATACATTGGAAATTCCCTGACTCATTTTCTCGTAGCTTCTTTCCTAGTCAAAATAATATCCCATATAATATGAAATATTATCTTTCTGATTGTATATTAATTTGATACTCGGCATGCCATCAATGATTGATTTCTCTGGTATATATACTTTATAGTTTCAACTAGCACAAAACTTTCCCAATGTTACATGGACTAGGATGTTAGTCTGGCTGCCTATATGTGAACTTCAGGAAACTGGATTTATAAGCATGGGCTGCTGCAGTACGCAAATTGAATAATTTATATTGAAACAAAGGGCACTGGACAGAGGCAAGAAAAAAGTAAAATGCCAGATGCTATCTCTAGAGAACAATAATTGGATTATTGTCAATCTATGATTATCCAGAAAAGAACCACGTTTAAAATTTCCACATAAAATTGCCCCATGCTGGGGCAGGAACTGGCTTGTAGTTAAGCATTTCTACTGAAATAACTCAATAAGAACTCCTTTATTTGAATACTTCAATATCAACATATTCATCTTGCTTTTGCATCTAAGGACAAGATCATAGGACAGGTGGTGAAACAAGCCACAGTTAGTTCACACCCCTGTTGTTATTCATATTGGTTGTTTTCTGTATGATACTGCACATATAAACATTCGACACCATGTTGCAGCTAGTATACACTAGAGCAAACAGGAAAGATAAAGGATTATGAAATAGGAAATTCAGAATTGTACAGCCAGGTAAACTTGTTGTACTGAAAAATAAACGTGTCAGTTAAATTACAAGAAATATGTAAAAACGAGGGATAATTGAGTTGTGATAAAGACCTCAGATCCAAGAATAATGGCTTCCTTTTCTAGAAAGAGTGTAAGGTGGCTGGTAAGGCTGAAGCTTCCAGTAAGCCACCTGCCTGGTGGAACATAGAGCTGAGCACCACCCTTGTCAGCAAAGGACTTAACATAGAAAATGGCATTCTGAAAGGCAACTGTGTTCAGTGCTTTCCCATCTCCAATTGCCCCAAATTCCAAGATAGAAACAGTATGAGGCCTGGGCTTCAAAGGCCCATTAGATTTGCATTGTCCATTATTGTCAGCTCCACACTGTTCAACAGCATGACTTAATACAAGAAGCAAAAGCAGTGGCACCTGAAAAGAAGGGATAACAAAAGAGAAAAGGTTAAGAGCAATGTCAAACATTTGTTCGAACACTTGGCAGTTCCTACTATTCGAAATTCTTCTGCTAAAATGTAATGCTCATTTTTCTGATCATTATGAAAGTTTCAGCAATGTGATAAAACAAAAACTAGTTCCCACAAGCTTCATATCAACAAGATCTTTGTAAAGGGCAGAATGAGTATGCCTAATAATTATACACAAACAACAACATTTAAAACTTAAATGGGCATCAGCAAGCATGTGGCCAGCAGGAATTAATGGTTTTTTAAAGTTGATAAATTAGTCAATATTAAATAATCCAGACAAAGACAAATGTTTAAAGAACCAAACCAGTAAGTATAGAATTTTATACTGTGATGTGACTAAATAAATAGTAGAATACACAAGTAAAACAAACATTGAAAACTCAATTTGTTGTTAAGCCTGTCATATTGGATACAACTGGAAAGGACAACAAACCATTGATAGACCAGAGGTATAATGTAAGCTACAGAAAAAACATTTTGATTGGAACAAATGGCCGGTTATATATATAAAGTGAAATACTACTCGGTTGAAGAAGAGAAACACTGCATATGGCACAAGTATGAAAGACAGAAAATATATTTATAATAAAAAAAATAAAAGAGAAATTTGGCAGGCTTATGTTATTTTATGACTACAAACAGAACCAGTTCAAAGATGGATCCCTGCAGTCCTAGGGATCCGATTCATGACCCAGAGCCCAAGGCCACTGAAAATCACAGTTGTTTTCCATCCAATCTTTGCAATACAGCAATAGAATTGAAGGACTAAGAAGATAAATTCCGGTCCAATCCATTTCACATTCACTGGATAGGACAATGTACACCGCTGAACAAAAACCAGAAGAAGAGATAAGATCAAATAAATTTTCACCATAACATTCGAAACAAAATCATAATTCAATTAATTGCAACAGAAAAAACTCACTTCAAAACACCCCATTACAGACCCATTAATCTATATTGGTGAAACCAAAAAGAAACATCATAATTATGCAAAAAGATACCATCTTTGCCCATCTCAAAGTAGGAATTGAACAGAATTATAAAGTCTGAAAATGAAAGATCAAGAAAAAACAACAATCAGCAACAAATCAAACAAATCAGAATTGAAAAAAACGTACTTACTAGCCTCTTCAGGATTCTCTTCTCTCTCATTGAAGAATACCCCGGAAGAGCAAAGAGGAGGAAGAAGAAGAATAAGAAAATGGTGGAGTAATGCAATTAAGGAGTAAATGAAACAATTCAGTCCAAAATAAAAATATAAACGGATGGTAAGAGAAAGAGACAGCTCAAAAATAAAAATAAAAAAATAAAAAGAGTAAAGACAGCTCTTCAATTAAGGTACACTATATATATATATATATATATATATATATATATATATATATATATATATATATATATATATATATATATCATGTTTGGGAAAATAGTAATTCAAAATCATAATTTCCCATTAATCATTCATTTTGTGTAGAATTACTTAATCCCTAACGGGCATTGCCAACAATGAATTAACCCACACATCCATTAGAATCTTAATTGGCATTAATTTACTTCCTCTATTCCATGACTCCATTTACTATTTTTTTCAACTTTTACCAATAATAATGATAAGATTACCCTTTATGTTTCTTTTTAGATTGTGAAATTTGTAATTTTTTTATTTGTTGTTAGTAAATTTCAAGAATTAATTATAATTTTTCTTTTAGTTTAATTAATCAAAATAGTTCTACTTTTAATTACAATCATTTTTATTAATTAGACAAAGTATTTATTAAATTTGTTTTCTTAAAATGTCAATTAAAAATAAATCGAGAGAATACAATATAGTTTTATGATCACATTTTATTCTCATTATTAAATTAAATAGTACTTAATAAATTTCATGATAAATGTAAAATTTTAAAATAAAAAAAAACTTCAGAAAAAACAGTAATTAAGATGAAGAGAGAGAGGCTTCATAAAAAATAAAAAAATAAAACAAAATAAGATGCGGAGAGGGGATTAGGGGAAGGCGGGATTTTGGGATCATGTGTGTGCATGAGCAGGGAGGAGTCGCATCGCATGTGGTTCACATTGGAGGAGAGGGTGGTGGGGGTAGGACCCACCTCCAATGATATATCGAAAATGCTAGGCTGGCGTGCCAGATCATCATCCCACCACCAAAAGAAAGCCCCAGTTTTAACAACCTTCCTCTCTCCATGTGTTTTCGGCGCTGTCTCCTAATCACTGAATCACTCCTCTTAATATTTTGTCTTCTTCTGGAAGTAAATATGAATCGCAAAGAAAAATACAAGTTGATTCTTTCGTATTTAATATGAATTATATATTGTATCTTATTTTTATTTATTAAAATAAATAAATTTTTAGTTAAATAACAATGAAATTACATTATCTGATTTCATTTTCTTCTAATCTGTTCTTCTTTAACAGTTATTACTATAAAAAAAAAAAAAAGAGTAACAAATATTTTGTACGCAGAATTAATATTCGCACAAATAAATTTAATAATAAATAAAGTTTGAGATGATCTCGTAGAATTATCAAAATTATTTATAAAAATATTAATTATCGTTTCCTATATACCGCAATTGTGAAGACTGACTAAATTAATATTTATTTTATTTATCTCGGGCACATTCATATTCATATATATATATATGCCCGTTAGAGGCAGAATTGTAGCGGGTGAACTAACCAATCACAATCACATGCCCTGATTGATTCCGTGACAAATTAGGTTGGTTTAATTTCTTACTTCACTTCACCCAAATAGGAGATTGATGGAGATTGGAGTGGAGTGGCACCAATCATTCATATGCCCAAAAACCGCATCTTCCATTTCTGATTTATAATTAATTCGTGGCCGCCTCCAAGTTATCGCTATTGGCCTATAAATTAATTTAGTATAAAAAATTTATTTCACTATTTAAAAATAAGTTATATCTATTATGTTCCACAAAATACGGAATAATGCTATGATTATAAAAATACAGATACAAAATGATATGACTAATCCATAATTTATTATAATTAGTCTATATGACACATTATGTATCCAGTTTCATTAATTTTTTATTCTTTATATTAACATAACTACTATTAAAAATTGTATCCAATGTTAAACATTGTTTAAATTTAAAAATATTCTTAATTATAATAGGAACATTAAAAGGATATTTTCTATTCCAATTAGCATAAGTACTATACAAAATTATAATAATTAAATATATATTATTCAAATTTTTTATTTTTATTTTTATCAATTTTATTACAAAAGATTTATCACAATTTTATGTAATTAATTAAGATAATATAACACATTATACTATGTCACAAATAAAGTTAACAATGCTTTTATAATACTCATAAACCAATCGCAAATTATTATTTGTATCCACACACGGGATTAGTATTTAAGGAAACTATATAGGGTGTTGTTTGTTAGCACGCAGTTGAAATATCAAAATAAAAATTAATTTATCTTTCTTACTCATATTAGTATTAAATAGTATTTAAATTTAAAAATATCTCTATCTCTAATACAAGTATATTAAAGAAATATTTGTTTTTTATTTAAATTAGTATAAATATTATATAATGTTCATCAATTAAATTTTAAAACATTTATATCTCTAATATGAATAGACAAAAGGAATATCATTTATTTTATTCCTATCACTTATAATTTCACTCACAATATTTATTATTAAAGCAATTTCCGAATATATAATTCAGAATTTATTGGCTCTCGTATTGGAACACGATAATGCAAGCCATATAAGAAAGTTCAGGCAGGTGATTTTGTAGTATTGAATGTACGAGATTACTGCTGTGTGTGGATTGAAAAAATAGAAATGAGAACGGACTGAAGTAATTTTAAGTTTATAATTAATTATTGATGGTAAATTTGTCGTACAATAGTAAAATTATTATTATAGTACAATAGTAAATTTGTCTGCATCCTGTAGGGTAGACTGGTCATTAATTAGCGGAGTCCTTCCAGGTGACATTCCCGTAGCGATTTTTTTTTTAAAAATTCTTAAAAAAATATATAGTATTTATTTTAATTGAAATTTTTATAGAAAATAATGTATATATTCTATTTTTTGTATGTATTCAAATTACATCTAAAACACTATTTTTTATAAAAATTTCAGTTAGAATAAATACCGGAGGTACTACTAATAAAAAAAAAAAAAAAAAAAAAAAAAAAGAGAGTCAGTAGAACAATTTCACCCCTGCACTTATTGTAATTAGCGGTGTTGCCACCTACCACGTGTATGATTCTATTTTATGCACATGATTGATTGATTGATTTGACTTTTCAACTCTATATACAGCACACACTTTCGTTTCCTTGTTTCATAGGAGGAGGAAAATTCCGGTCCATAATAAAATGAAACTTCTTCTTTTTTAAAAAAGAAAAGGAGAGAGTAATTATTATGAGTTTCTGAATCTTGCTGCACAACACTCTTGTTGGGCCCAAAACCCGGTACAGAATGGATCTCTTACCTTGACCCAGTTGACGTTAATTTTATGTGTTGTAAGATTGATAATACATTTATATTAATTTATGAGATAAGAGATGGGACGAAAGTAACTCACATATATCTTATTTAAGTATTTGTATAAAATTACTCAATATATAAATTATTTTTCTTTCACAATTATATTGTTAATTTGGATTGAGAATATTGTAGGTTAAAATCTTCAAACTCATCCACTAGAATGTGCCAGTGTGAATGATTCCTTATTCTTTTTACACAATAATTTCTCTCTTATTTTTATTTTTATTATTTTATTCTAGATTTGAATATTGACATTCTTTTTACTATGAACAATAAAATTGTGAATGTACATACACATCACACTTAAAATAACATACAAGTTATGTTAAACTACAATTTTAAAATAGGAAACGAAGTATGTGTCTTGCTATTTTAAGAGATTTCATTATTTTTATTTAATGATTATTTTAACATTTTATTAATACCAAATACGTCACATTAAAATATAGATCATGCATACACTTGTATGTGTTATAGCATATCCAACAACCTCTTCAATCACTTTAGGATACTCAAATAGGTGAACCATATTTAATTATCAAATCTGCAACTTCATTCTCTCTCTTCAATTTTGCAACCTTTACTCTCCCTCTTCAAATCTACAACCTTAATCTCTCTCTTCAAAACATTTATGAAAAACTAAAAATATTTATTTTGTTTGATAATTTGATGTACAACTCATTGAATTGAAAGGACTAATGAAAAACAAAATCTGAAAATAATAAATACTACCTCTGTTCCTAAAAGATTGTCGTTTAAGATTTTTGCACATGGATTAAGAAAATACTATTTATCAAGTAAAATTTATTTGAAATTTCATTACTACCCCTTTATGGGAAGTTGAAAACTATTAATACAAGTGAGATAATTTCTTGGGACAATGAGAGAAGGTAGGGGTAATAAAGAAAAATAAATAATTTATTCTCTTCGAAAGTTATAAACGACAAATTTTATCTTTTAAAACGATAATATTTTTCAAATAGTCACTAGGTTAACAAATGTAAGTGTGAAGAATTCTTTTAGTACTCCTGTTGGAGATGATTTATCTTATAAAATATATCAATACACAGAATTAAAATAGTAATACAACGGTTTATTTGTTTGTTAGGTAAAGAAATTAGATGAAATTGGTACGGGCTTTTGAGATCAAACCCGTTTGTTTGTTGGATATTGGCGGAGACAGTAGACTACAGTAGTGGACCTCATAACTGGGAGCAGCTAATAAAGAGCGTGAATATTCCAGCGTCACGTGACCAAACTCCTCTTTTTAACCTCATCTTTATTCCGCACAAATTTTTTTCCCCCACTGGAACTTCATTTTCACCCCCTTCATTTTGTTTACTTGAACGATACCTACATGATCTTCTAAATAACATTCAATCTCTGATCAAATGTGGGGGTTTAATTGCGATTTTTGAATGTTTGCAGGATTAGGTTGGAAAGTTGAAGAATTCATATGCCGATGTTCGTTGCATATCGTCGATTAACCGGCGGTGGATCGTCGTCTATGCGTTGCGCAACTACTACTACTATAAAATATTACTCTTCGTCCTCCAGGGAGGAAAGAGATACGTTTGGTCCAATTCAAGTACCAGCTGACAAGTACGTCTATCTCTATTTTTCCTAAAATTGCCTTTTGATGCTTTTTTTAATCAATTGTTAGCCTTTCACTTTTTAACCTTTCAATTTTCCTTGTATGTTTCCTTTCACTTTTTAGCCTTTCAATTTCACTTTTTAACCTTTTTCAATTTTTAACCTTTCACTTTTCCTTGTATGTTGGAATTTAGTTTGTGATAAAAATTAAGGATGCAGGAGTTGTATTAAAAGAATTCATGCAGTTTCTTTTTGGCATTGTTATTGAATTTTTTGGCTTTACCCCTTGTGCATTTGGAAAGGAAAAAGAACTTGGAAATAATTATTAGACTTATCCTCCTATAGGGAAATAAAAAACAAGGACAATTTTGTCTTTTATGTTGTCCAATCTGACAAAGGATTTCTTAAAATCTTTCCCTCCTTAATGAAATATCTTGGCTCTGCTCTTGCATCCTGATGGTGATGGATTTGATGCACTGCAGCCAGATAAAGAAGTTTTCTGCTTAAATTTCAAATAGCACTTGATTCCAGATTATTGCCCACTCTAAGTTTAGTATTAGCCCAAAAAAGTATACAGCCTACGGGCCAACCTATACCTTCCTGTTATTGTTGGTATCAATTTTGACCTCTAGGTACTAGTGTATGTGCCATTCTTCATGAAGACAGGTGCATGAAGTAATTTGTTACGAAAAGTCACAAGACGGGTCTTTTTATTTTGAGAAGGGTGATCATCCTATTATTGGACTTAGACGGTGTGCTACTTCATTTTCACAAACACCGTATTTTGAAGAACATCTCACACTAAGTTACTAACCGACATGTTTAAAGACAATGGAAGGGAAACAAAGAGGAAATGTTGCCACTTTGATGAGCTAGGATCCTTAGAGCTCTTCTCTGGAATTCAAAATATATGGTAGAAGGGCCTTATCACAGTGGGAAGGTTCTTCTTCCATTTTTATGTTGCGTATACTATTTTGTAATTTGATTAAGACACCCATCTAGAGAGCACATAAATTAATAGAAAAGCTTGAAACACATGTACTGTTTACTGCAGAATCTAATGACACGGTGAGACATAAATATGTCATACTTACAATGCCACTTAACAATTTAAAAACATATTGTCTTTCCACATATTTCAGTTTAAGTTATAGACTGTCGATATATATGAGATTCACTTGCATGAGACTTTTTTTTGATAAGAAATATGTGCATGGGCTCTAAAGTAATTCCTTTGTTATATATTCAGCGGTGATACTCCAAATCTTTTATGGATAATATGTTCTTCTCTAATGTTCTTACGGGCGTCTTTCAGGTTATGGGGTGCTCAAACTCAAAGATCATTGCAAAATTTTTATATTGGCGGTGAACGAGAAAGAATGCCTGAACCTATTGTTCATGCTTTTGGCATTCTTAAAAAATGTGCCGCCAAGGTCGCTTATTAGTACATGCATGTTTTTCTTCGTTGAGTGTGGTGTTTTAACATTTCCTATTTGTTTACATTTTATTTTAGCGGAGTAGAAAACACGATAATTGGCTGCCCATGACCAGTTTCTGGTTACAATAACAATTGCTAGTATTATTAAATATATGTTAGTGTTTTTCAAGTTCTGAAACTGATTTAAGTTATTTGCTAACGTTAGAGATGCTTATATATTGTAGGTGAACATGGAATATGGGCTTGACCCATCCATAGGTAAAGCAATAATGCAAGCTGCTCAAGAAGTGGCTGAGGGAAAATTAAATGATCATTTTCCGCTGGTGGTATGGCAGACTGGTAGTGGTACTCAAAGTAACATGAACGCCAATGAGGTGACCAATAATTTAAAGAAATTGGCTTGTCAAATAAATCTGATAATTTTCAGATTGTCTATCTCCCTTTGTGGCTTGTTGTTAGAACTTGTAGTTATTTCTTATGCTCCAGTAATCTTTCCGTCATTTGAGTTGCTGTTGATTAATTTGAGAAACATTGAGGGAGTGAAGACTGAATAGGCTTGAAGCCTTGAAGCAAAGGGCGGATCCAGATTGTCTATCTCCCACTCTTGTTTTTTGAATTTTTTATAAGTATAGGGCCTACATGGTAAAATGGTGCTCCCCATTACGAAAAAAACATTGGGTTACTTATCAACAATAAGATATTTCTAATATGTTCTTTCAAATTCAAATTTAGTTATTTGTTTCCGTGCCTTTATTTAATTTTTCTCAAATTTTTAGGTTAAGGTTAATTAAATATCATTAAATTTTTATTTAATTTTGTATTAATTATCTATGAGTAGTTAATTATTTAGTTTTGATTTTTATTTAATTTTGTTCATTCATACTAATTAGTACATTTATGCTCTTTAATATATTGAAGTTTTCGGCATGTGTATCATTTGATGTTGTGTTTAAATCATAAGCATGAATTGTGAATATATAAGCTTATTTTAGGACAATACTAATGGGTGTTCAATTTATTCATATTATAAAATTTATTATTTAGTTTTTCGAAGTTGTGAATTTATAAGGATTTTGTTGAACCTACTCAAAAGTCAAATAGTTATGTTTCAATCGAAGAAATAGTATTGAAGAATTATTTAATAGTGACTTATATGTGTTTTTAGTTGAAAGTTTTATTAATTTGATGAGTTTATTAATTTTTTTATTTAGTTATAAGAATGCCCACCCTTGCCGAAATTCCTGTGTCCGCCCCTAGCTTGAAGTGGTTTTCACCAAGTGCCCTGAACTGCAGGGCACCTGATTTAACATCATTCTACTTGCTAATACTTATGTTGAATTTTCTAGAGAGAGTGTTATTAATCTATCAGAAAAAATACACTAGTTGGAGAAAATTTATTTGCAATCCATGAAAAGGCTTGGATAGCCACATACTCACTTAGTGGTTGATGATGGAGCATGAAAATAGTAGAAGAAAAAAATTAGTATTTTCTTGATCAGCTTTCTTGAGATCTTAGTATATCATGTTATATATGCTAATTATTTAATAAGATGCTCATGATTTCCGTCACATTTAATTAAGATGCAGCCAATGTTGATTTTGATTTTGGGCTGGGTGTGTTGCCATAGTAGGCCTTCGTGGGGAGGCTACTTGTGCAATATGAGCCTGATATGAAGCTTGGGACCTGGTTGTTTTCTGCTACATTTTTTTTTCCACCAAAAGAGCTTGGATGCAGAATTTTTTTAGATAATGAGTCCAACATAAACTACCTGTTCTTGTAGTTCATGTGATGTTATTACTGCGATAGAAAGCATTTGTTGAACAATGTTGTTTGGCCATTGATCTAGTTACCAAGTAGAGAGTGCAAAAGCATATTCAGTAATCAAAAAAGCTTTGTCAAATAGTTTTAAAGGCAAAATTCTTTTGTGTTCACAAGCTAACTGGCTGGATAGAAAGAGAGCAAGTGCTGACCGTAAAATACACATTCGTGCAATTAAGTATTGACTGGAGCCATATAGCCACTGAGTGAAGAAAAAAAGAACTTGCTCTGATAGAATTAAAATGTTTTGCGTGATGACTTTGACTGCTACCATTCATCAATTTTCAATAACTCTATCCTCCTTCAGTTGTAAAATCTTTTTTGTTTGTTTGTTTGTTTGTTTTTTATTGTTCATGATGTCAATGATTAAGCCTCTGATGAGGAATTTTTATTTATTTATTTATTGGCATTTCTCTGACATGCTTGATAGTTCTATGTTATTTAAATTGTCATATCCATTGACTTTTTCAGGTTATTGCAAATAGAGCAGCTGAAATTCTTGGCCATCAGAGAGGTGAAAAATTTGTGCATCCAAATGATCATGTTAACAGATCACAATCTTCTAATGATACATTCCCAACTGTAAGCCTTTCAAAGAATCTCTTAAATTATTTTCAAGCACGTGTAAATTGTTTGATCAATTTGCAATACTGAATCATTAATTTCTAGCTGGTTCTATTAAGTAATTGGTTATTTCCTCTTTATCTTAAAAATATGTAACCGATTGTTTGGTTTCCTTTATTATGTACAGGTAATGCATATTGCAGCTGCAATGGAAATCAATTCAAGATTAATACCAAAGTTGAAACAGTTGCATACTACTCTACATTCAAAGGTTGGAATTTAGTTCTTCCATTCACATGTGCTCTAGTTATAGATCATGGTTTATACGCATGATGTGTTTATTATAAGTAGACACCTACAAAACATGCAAGTAAATATTATCTTTTATAAAGTACAAAAGGTGATGGGTTCTTTGAAAGTTTTTCTCTATTTTTCTTTATTCCAAATCAATTAGTCCTTATTACTTTGTTTGTGATGGAACTTAGTTTCCAAGTTTGGATAGCTCATGAAGAACTTTATTTATGAAACTTAATATTCAAAACTTTATGTAAATAGTATTATCTTATATCCACATCCAATTTTCAAAAGGCTTTGTTGAGTTGATTTGAGTAATCCTATATCCAAATTCCCAAAAAGTTGTCATACAACTCAAGATTTAAAGCCTAGAAAAGTCTCATTGACAACATACCATATGAATGTTAGTTTTCTCTAGAGCCAGGCCACACAAAAGTACAGGTTTTAAAATACAATTAGTAGGTTATTCTCCAGGATTTTTGTCCCTCAAGATTCATTCTTAGTATGTTAATAGCAGCACAACTCTAGGTGTAGTGGCTTTATTATTTGTCTGATTAAAGGCCTAAATTTGCTTAAGTTTCCTCTTCTTAAAGTTCCGTTCACCCTGGAATTTCTTTTTGTGAAGTGAGGCTGAACTGCTCTAACCTATTCAAGCTTCTGATTCAGCATTAGTTTGTCACTTTAAACTTCGGAAATTGTCTTAAAGTTTTGCTGTTGTCATCTTAAAGCCATTCCGCCAAGCTCTTGAAGAGAAATTTAAATCGACAAGATTGCATATAGAATATTCTTCATCATTTGTAGTCATTCATCAATTCATTATGTAATGGTTGGACATCATCTTTCCTCTTCAAACTGGTCATGATTAATTGTTTTTTCAACAGATCTGGCCTCTGCAATCAAGCTTTTGTATTCGTGTGTGCTAACCTTTTTGTATCATGTCATGCCTCTATTATTGTCAGAAGTACTATTATTAGGTTACTATCAGAACACAAGGGATCTACTAATACTACTTGTTCTGCTGCTTATGTTGTTACCAGTCAGTTGAATTTAAAGATATTGTTAAAATTGGACGTACGCACACTCAAGATGCAACACCTTTGACACTTGGACAAGAATTTAGTGGTTACGCTACCCAGGTAAGCTTATGTTACTGACCCTTTCGATTTTATTTTACAGAAGTTAATAACGGGATGATAATACATGATTTATTATGTCGGAAGGGACAGATGAAAGTATGCTCTGTTTTTGCAGGTGAAGTATGGAATCGATAGAGTAATGTGCACCCTCCCTCGCATGTATCAGGTTAGCAACTAATGCTTATAATGTTTTAACTGCTGCAGTATGCTCCTCCTCTTCCCTCCCACCCCCTTTGTCTTTCCTCTTTATTTATAGGTCTAACAAATTGAATGTCACATGGGCAGCTGGCACAGGGTGGCACAGCTGTAGGGACTGGATTGAATACAAAGAAAGGGTATGCATTTCTTTTTTTGTAAAAGTGGAAGTCAATTATATGGCCTTGTTGGTTGCGATATCTGTCCTGTAATCCTGTCCATTCTCACAGTTATCTTACTGCATTTCCATTCTTTTGGCTTCAAGTTACTTTTATGCCATCAGCTCTCTACGACTTGCAGACATTCATTGTTCTCGTTCAACATGTATTTTCCTTTTATGGGAATAAAACTATGTATATGGTTTGCTAATGATTTATGAAATATGCTGCTTTCTTTTCTCGATGTAGTTTTAGCAATTCCTGATTTAGTTAGACTTCCCTTGTGGAGTTTGTCCCTGAAAACGAAATGTAGATTAAGAGTATGGGAGGCATCCTTATGGTATTGAAGCCTAGGGTATCTTTTGAGATTTAGGAAATATCCTATTTCTAGAATTATTATTTCGTTGCTATCTAATAGTTGTCCAAATCAGAGTTGCAAGATACTATTATTGACCTAGCGAACCATGTATTGGTCTGTGATACTCGGACTCGCCATTTTTGGTGGAGTACCCATGTCAACACGACACAGTACGAAAAGGGATTCGTCTGGGATTTGGCTCTGATGTCTGGATCATTGTTTGGGAAAAAGAAAAAGAGACGCGAGAGGAGGAAGAGTCGTCTGTCAACTGTCGAGGAGGAAGAAGAGGAAGAAGAAGAGCAGTCTGTCGAGGGGAAGAAGAAGAACAACTGTTTGGGAAGAAGAAGAAGAAGAGACGCGAGAGGAGGAAGAAGAAGAGCCGTCTGTCGACTGTCGAGGAGGAAGAAGAGAGGCGTAAGAGAAGTCTGTCGATAAGAAGAAGAAGAGAGGCGTGAAAGAAGAAGAGAGGCTCTCAGATCTGGTGATATAAAATATCTCATGGAAAATTATAATTAGGTACCCCATAGTTTTTAAAGTTTTTTAATTTAATCCCTCGGGTTTTCTGAAAGATAAAAATAGCCCCTGAAAAATTACATATCAGTCCTTATAGTTTTGCTTTTTTCATTTATGCCCCTGTTTCTTTATATTTTTGCACTTCAGTCTCTAGAGCAAAAAAAACTTGTGATATAACATATCGTATCCCCGCACCCGTGTCCAAATTCGGATTCATATCCGTGTATCATCTATTTTTTGACTTTACGTGTCCGACACCTAGATTCGTACCCGCACCCAACACCCGCACACAGTGGCGAAGCCATATACAGTTTTGTCTGGATAAAAAATTTGCTTTTAAAATTTTTAAGTATTATATATAAATTGACCCCACTAAAATTTTATAAATTTTCTATTATACGGGGCCAAATTGAAAATTTATAACTTTGTCAATTAAATTTTAAGCACATATGACTCATATCCTCTCAATATATGTATCTCTCTATATAATATTTTAAACTAAATAATAATCTAATTTATATTATTTTTAAAATAAATAATGAATTACTTACTTATGAACAGTTGTAATTAAAAAAGTCTATTATGAGTCAATATAATGTATATATACTCATTATATTTTCATTGTAACATAGTATATATATATATATATATATATATATATACCCAAAATTATAAAGTATTAAAAAAATTGGCTCGGGGGCGCTATCCCCGAACCCCCGCCAAATTATTTGTAACTTGGTAATACTTTCGACCCCACTAACAAAATTTTCTGGCTTCGCCATTGCCCGCAGTAACATAGGTATTGGTACTTGGCGTTTCCAAACTAGTTACTCTTACGTACCAGTTCTCTAAATTTAGCATTACCGAAATATTTGTTTTTGTTTTATTGCAATAGATTTTAAGAGAATTACTAACCATAAACACTCGAGTAAAACTATCCCATCATACCACATTTTAGCCTATGTAGCGTGCCACATACCCGTATCGGTTCCACGAATTGAAGCATACCACTTTCCAGGTAACCGGTCCAAATCCAGGAGTCTTTTTTCCATGGATCATGTGATATTGTTTGTTGGATGATATATAAGTAGGCATACATAATTACTATTTAGCTTTTATAAAATTGTCTCCAAAAAGTGTTTTTTTAAAAAATAAATTGTGTATAACTTTTATGTTCAGTGTGTTACCTGTTTTGGATGCTCCAGAACATACTTTTTTCCTTATTAAAAAGGTAGCTTTTCATACAGGTTTTACAAATATAGGATAGGGACCTGTATAGAATTGAAAGAGTCCTTTTCAATATATGATTTACGCCAAACTGGGAATTAGAAAAAATTCCATCTTAAATTCCCAGACATGCCCACAAACACTTGAATGGAATATAGAATCTTAATATTCATACCCATGTCTCATTCCCATATTGCATTCTCCTGTGCTAAACATAGTCTTGTGGTCTGCTGATTTTGCATTTGGTATATATTGTATGGGGATGACAACCTTACATAGACATTTCCAGGGATTTGTTTCACAATTATATAACAGAGTCAATTTGCCTCGTGAAGTTATCAAAATGATCTGCATATGGAAATATGTTGCATGTCTCACTTTTAGAAAAAATCTCATCATCTTTGTGACGTCAAAGAAATACTTGTACATATAGATATTTTGATTATACTCCCTCCGTTCCTAAAAAATTGTCGTTATAGAAGAAAAATTTGTTCCAAAATGTTTGTCGTTTACAACTTTCGAGGAGAATAAATTATTTACTTTTCTATATTACCCATACCTTCTCTCATTGTCCCAAGAAATTCTCTCCCTTGTATTAATAGTTTTCAACTTCCCATAAAGGGGTAGTGATGGAATTTCAAACAAATTTTACTTGGTAAATGATACTTTCTTAATCCATGTGCAAAAACCTTAAACGACAATCTTTTAGGAACGGAGGTCGTATATGAGTTTGTGGATCATTTATCACTACTGTTAGTCCATTCCCAAAAATAAATAAATAAACCAGAACTGAATTACTCGTCATTTCAGTTTCACCAATAATTGGGAAGACAATATTTCTTTTACCATTTTTTAAAAATGTTCTCTTTTAATCCATTTTGTTTATTTACCTTCTTTGGTCTTACATTGTTCAGGATTGGCTGTTATTCAGGTTTGATGTTAGGATTGCTGCAGCAGTAGCTGAGGAAACAAAATTACCATTTGTCACAGCTGAAAACAAGTTTGAAGCACTGGTTAAATATTTATTTCCATGATTTTTTTATTCCATGCGTTCCAAAATATATGATCACTTGCCTTTGTATAAGGCAAGTGATCTTATATTTTGAAACGGTGGTAGTATTTATTAGTTTGATAGGAGGAGATCTCTTTTTTCTTACTTTAACACTATATCTTGTTGTTTACAACAAAATAGTTTATGTTCATTTATTTCCTATTGTAGGCTGCACATGATGCTTTTGTTGAAACTAGTGGAGTGCTAAACACAGTTGCTATTTCTCTTATGAAGATTGGAAATGACATACGGTTGTTAGGAAGGTATATGTTGGTACTTGGTAGGGTTGCAGTACCGATCTCTTCATCATATATTTTTATTGCTTTATTTGTGATTTAACATCCCTTCCTTTTCCAGTGGTCCACGCTGTGGTCTTGGCGAACTCATTCTTCCTGAAAATGAACCTGGCAGCAGTATTATGCCTGTAAAGTCCTTACTCCCAATAACAGTTCAAGAATGAGAAAAAGAATTTTATTTATAGACTTAATACCTAAATGTAAAGTTTTCTGTCCCTTTGATCTTATTCTTGAGAGTTATAAGAGCTTACTCCATTTCAGGGGAAGGTGAATCCTACTCAGTGTGAGGCTCTTACAATGGTCTGTGCTCAGGTAAAATAAGTGTCACAGTTAAATATAAAGTCCTAATTGATTACTCATTAGCAAATTGTTTGGGATTTGTTAGTACATCTATATGTCATAGGAGTTTTATTTATTATTTATTTTATAGATAAAAGTCATACTAGTCATGTAATTTACTTACACATAAATAAAATGACATTTTTGAAAATAGTTTTCTTGGTGTTTTGATTTGGCAGGTTATGGGAAATCATGTGGGCATTACTGTGGGTGGTTCAAATGGCCATTTTGAGCTGAATGTCTTTAAGCCAATGATTGCTAGCTGTCTCCTACATGTACGTAGCCTTTTCCTTAGAAGAGTGTTGTGATTATTTGGTGTGTCTACTTATACGCATTAAATGATAAGCTGTGAGACATTGAAAATTCGAATCTGGTTTGAGAGGGTTTCCTGGTAATTCACTTGGTACTGGACCTTTATTTAAAAAACCAGAAAGCTATTTGGTTTCCACTAATCAAAACTACGTATGTGTGCTCGCGTGGGTATATATATATATGCAATCAAAGAGTTGCTCAATCTGGAGTGAATAACTGAATAACATTGTTTCTTTGATTCTTTCACACGGGGGAATTTGAGGTTTTTGGCAAAAGCCAGTGAAAAAAGAAAGCATACATAGCTTGATAAATCCTAACAGCCTGATTGGTTAATCGGTGACCGCATTAGAGATTGGTAAAACCCAACAAGCATAATAGGTTAATGGTGACCTCATTGCACAGGCCATTTATGTAGTTGGATCAAACATGCATGCTTGACACATAGAACTTTCTGGCTTTATGAGGGGATTTGCTTTTCTTTTCTTTTTTTTAATATTAAATATCTATCATTTTTGGAAGACAGGGAGTTAAAAAGAATCAATACCAAGGTGTACGAAATGAAAATAAATTTATTTCGATTTCAAATATCTACTTCTTTTGGCTATTAATTGTAACAACTAATAACAAATAACAAATGAATCGTCAATTATATACTCGGTCTTCATATTACTTTGTAGGACTAATACTAGTAGTATTAATAAAATAATATAGTTAAAATAATAACACCAATATCAATAGAATAATAAAAATTCTAAGTACACATCAAAAGCTAAAATAAAAAAAATAAAAAAATCTCGACATGCATTGTTGCTATGTTAATACAGAGTATAATATTGCAGTCTCAGAGTGTACCATTTTTGTTCCCTTTCAACCTAGAAGTGGTGCCTCAGTATGCTTTGGTTCCAAGCCAGGGTTCATAACCATGTTATAGAATATTAAGTGATATATTTATTTAATGGCGAGTGTTAGCAGGTTTTTTTTTGGGAAAAATCTCTTTATTCTGGTGATGAATGTAATATCTTCTCCATATTATATGATCTGGAATGATCATCCCGAGAGCATATTTCTCTTCACTCATCTTGTCTTTTTGATACATTGATCAGTCATTGAGATTGCTAGCGGATGCATCTGCTTCTTTTGAAAAGAATTGTGCAAGGGGAATTTAAGCCAATAGGGAAAGAATTTCAAAACTACTACACGAGGTAATTTGATACAGGTTAACTGAACTTTGGAATTTTGTATGGCAAAACTAAAATAAAATTTTCATGCTTTCTTTCAATTAACTGATCTGTATGGTCTTGCAGTCACTTATGCTTGTCACTTCCTTAAACCCCGTAAGTTTTATTAAATAGTATGTTTATTTTATACTCCTATGGATGCCTGTCTGAAACTGAATTATTATGAACTCATATGCTGTTGAATTTAGAAAATCGGCTATGACAATGCTGCAGCAGTTGCCAAGAAAGCCCACAAGGAGGGAAGCACTCTGAAGGTCATGATTTTTTTCTACGCCTCTCATTTGTCTGCAATTTTGAAACATCATCTATATTCATGATTTATTTTTAGACCTACTTGGTTTTAGAGTATGCTCTGATATGGAAATTTTCTACTGCAGGAAGCTGCCCTAAATTTAGGAGTTCTCACCAGTGAAGAGTTTGACGAACTTGTGGTGCCAGAGAAAATGATTGGTCCCTCTGACTGAACTGGCCGACCTACTTGAATAAATCTTAAGAAATTGCCCATCTCAAGTCAGCATAGAAATAAAGATCCAGAGTTGATTTTCTTTTTTCTTTTTCTTTTTTTTTTGTTTTTTTTTTTTTGGGGGTGTGATATTCTAGATCTGGGGAAAGACTAAAATAGGGAAAACATCGCACATACATTTTTGTAACACATAATAATACGAATAAAGAAAGCGCACATTTTTGTACCAAATTAATGTCTATTTTTTAATTTTAAAAAATTGTGGTCACTTTTGATTATAACATTTTCGCCTATATTTTAACAATTAAGATACAAAATTTAATTTTAAAAATAGTCAATTTAACTAGAAATAGTCAAAAATGAACATTTAATGGCCATATCTTCATGTCCGGTGGCTTCAAAGGTTGTGATCTCTTTCATTCTTGGGGTGAAGTTGAAACAAAATTTCATGCTTTCTTTCAATTTTATAAATTTTATGATTATGTTTGTTTGTAGTGATAATAATATATTTGGCATAGGACTATGAATTTCAATTATTTTATTTATTTTTAAATTTAGACTTGAGTCTTAAAATTAATAATCTTAAGATTGACTATGTAAAATTAAGCATCTAAATATCTAGTATATTTATTACATAGGTAAATTTCTAAGAAAACCTAATATGTATAAAAAGATTATAAGAAATGCCAATCAACTATTTATGTGATGTCCGTATTAGGAGATACACAATAAAAGTTTGTATTGCCTTGAAAAAACTAAAAATAAGAATTTGTAAAAAACAATAAGTTGAGTAAAATAAGAATAAGTAATATTCATATAATAATAATAATAATAATAATAATAATTTGTTTAAACATAAAACTCAGATTTAAGCAAAGCTCGTGCATAATTTTGACTATACGTGGAATAATATATTCTCCATAGAATTAACATTGAAATATAACCTATCAAGTAAACAAATTAAAGGGAGAAATAAAGACTGAATGAAAGAAAAAACCCTAATTATTGCACACTCCTCCTCAACTCTCTTCTTACACAAACGATGGGGCACAAATAAGAATTGTTGATTTTCTCTCTCTTCTATCAATTCTGTGGTACCGTCTCTATAAACTATCCTTTTTATGTTATTTGTCTCTTGATTTTAGAACAGATTGCTTAAATTAAAACACTTTGGTTAGGGAAAGATGGAGTCTTGCGTGGATTCGAGCCATGGACAAGAATTATCGAGGTAAATACTTCCACTTGAATTTACATTGTTTTAAAAATGGACCATCTTTGTGAAATTATAAGAGTTTGGCTTGAAGAGGTTTAGTATTTTAAAATTAAAAGAACTTGTAATAAGTTTGATAATTGTTTGGGGAATTTCAATACTCCAATTGGGTATATGTTTTTTTGTTGCTTGAACTTTCTATTCTGACACTGTGCTTGCATTGTAGCTTGGAAGTTGACGACAGCAACGCAATCATGTTACCAGGAAAGAGGAATAATAAGAAAGGAACGAAAAAGGTATATAATGCAGAGTAGTTTCTTCTCAGCCCCTCATTCTAACATTCTAATACTATAAATGAGTTTGCCTTCCCTTATTTTCCTCTTTTAAAGGTTTCCGGAAAGCCGAAGACAAACAAAAACACTGAGATGAGCAAGTCCCAAAAAAGAAAGCTGAAGAAGCTTCTGGTGTGTTGTGTTTGCTTGTTTTTTCTTTCCAGCGTCTGGTTTATTCTATCTCATTTTGGTTGACTTGATTTCTTAATTGTAGGATGACAAGGAGAAGGAACTTCTTTTTTCAAAGAGTATTGAGACCTTGGAGTATGATTCTACTTTGGCCCTTCTTAAATTTTTAATTCCTGTTATAGACCTTATCTTGATTTGGGCATGGAATGTTTAATGGGTATTGTTGTTATCTTCATTTTCAGGAAGTACAAAATTGGAGAGGATGCATATTCACTTATGTGGTCATCAAGAAATCTGGGCCAGGTTTTTGTGACTGCTAAAATATTATGTCTAAAGATGGATAATTAAAGAAGAAAAAGAGAGGAGAGTTAAACGGCTATATATTTTCCGTATCTTAATGACTTTTAAGTATACAAACACATCTATTGTAACCCAAGATCATAAGACAATCTAACAAGGACAGAATTTACCCAAAACACTCGAACTCTGTGGAATTAGCAGGCTAGCCAGCATCCCCAAAAACCTCCCTATTCATCGACTGGATCTCTAAGTGACCAGCTGGTCATTTACGGACTACTCTTTGCTCCTCTTTACTTCATAATCTAACTCAACTCTTTAACATGGAAGAAGGATCTTCTTGGATTTTTTAAAATTATCTTTCCTGTATCTTTGTAGGTTGAAACTGTTCGAGAAAAACGTAGGAGGGGAGTACAGTTTTCTAAGGCTGGTTTAGAATTGCCAAATAATGACCGGCCTATCAAGAGAAAGGCTAGTGACAGTACATGCGAAATTGAATCTGATTCCGACACGGTACAGTTAAGACAAATGTGCAACGACGGTGACTCTTCCTGTCCCGTGATAGGTGAAAGAGAAGTCCTACACGATATTTCTGTTTGTGGCAGTGGTGCTGTCTGTGTTGATGGATACGAAGCTTCCGTGTCAGTTCAGGAAACTTCCTATGAGAATAATGAGACATCAGTGCTAGGAGATATGCAGAATTCTTTGTCCATAAGTAGTTCTAATGTAACAGAAATGGAAAAGCCAACGGTAAGCTTGAATATATACTTGAATGCTTATTAAAGATCTGACATTGATTTGTTAAGGGCCTTAAGACACATTGTTGTTAATGCATAGACTCTGTAATACTTCTATGTTATATGATAACTGTCAACTGTTATCTACTAAAGGGGCCTGAGGACTTAATATGAAACAGGATACGATAAATGAATATCCAAAAGGAAATCTCAGCAGTATGAGCAATCTGGCTGGTGGTAATCCACACAGAGCTCTAACTGCCCCGATTGTAGTACATGTATCAAGACCAAAGGAGCTTGAGAATAAAAGGAAGGACCTACCAATAGTCATGATGGAGCAGGAGATAATGGAAGCTATCAATGAAAATATTAGTGTTATTATATGCGGGGAGACAGGTTGTGGTAAGACTACACAAGTTCCTCAGGTTAGCTAAGTCTGATGGTTCTTTAGTCTGTGCTGACATTCAAAGTTAGATATTCTGCTTTCATAATGGTCTTAACACTGGACCTGGCTGGTTTCTTACAGTTCCTTTATGAGGCTGGCTTTGGTTCAAGTCAGTGTTCAGTACACAGTGGTATGATTGGTATTACCCAACCACGCCGTGTTGCAGTCCTTGCGACTGCCAAACGGGTGGCGTTTGAGCTTGGTCTTCGTCTAGGTAAAGAGGTTGGCTTTCAAGTTCGGTATGACAAGAGGATTGGAGACAGTTGCTCCATCAAGTTTATGACTGATGGAATTTTGCTTCGAGAACTTCAGGTTTTGCTTTTTGTCAGGGCTACTTTTGTTTAATACATGAATTATCAACTTTCTTAACTGATATGTTTTCATTGATAAATCTATTTACAATTTGGTGCATATGGATGCAGAATGATTTTTTATTGAAGCGGTACTCGATCATAATTTTGGACGAGGCTCATGAGAGAAGTCTTAACACAGACATACTTATAGGAATGCTTTCTCGTATTATACAAGAGCGTCAGGTGAGGCCCAGGAAGTACTTCTCTTAATCATGTCTCTTCTTTTCTTTTATTAATTTCTGCACTCATCCACTTACTTTGTGTTCTAATGGCAGAAAATATACGGGGAGCAAGAAAATCATGGGATCCTTTCAGGGAAAAAAATAAGGCCTGAAAATAAGATATTTCCACTAAAGCTTGTGCTGATGAGTGCCACCATGCGAGTTGAAGACTTTGTGTCTGGGAGAAGAATATTTTGTGAACCCCCACCTGTAATTGAAGTTCCAACTCGACAGTATCCGGTGAATGTACACTTCTCGAAGAGAACAGAGATTGTGGATTATGTTGGTCAAGCCTATAAAAAAGTCTTGTCAATTCATAAGAAACTTCCATCTGGAGGCATTCTTATTTTTGTGACTGGACAAAGGGAAGTAGAATACTTGTGTCGAAAGCTCCGTAAAGCTTCTAGGGAAATGGTTGCAAATAGTTCAAGACGAATTAGTGACAAACCTGCAGTGTCTCAGGGGAATTCCATTGAGGATCAGGATATTGATGAAATAAATGAAGCATTTGAAATTCAAGGAAACTCAAGCCTCCAGCAAACTGACAGATTTAGTTCGTTTGATGGTGATCATGGTGATTTATCTGAGGATGAGTCAGATTTTTCTTTTGATTCAGATAAAGACAGTGATCTGGAAATTTTTAGTGAGGATGAGGATTTATGTAATCAGAACAATCTGGATTCTAGTGGGAAGCTTGCAGATATCTTGAGAGAGGATGAAAACCTTGCTTCACTGAAGGCTGCTTTCGAAGCTTTGGCTGGGAAAGGTAAATTGAAGACTGATACTGAAGGAAAAGAAGCTGCACCCGTTACTTCAGAAGGCTTGGACCAGTCCAATACTAGCTTGTGGGAGAAAATGAGGGAAGCAGATGGCCCCCCTGTGAGTGCAATGTGTGTTCTGCCCCTTTATGCAATGCTTCCTGCATCAGCGCAGCTTCGAGTATTTGATGAGGTGAAGGACGGAGAGCGCCTCATTGTTGTTGCCACAAACGTTGCTGAGACCTCTTTAACTATACCAGGGATAAAGTATGTTGTGGACACTGGAAGAGAAAAGGTCAAGATCTACAACTCCTCCAATGGAATGGAAACATATGAAGTACAGTGGATAAGCAAGGCATCTGCTGCTCAACGCACAGGTAGAGCTGGAAGAACAGGGCCTGGCCACTGTTATCGTCTCTATTCTTCTGCCGTCTTCAATAATATTTTTCCTGATTTCTCAAGTGCTGAGATTTCAAAAATACCTGTTGATGGTGTTGTCCTTCTTATGAAATCCATGGGTATTGATAAGGTATGTCTGTCCCAATTTGAGGTCTGTGATCATACTACAGTTGACCCATTCCTAATTAATAATCGTGGGAGATCAAAAAATTATTAATTATTAAAAGCGTTTGTTATAAATTTTACACTCCTATATGCGTTCGTTGATGATATATATATATATATGCAAAAGAAGATTGTATCCATGTTTTATTTACATATATTCTTATTATTTGTGAAAAAATTGCTCCTACATAATAGATATAGTTTACAATATGTTCTTTTTAATAATTATCTTATTTTCCCAATTGATATTTTAATAGTCATTACTATTAAAATAGTCACTATAACCAAATCTATATTAAGAATGTACTAGTGTGTAGTTGTGGAGTCAATTTTTAAAAAAATTTAACTTGTGATCTCTCTTATTTTTTTTGATTCATCTTTCTAAAAAATTATAGCTTGATTTAGTAGATGCTGTATTTCTGAGTTTTCAAATATTCCAGGTTGTGAATTTCCCATTTCCAACTCCTCCCGAGGTTACTGCCTTAGTTGAAGCAGAGCGCTGCTTAAAGGTTCTTGAAGCACTTGATACTGATGGAAGGCTGACATCCCTAGGGAAAGCTATGGCACATTACCCCATGAGTCCTCGACACTCCCGGATGCTCCTGACTGTTATTCAAATAATTAAAAAGGGTAAAGGCTATTCCCGGCCAAATCTAGTTCTTGGCTACACTGTTGCAGCAGCTGCAGCTTTGAGCTTGTCAAATCCTTTCATTACGCAGTTTGAAGGAAATCATACGGATACCAATGGCTTGAAGCATGATGAAAAAACTAGTGCCGCAGGTTGCGACAAAGTTTTAGACAAGGAAGAAAAGTTGAGGAAAAAGAACCTAAAAGAAACTGCTAAAGCTTCTCGTGCAAAATTTCTGAACCCTACTAGTGACGCTTTGAGCGTGACATATGCATTGCAGAGCTTTGAACTCTCCGAAAGCCCCATAGAATTCTGCACTGACAACGGGTTATATCTTAAAACCATGGAGGAAATGTCCAAGCTTAGAAAACAGCTACTTAAACTAGTATTTAACCAAAATTTGAGCAATTTCCAGCAGGATTTTTCATGGAATCATGGAACCATGGAAGATGTCGAATGCGCTTGGAGGGTTTTTTCTGATAAACAACATTTGTTATCAAATGAGGAAGAGCTCTTAGGCCAAGCTATCTGTGCTGGCTGGGCTGATAGGGTTGCTAAGCGGACTAAAGGACATTCAGGCATGTCAGATGGAGATAGAAAAGTTAATGCAGTTCGTTACCAAGCTTGCATGGTGAAAGAAACAGTTTTCCTCCATCGTTGGTCAGCTATTTCTAAGTTTGCCCCTGATTTTTTAGTATACAGTGAATTACTTCATACAAAACGACCTTACATTCATGGTGCAACAAGTGTGAAACCAGAGTGGCTTGTTAGATATGCAGGCTCTTTGTGCACTTTTTCTGCTCCACATACAGATCCCAGACCCTATTATGAACCTCTAAGCGACCAAGTTTTGTGTTGGATGACTCCAACTTTTGGCCCTCATCTATGGCAGCTCCCACTGCATAGTTTCCCCTTAAAAGATGATATGCATCGGGTTGCTGTATTTGCTTGTGCGTTGCTGGAAGGCACAGTCTTGCCATGCCTAAGATCCATCCAAAAGTTTCTTGCAGCTGCACCTGCTATAATTCTGAGGCCAGAATCATCAGGACATAAACGAGTCGGAAATCTTCTTTTTAATTTAAAGACCAAGTTTAGAACAATTGATAGTTGTGTCATGTTAAGATATGTGTGGGATGAAAATCCTGGTGAATTGTATCCTGAAATTCGGGACTGGTTCCAGGAGGGGTTCCATTATCGATTTGAAGAACTTTGGGCAGAGATGCACCGTGAAGTTCTTTTAAATCCCAAAGAACGTTTTGCAAAGAAAGCTAGAAGTAGAAAGAATCTCCGTTATGAGAGATGAAATATATTTTTCAGTTAACTACAACTTCTGGATTTTGGTTCACAACTGTAGGAGTGTTTCTCTAAAGCTTAGAAAGTAGAAATGAGCTCCGCACATCGAAGAATATTCTGGGAAAAGTTCTTATATGCAATGAAAGGGCTACTTTGGTAATTTTTTCAAACTTGTTTTCTATTTTTTTAAGAGACCGGTACTTGTGGTAGTTAATTGGAATTGCGCTGCTTATGTTTTCTTGAGATTCTCTATTATTGATTTAATAATTTTGAGATTTTAACTTATTCCTATATTTTAGAGTTTTGATCACGTTGTCACTTTTCTATTCAAAAGTTGGTCTAGCTGTAGTGAACAGAGTGAGAAGCTAATTTTAATCATGCTAATACGCAGTTGTTAGTCATGGTCATGCCTACCTCAACTAGTTTGGGATAAAAGGCATTGTTGTTGAGTTACTCACCCTCACCGTAGTCATGCGTTTGTTTTGTAAACCACAAATTCTGGTATTGCTTTTCAGAAAGGGAAAAACTTTGTGATGACTGTAGTCTGGACACCCTCGACTAAAATGATCATAACTCCTCATAGAATGGTGCAAATTAGGCTCCGTGTTTTGTTGAAAATTAGAGTCATATACCTTTCATCTATGTATGCTCCACGTCTGGTTCTATCTTAGAAGTGGAAGTTTATTATTTGGAAATCAGCTAGATTTTAATTCTGCTTCAATTGCAACAGCTTGTAGTTACAGACTGATTTTGGAAATTGTCATGAGGCTTTTTGGTGCCAAGTCCCCTTTCCAGAAGTCTCTTTCTTTCTCTCTCTCTCTCTCTCTCTCTCTCTCTCTCTCTCTCTCTCTCTCTCTTTTCTTTTATTTTTAATTTAATTTTTTTACAGATTTGGTTAACTTAAAAACTTTAAGCTGAGTACTATTTAGTTTGTTTTCTTATTTTTAAAGATTTGGTTAGGAAAGGTGAAGGGTATTTTAAGTTTGCAACTTATAAAAAGAATGATGAAATGTAAGAGATTGGTTAGGTTACATCTGCAGTATTGAACATCTTTAGTAAACATGGGATAGTATAAAACTTATGATTTTCCATATTTAGAGGATTGATTATCCGTTCAAAGTGGCCATCAGATTACTGCTATGGGATATAGCCTTGTATGGTTCTTATCTTAGAAATTGTTTAAACGTTCATTTTAGCAACTTATGTTACTAGAGTACTACTACGTAAAAAGGTTAAGTAGATGAGCTTTCTACATGGATATTTTTCTACTGATATGGGTATACATTGTGCCATCATCTACCATTTTTTTCTTTTAACAACTCTTGTTCCTTTCTTCTTGCAGCGTTTTTTGATGACATCTTGTCTAGTGCCTTCCTTCTGGAGTAATGGAGGATGTAGCCATTGAAAAATTAGCTCAAGTACAGTGGTTTATTCTTATTTAGTTGTTTTTTGGTCTCCATATAGTCCATGTTGATAAAGGGTATTTCCATGTAAACCAAGTCTGAAAATCAGTTAACAGGATGATTTGTAAAGATGAGAATGTGGAATTTTAATGGATTTCTAAATCAAAGTTGATGTTGCTTAGAATTGTGATAACTTTATTCGCAATGCCAATTTATTTATACATCTATGATTCATACTGATGTGTTTGGGATCTAATCAGTTAATTAGCACAGCATAACAGTCGCTATGGTGAGTGCTTTAAAGTCCCTGACTATGCCTGGGTGGTACAGACTTATGGGTTTGTTCTTGCAGTTTGCTAGTAAGAACAGATTATGACGGGCTCTTTCAGTTTATGAGCTTAGCCAATATAGTGATTTCATCTCTCTGTTCTTTTTGGAATGTTGTCCTATTTGTTGTGTTGAGGCAGGATTTTAGTCACTAATAGTTGTGTTGAATAGCTAATTCTTCCTTTCGGTCTTTATTTTTTTTATTGAATTTCAATTAAGTAGTAGTTCATTTCAAATCATGCAGCCCAGATAAAGGGTATGAAAAATGATATACATGTTGACAAATCTTACGACAAAGTTGGATTGGGACTAACGTAGAAACTTTAAGAGAATAAATATTTCTACTTATCTCATTTATGTCGATGTTAGGATATGGGCCCAAATGGTTCGACTCACATCAATTCAACCCAGGCTCAAGAATCGCTAGTTGTGACTCGCTCAGGAGAAGTGTGCTCGGGAAGCCAAGAGTACACTCTCTTTGATTGAGGGCCCCACGTAATCGCTTCGCTTCTCGAGCAGGTGATGGGACGTCTCCCACCAAATCCTTGTTCATGTGGTTGATTTCACTAAATTTTCCAAGTCTCAAACTGCATCAGCTGGAAGCAATGCTCCATTTACAAATGGTATGACCAAGTTTAATTGTTCTTCCAAAGATTCCTTTCATAGATTGCCATAGCTCAGCCTTCTGTCATGTATGGGTTGCTTCTTAATAATTGTTTGGAATTTGATAAATTATTAGACAACTCCTTTACCTTGATCCTATAACACGATGTTGGTATATATTAGTTAGTTTTGGAAATCTCATGGGAGGTAACGTTTGGATAGAGAGTGAGGGCCTCGGCAAGGCAAGGGTACACCATAGTTCCATTCGTTGGAATCTGCAATAATCCAACAATGCAACAACTAACTACAGACGAGTACATTAAGGTAATGGAGATCTCATCAGACTGAGATGAGTACAAGGTAGTGATGATATTGATGCATCTCATCCGATGCACATGTTTATAATCCGTAATTATAGGTTTTTAATGCTTGCTTAAGAGGACACTAGAAACTAAAAAAATTCTTATAGAGGCCGTTTTATAGAAGGAGCCAAAAGCCCAAAACTACTTTCCTGCTAACTTTCAATATAGTGGAGGCTTTCACACAGCTTAATTTCACAGACACCTCTCAGCATGGCTTTGCTATTTCATTTCTGAAATCAAAATCTTAGTACTATGAAAATAGAAAGGTCAGCATGTAATCATTAACCATTAAACAATGTCCATGTTTAAGGGCATTGTCAGTTGCAACTTATAACAAAGCTTCAATCTGGGAGGAAAATTTTGGCCATAACAAAAGAAAACTCCCACTATATTTTCCCCCCTTTCAGAAACATGAAATGGACTTTAAAATTAGAACTAACAAAACTCAATCAACTGAAAAAGGGAATGAAGCATAGGAACAGAAAGGCAAAAAAACCATACAAGAATTAAGTCTCCAATATAACTTAGTATCAATATTACATCCCTTCCATCTAAACACAAGTGCCACTGTTAACAAAATAAACAAAATGCCAAACAGATCAAGAACACTAAACTGCCATGCTATGGAGGGCATCCAGTAGATTCGGGGTTCCTCATCAGTCATGCTCATAATTGAAGCTCTCACTTCTTTGACTTCTTTGACACCCTGTAAGCACAAACATGATTTAGTTAAGAACATATTCTCGGTAGGCATTGAAATCTCTCTGACAAATCCGCTGTAATACTTACTGGGTCTGAGTGGTAGGAGCAGCTGGTGGTGGGGCTTGTGTTGCTTTCTCTTGTGGTCCCTGTTTATATTTAAGGAAACAAGAACAGTCTTGCTCAGAATCCAATCAACATAATTTTCTTATGTGCACAGATGCTAAAAGCAAGGCAGCTAAAAAGGTTTGGATCAATATTGCTTTATATTGTTTAAAATAGGAACCTCCAAGGATCATCTCACATTACCTGGGCTAAGCGTTCCTCCCTCCTAGCATTCTTTCTCTCCCTGCTTGCCTTATTCTTTGCTCTCTTAGCCTCAAACTGGTCAGACAATGTCTTCTCCCTAGCCTTCTCTGCCTTGGTTTTGTGTATGCTCTCCATCAGCACACGCTTATTTTTGTAAACATTACCTTTGACTTTCATGTACATATCATGATACATGTGCTTGTCAATCTTCTTCGCTTCCCTATACTTGCGGAGCAAACGCCTAAGAACTCTCATCCTCCTCATCCATAGAATTTTAGTTGGCAGCCTTGCCTCCCTTGTACCCTTGCGCTTACCTGTGTAATGAATCCATAAGTTTAAAAAAGTTGTATGTTTTAGAGAACATAACAATTTGAAAAGCTTTACTTTTCATGAAGATAATACTTTTATTTCTTAATCCAACTCTGAGAAAGAGAGATTATGGAGTTCCTTTAGCTATTACTACTCGTGTTATGAAATGCATAGGGAATGCTATGTATGATGAGATAACATTGATAGAAAGCCAACAAAATATTTATCTCAAATCTCAGAATCTAAGGTTCGTAACAAATAATACATTTTTCTGTTGAACATTATACATATTTGTATTGAATTAGACAGTGAACAGACTTCAAATCAATTAGTTATTGTATATAAAAAATAGTCGAATATGTACATAACTAATGTTGAAGATGATTTTATGTTTACCCACTTTTAATGCAATTTTGTTTCAGCAATGTATCATACATAGCAAAAAAAATGTCCTTTAGTGTCCCAAAACCTTGCTTTTAGGAGTAAAACAAATAACAGTACCATATCCAGCATGACGACCCTTTTTCTTGGCCTCCTTCATCCGACGTGCACGGGATCGGGAGTGAATCTTGGTTGGTTTCCTGATGATAAAACCATCCTTGATCAGCTTCCTTATGTTCTGACCTACACCCAGAGAACCCAAAAATTAAAACTAAGACAATACTTTTGACTCATATGAGTTAACTTCAAGTAATACAAATTGTATTTCATTTCAATTATAATACAATCTCACCACCAAACTCTTGTTACGAGCAGCAATCAGTGCACACCAATACCTCTCAATCAATATCAGTTGTGTATTGCAAATTGAAATTAGATATGAAATAGCAAAACTCTTAAAATATAAATTCAGTACAGTTTTCTAGCTCAAACCCTGATAACTAAAAGTCAGTTTTTCAAAATCAAGGAACATGCCATAAAAGTATAGCATTCATTAATCAAACCTTTACTAATACAATTCACAATAGATATTCAGACTCTTTTATCTTGAACTATATCAACGTTTAAGATACATTAACTTTCCAGTTGAAAATGATTTTTAACTACTGCATAATATATCTTTTTAATATGTTGGCTACGACAAAATATCAAATGCCATTGTTTGTACAAATCTTAGAAGACACAATCGTATATATACATAAATAGATGAAGAAAAACAATTGCACAAGTAAAGGTGATTGAGCTAAGCTATAGAATTAATCCAAAACATAATCTACACGAATAGAAATCAGCAATAACGGATCGGACGGAAATTCTGAAACTAAAAAGAATTCATAGATTTCAACTTATGTGAGAGCCAACAGATTATTGAGAAGTGAAGAAAAGACAAATGAAAAATTAAAGGTAAGAGGTAGAAGAACTGACGAGAGTTAGCCATTGAGATTTCGTTGCCTTCATTTGGATCGAGCCACACTTTACCCCTTCCACACTTGAGGACGCTGGCTGAGAGCCGCTTCTGAAGCTTCAGCGACACCATTTCTCTCTCCTCTCTCGGATGCGAAGAATAAACAGAAGATAAATTGCGAGTTGAAGATTACGTTTTATATCTGCACACAGCTAGGGTTTTGAAGGCGGTTGTTTTTGGGTTTGGGCCTTGAAATGATGTGAGAAAGAAAAATGGGCCTTAGACAATATGAATACTCTTATACTAGTAATTCTCCAAGACTAAAAAATATAATGGTATTGACATGATAATAGTGAAGCAAAGAGGAAAAAAAGTAATAATACGTTAGAAATTTAAAGTCATTCTACATTATAGAAAAAGAAATAGAAAGATGTCTCTACTATTAAGATTACTTTGCATAAGACACATTTAGATTCTTCTTTCCTTCCGATTATAAGATTTATTATGTATAATTAATTAAGCTCTCCATCATATTATAAGGTTTGAAAAGAAACCACTAAATGAAATACTTTATGACCCTTAACAGTGGTGTTTGGATTAATTTTTATTGTAGCAGCAATGGCCCAGTTCTATCAACTTTGGGTGGGGCTTATAGAACCAACCCATTAGCAAATGCGGGTTGGCCCGTAACAAAATGGGCCCAAACCAATGGGTGAGTACAGGTGTAGTACATTATTTCACAAGTTGTGTAGTACATATAATGGTCATTGTCATCCACTTGAATGTTATGTACCACAAGCCACAAGGACAAACGACACACATCTTGGTTGGTCACCGGTAGGTAGGTAATAGTAACGCGCAGGAGTATGTTATATGTATGTATCTCTGCGGGCGCCTGCCTTCCGCGGCCCGCGAAGAACCAGAAACCAGCAGCGCCCGCTGCCCACAGGAATTTCTCAGCTTTGGTAAGTACAGTAAAACTCTATTTAAGAATAGATTTGATATCAAACTATTTGTATTCTAATTGAGAGGTTATTACTAAATAGAAGTATTGGTATAAAATATTTTATGAACACCAAAAAATATCCACTTTAACAAAAATATAGATTTTATAACAAAAATTAAATAAAACATAAATTATTTAGATTTTCAAACTAGGAAAATGTAGTCTTTTATAAAAAAATATGGTCTTTTATAGGAAATGTAGTCTTTTATAGAAAAATGTAGTCTTTATATAAAATTATTACTATATAGAGGTATACTTTCTTAATACGGGACTTAAAAAGTATATAACATATTACAATTTAGAGGTTATTCCTATTTATAATTGGCCTAAATTGGGACCAAATTTTTTTATAATATTATAGAGGTTATTGTTATATAGAGTATTCTTAAATAGGAGTTTTATTGTAGTTACCCAAACACATTATCATGTGCTAAGCTAATTAATATTGGTCTTCTTTTTTACTAACTAATTACACTAAACATCAATATTTATATATATTTTTATTAATAATTTATTTAGTTTGGTCCTCAAATATAACAATAATATATTATCAGTACTTTTGTCCCGGAAAAAGGAATATTACTTTTTTACTTCCTTTTTTTATTTATCTAAAAGATCTCATTTGTAAACATTAGAAACATATATTTGTTTCTATTTAACTCATTATCAATTAAATTGGAACTCTTTTTTTTTTTTTTTTCTTTTTTAAATGAAACTAATAGAAGAATTATAAAAGACGTGCTTATATTATTTGTACCATTCAGTTTTCAATAATAAATTTCAGTTACTAGAATTTAGTCCCCATCAATCATTAAATAATATTGTCTCTGTCCCAAAATAAAAATTATCTATCGACTTTGATGGCTAAATTGACAAATTTTCAAATTAATAGATTTTATTATTCTTTTAAATATATACAAAAACCTATAAAAGTTATAGTAAACTAATACAATTTAGTACTAATTTTAATATTTACTTTTTTTTTTGAAAATTTAAATATATGTGTTTAATTATTAATTTTAAAATAATTAATTTGACCACAAAAATTAATGAATGAGTTTTATTTTGTGACCCGAGTGAGATGAGTTAAAAAAAAGAGTAAAAAGAGTAGTTTTCTAAATGTAAACCCAAAATAATATTTGCAACAACTTGCAATTTCATTATTTGACACACTGTAGAATGAATAATTTAACTTGGGCTCTTGTCATTAAGAGCCTGTTAGGGAACCACTTATTTTAAAATAATTTATAAATTAAAATACAAGTTAATTTATAAATTATTTTAAGTTGTGACTTATAATTAAAAGCGTTCGATATTAATTTAATTTATAAATTCAAAATTAAGTTAAAATAAGTTATGAATATGTTCGACTCGTAATGATTTATAAATTAAAATAATGTAAAGATTATTAAAAAAGACATTAATAAAAAGAAGGATAAAATAGAAAAGAAACAAAATAAACATTATATTTTGTGAAATTATCTTATTTTAAAATTATGTATAAGTTATTTTAAAATAAATCATAAATTATCACTTTTTTTTAAACTTAAAACTCAAAAAATAATTGATTGTCAATCACATTAATAGTGAAAAATAAATAATAAATTGATTTGATAAGTTGTTCCCCCAAAACTATTAAAACTTCAGTCTTACAAATAATTAATCCAACAAATTTACAGCTACCCATTAATAAAATTATTGTTGTCAATTTAACAGATAGTGCTCTTTAAACGACATCTTCGAAGCTCCAAAGATTTAGCAAACCACCGTCCACGACGTTTTCCAGCACCGCACTCGTCGGAGCTACTGCCGCCGTCGCCGACTGGCCATCAAGATACGGAATTTCATAAAATTTCATGTAAGATTCGTAGGCCATTAGCTCATCCGAGAGCTTCTGCAGTTCGTTCTGTTCCTCCACTTGATCAATCACACTCTCTTTATTTTCTCTCTCCTCTTTTTCTTCTTTTACCTTCTCCACCTGCTCAACAATACCAAGTCCATCGCTTCCATTTTTCAGACAGGTAAAATCAAAAGGTGATTGGTCCTCCCTGTTCAATGCAGAAAACCCAGAACGAGAATTTGACCCAACTTGATTCATATTTTTGACATTGAATTGATTAAAGCAGTCCTCATTTGGGAAGTTAACTTTGGCTTTGTTTCCTCTAATCTTGCGAGCTTCTTTGTCGTAGGCTCTGGCAGCCTCCTCAGCCGTGTTGAAAGTACCCAGCCAAACCCTCACTCCTTTTCTCGGATCCCTAATCTCAGCTGCCCATTTCCCCCATGGACGCTGCCTTATTCCTCTGTACATGTTCTTCGTCTGCCTCTTTGCTGTCTTTCCGAGAGGTACAATACCTGTTTGTATAAAGTCCTCAAGTCAGAAAATCGAAATAAAACAAAAATTAGAGGAAGAGGCAGAACGTGGGAAAAGTTACCTGAATTAGGCTGCGCTCTTTTGAGGGTTCGAGTCTCCTCTTGAAGGAAATGATTAAATTCGGACTGGAAATTGTCGAGTTTGTCGGAGAGAGAGGTGGGCCAGAAGTCAGCGGCGGAGACACGGCGGTTGAAATTCGGAGCGGTAAGATCACCTAGGATTGGACCTCCACACATTTTGATTCAGAAAATGAAATCTTTTACTTGATATGAGAGAACTTGAACTAAATGATGGTAATAATAATTGAGGCAAAACTTGAGGGAATTGTTTGGAAATAGATTTGTTTTTGATGAGAGAGAGAGAGAGAGGCAATTGGGGCCTGGGGGGCTTTTGTAGTATGAGCCGAGGGGTGGGAGAGGAGAGAGGAAATGGGTGGGTGACAGGCTGACAGCTGATAAAAGCGACTTTCGCGGCTCTTTCTTCCTTTCGAGTCTTCGAATTGTCACGTGTTTTTACGGAGGGGTTGGTCAATCTTAATAAGAAATCAGAAACATGATGATTTCACCCAACACTGATACTTTCATAATAAACATATTAATTTAATTTTTATGACAAAATTAATCATTTTTAAAATTAACAAATCTTCAAGATACATCTAAAGAAATTATAATCATAGTAAATTATAAAAAAAAATTACTACTAATGTAGTTTTATGATATATATAAAAATTTAATTATTAATTTTAAAAATAATTATTTTGATCGTTAAAATTAAATTAAAACGCTTATTATGAAATGAATAGAGTAATTAATCGTAGATTATGTAAAAATTCGATGTGAACATAGAAATTGAACGTGAGTGTATTTAAATTTTATTTATTTATATTTTAACTTAAATAATAAATTAAAATATAAATAATTAAAATTTTAATATACTCATGTCTAGTTAAAATAGTTGTGGACTATGTTCTTGTTTGATTGAAAAACTGCGGAAGCAAATCCACAAAAGCTGACTAGGAGCGAGTCTAAAAAACTTATCCTAATGTAATTTTAGTTGCGTTGAAGGTCTTTTTAGAAGGTTGACTAAAATTTGTAATTTACTAATAATATCCCTTATCCTAATGTAATTTTAGTTACGTGCATGGATCTTTTTAGAAGGTTCTAAAATTATTTTGCAATTTACCAATAATGTTGCTTGATATCTATTGTGCATAACATGTAAGTCTGGTACGAGCCTGTTAGACCCAAAAACGGTTTTTTAATATTAAATATTAAAAATAAAACTATAAATATAAACTATTTATTTATTTTTTGTAAAAATAAAATTTTTAATGAAGAACTAGAGTATTTATAAGAAACTATTTTTTTTGCTAAATTATTTATAAGAAACTAATTTATTATTAATGTTTAACACTACAAGTTAGTTATTGATATATTAATTAATATAAATATTTAACATTAAAAGTAGCAAAGAATATTAATTAAATTTTAATGTTAAATATTAGTATTTAGAATAAACTAACTTATTATTAATATTTAATCAACTAATTTTTAATGTTAAATATTGAGTAAATTAACTAGTATATTAATTAAATGTATTTACACAAAATTAAAAATGAATAATTAAAATTTTAAATTTTAATAATATATTAATTCAAAATAATGTATTACACCATGCAAATTAAAACTAATAGCTTGGACGACTTCTTTTATTTTATTTTTTTCTTAATTGGATTTGGTCAGGCCTAGACCTCTATTTGATCAACTAACTAGTTTGAAGACTATGGACTATTGACTCATGAAAATTGCCAAGTGGGCTTTGGGAAGGGCCTAGGTCGGATTGACAGACTAAGCCTAAGCCTAATAAGGCCCAGATTGTATCATACTAAACCTTTTTCCAAGTCAAACCAGACTAGGCTTTAATTAAAAAAGAGGATCACTTTACAACTTAGTAGGTCGGCCCCGACCATGCTAAGCCTTGACTAGACCAGGCCAAACCCAACTCGAACAAAGCCGAATCGTCTGTGCATCCCTATAGTTTATCATTAGGTTAAAGATTCTTATACAAATGTGGGACTCACATTATTGATAAGTTTAATTAACTTTTTACATTATCTTTTCCATTTTTTAATACAGATGATAATAATATTTGTTTATGCACAGTAAGTTTAATTTTATTAATACACACAACTTTTTGTGTATAACATAAAATTAAGAATGTTATTATATGAGCCCAGTATTGGGTAGAAGCAAGTGAGTGATTGGGAAGGCCGAGGAATGATGTTAATGCATGTAGTAGTGCCGCCCATGCCCAATCAAAAGAATTAAGTTGGGATCGTGCAAACAAGGGATAAAATACAAAATAGACCACTTAACTTTAGAGATTTTTTGGTATTGAGCCCCAAAAACCCTTAAAATTCAGTGGTTTACTTTGTATTTTACCATGCAAACAAGTAATGCACTATTTTAGTTGTAATTCAATGCATATTTAGGCACTCCACAATTAATACTACTTTAACCAAAAAAATGAGGTCACTTGCAATCTCTATGTTTGTCTTGTCACTGGTGTGGTTGTATCCATTAGTGGGTATGGGTATGGGTATGGGTATGGGTATGAATATGTCCCAAAACCAATGCCCCAGAAACCTTATTAAGATGAATGTGGAAAAGCTGTTTCCAGGGATTGTAGGCATTCAAGGGACTATTTATTGTAAATCAGGCCCCAAACTCTTCCCACTTAAAGGTAATTAATTTCTAATCCCATGTCAAAAAACACACTTTTGTATGGTACATGCATGCATTAGTTACGATACAAATTATTAAAGCTAGACTAGTCACAACTTACTCGTCACGTCACGGGGGTTAATTAAAATTCGTATTCGTATATATATTAATTATGATTAAATATACTCCCTCCGTCCCAAAATAAAAATTTTGGTGGATTTTTTACGCATATTAAGAAGATGAATAAAATGATAAAATTGTCTATAATAATGTCATTAAATATGGAGAGAGAATTAGAATAAGAAAAGTATGAGATATTTAATGCTACGGGTATAATAGGAAAATATGTATAAAAATTTGGTTATTAAAGAAAAATGGACATTTAACATGGGACTACTCAAAATAGTAATAAAGACTTTTATCATGGGACGGGGAGAGTATATATATTGTACGTAGATGCGGTTGCGAGAACAAGTAACATGTATAGCTGTGGACAAGAAAGGGTCTGAAACAGGTCGATCCATTCTCCATCTCGAGCTGTACGTCCAACAGATGCCAAGGGTTACTTCTTTGCTACATTGTCACCATCTGAGGTTGAAGCTGAAAGAGTGCAAGGCATTCCTTGAGAAATCTCCATTGAATCATTGTAAGGTTCCAACTGATCATGTCAACAAATTAAGGGATAAGTACTGCAGGAGCTCCTCTTGCTTATTCTTCTAAATCCAGCCTCCTTAAAAACATCAACTATATATAATTAATTTTTTCCTCTCCACACTTGTTGCACTTAATATTAATTCCATACATTTATTACACTTGGACCGAGTATCCCATTAGATCTAATAAAGAATAATTTAAATTATATGCATGGATACTAAATGGAGTAAATAAATAATCAATAGTCAACTCTTGAAACAATAATTTATTAAATGGAATGAAGTCATCTTGCATCCCATGAGTCTTACAATTAATAGAACAAAAAAAATTGAATCGGTCAGTCATTTAGATAATTTTTTTAAAAAATAAATGCACTGAATAGTTAAATCGATCTGCTATTCGGCAAGAAACAAACATCCCCCGGATCTTACGATTAATAGAAAATTCAGGTGTTATATGAGTAATGTTACAGACACAAATTATTTTACAAATATTTTATAAATTGCTGATGTGGCATACTCCACCTCAGCATATTGATTTATAAATTGTTTCAATATAGTCTTCGACCCCACACAATATATTGATATAGAATATACCATATCAATAATTTATAAAATATTTATAAAATAATTTATGTCTATGATATTATTCGATGTTATATATGCCAAGTGCCTACGATTCCCTACTTGTAAAGATTCTAATTTTGTATGTTTTATTGGAATATTTCAATTGTAGTTGGCGTCCATAACAACAGTGTTTTTGTGAGTTAAAAATAATTACAAACCAAAATGTCAAGTGGCAGGCACCTAACGAAGCCAGAAGATGCCAAAACCCAATTCCAGACAGACTTCCAAGTCTAGTCTAGTTAAGTAGTAGTTATTAGAGGAGTGGAGTGGACCCCCTACCTTCTAACACCACATAAAATCTGTATACTCCTTTTTGTTTTTGTTCTTGTTCGCACGCAATACCTCCTTTTTATTTTTTTCTTCTACCACCTTTTATTTCCTTCCTTCCTTCTCCCCTATAAATTATTAAAAATAAAGTTAATACGTTAGTTATCTCAATACTCCATTCATATTTTTTTAATTAATGTTTTAGGAAAAATCATAAAGATTAAAATAGTTAAATATAAAAATTCAATATTTCATTTATTTATTTTTAATGAATATTTTAGGTAAAATCATAAAGATTAAAATATATAATTAATGTTTTGTCTCATTGATCGATATATTACTCACTTCAAATTCATTAACAAGATAAAAGAGTAATAAATTGGTATTTAATATATAAATAATATAAAAATAAAAATAAAGTCATTACTTTTTAAAAATCTATAAACAACATATAAAAATCAACAAATTTCATCCTTTTAAAAAGAAAATGAATAGAGGTTATTTTTCATTTAATAACCTGCAAAAAAAAATTATTCTTTTAATTTACTATGTTGTGCTGTTTAATTATATATATATATATATATATATATATATATATATATATATATATATATGTGTGTGTGTGTGTGGTCTTCATTTTCGACCTCGATTATCACGCCTGAATCATTGTAAATGATTAAAAAACAAATATGGGAAAAATAAAATAAAAATTATATAACGGAAGGTCCGCGTCAATCTCCGGAAAATTCACACTTGGCTCAGTCTTCTTCCACAGTAGTGTTACTGTATTACTACTAGTAGTATTTAGCAGGAGTAGAAATCTCTCCCTCTCTCTCTCTCTCTGTCTCTTCATGCAAAACTAACCCCTTAACTAATAAGTGAGATTCCCAAGAAATACAACATCTCGAAAACACAAAAGATACTCTCTTTCTCTTTCTCTCTCTCAAGCTCTCCAGAGAGCTTGGATTGGATTTGGGGGTATTAGTAGTGTTAAAAAGGAGGGATAGTTATGGAGGGTAAGCAAGAAAGGAAGAAGAGGATGGGAATTAAGATAGTGGCCGGCGCCGGCGGTGGCCTTGCTGGTATTATTTTGTTGGGTGGAGCTTTAGCTACTGCTGCTCTGGTTTCTACTTTTGTTATTAAAAGAAAAAAACATTCCAATTCCACCCATAACCAAAAAACCAACCAAATTGATCCGTTAGACACGTCCAAGTTGAAGGACGACCGTCAAGTAGGAAGCCAAGGCCTCTCTTTTCTTGTCCCAGATTCTTCTTCACCAATATATCATCATCCCAGGTTTGAAAATTATGGATTATATTTATTTTTCCAATTTGTTGGTGACTATAAATCTGTATGGAATTGATGGGATTTTTATGTTGAAACATTTGCAGAAATGGAACTGCTGCAGAAACCCAAAATGAGTTGGGCTCCACTCAAATTTTGATCTTGGTAATTCCTAAACTTCTAATTTTAGTTTTATTTTCTTCTTATAATATTATTAGTCCATGGACCCCCTTATAATCAGAAGATCTGAATCATGGTAGATTAAGTTTGATTAAAATTAGGATGCTTATAAGTAACTTTGTTTATTAATTTGTTCAGGATGAGAATCCTAAAAATGAAATTAACGGTGGGAAAGATAAAGAGATTCTCTTGTCTGATTTTCCTGAAAAAAAAGGGAGCAATCCCTTGTGTGATGAATCCAGTATCAGTACAGAAGAATTCTCATTTCCTGTTTTCGACAGTTCATTGGCTGAGAAGGTAAACAAGAAGAATGATTCTTTAGAAGAAGTTGAAGCAAAGAAAGTGGATGAAGAGGTTAAGGTAGCTCATTCCAATCGGGTCGTCGTAGATTATAACCACGAAATTCCATCAAATATTGAAGAAAAAGATGGAGTAAGTGATGGAAATGGAGGTATTATTGTTGGAAAAATCAAAGAACCGGTTGAGGCAGCTCAGACTGATCAGCTTGGAGTAGATGATAACCTACATGAACCAGGGGAAGAATGTGATGATGATGGAGAGATAATAACTGTTGAGAAATGTGAAGATTTGGTTGAGGCGGGTCATGCGGAAAATGGGATACAATTGAGTCGAGAACAAGAGGCCGCCATGGATGGAGAAGAAGAAATTATCTGCTTTGATTGTTCAATAACAAAAAGTAATGAAGCTGAAACTTATGGTGTAAACAAGGCAGATATCTTGTTCACAGTGATAGACAGTTCATCACTTTCCAAGCCTGGAAATGATGATTCTGCTGAAGTTCCCTTAGTCATTGAAACAATGCAAGTAACGAAAGGGGATGAAGCGATTGAGCCAGTTCAGGGAGATCAGATCACAGTTAAAGACAGGCCACAAGCACAATTGATTGAACCAGAGGAAAAAGAAGAAGAACCCTACGAGGTTGATAGAGAGATTACTAATGGGAAATCTGCGGAAGCAGATGAGATTGCGGTAGAAGATGATGACCAACAAATGCAACTGAGTGAGTACCAAGACAACCCCATCAATGGTGATCAAGAGAAGCTGATCCTCTCTGATAAGTTATCGCCTGAGAGCAATTCATGTCTAGTTTATATTGTCAAGGTGCAAGAGTTCTCATTGCCGCCACCAGACGGTCCTTTGCTTTCTGAATCTGGAAACTTGAACGAAGACAACTCTGCAGAAGCAGCTCTGCACGTAGAAGTTGTCAAACTAATGGAAGAGGATGAAACAGCTGAGGAAGTTCTTTATGACCAGATCATAGTAGAAAACAACCCACCAATGCAATCCTCAGAAAAAGGTCAATTAGAAAATTGTAAATATTGCAGCGAAAATGTTGTTGCCAAAGGGGAGGAAGCTGTTGCGATAGTCCATGAAGATATTGTCGTTGTATTAAACAACCCAAAAACACAAGTGAGAGAAGAAGAGGATGAAGATAACGATCATGTTGGCAGCAAAAATGTTGATGAAGCAGTTGAGACGGTCCATGTAGATGTTTTTGAAGTAGATAAAAACCCGCAAACACAATTGAGTGAAGAAGATGACGATGTCAATAATGGTGGCAGCGAAAATGGTAAGGAAGTAGTTGGGACGGTCCAGACAGATATTTTTGAAGTAGAAAACAAACTACAAACTCTATCAAGTGAAGAAGACGAAGAAGAGAGTGATGATGAAGAAGATGATGTTGGAAAAGTTGAAGAAAGTTCAGAAACAACAGGAGACTCGTCCCTGGAATCCAATGCCGAGGCTATTTGGCCGGCTGAGTCGGTGCAGGAATTGTCACTCAAATTGAAAGAATTGCAGGCCAATGACCAGAACTTGGAGGAAATTAATGAGGAAGATATGACAGTAAACACGAAGAATAATTGTCAGAATGGTTATGTCCAGTCCAACAACCATAACATCAAAGAAGAAGGCCAAGGCAAATTTGTGAGGGCCTCTACCCAGAAGTTCATGACAAAACAACCGACAAACTTTTTCAACCTAAAAATTTGGATTTTGGCATTGCTGGTGCTTTTGCTACTAGTACTTTGGCTTCACGTTGCTAAATAGGTTCCTCCAGGTGTCATCTTGAGTGAAAGTTCTCTTCCAAGTTCCAGTAATTTTGAGAAACTGAACACCCCAGCCTATTCTATGTACGAGCTTTATATAATACTACCTCCGTCCCACAATAAATGATTTTTTAGAATTAATATTTTTTTTCAAAATAAGTGATCTGTTAGAACTCCAATACAAATTTTACAATATTTTTCCATATATGCCCTCCATTATTCTTGACTCTTCGTTTCCTCCATTAGTCACTATAATTAAATAATACTCATTAACTTTTCAACTCCAAAGAAAGTATATTAAGAGTATTTTTGCTATTTTAACTTGTGTATTAGTATGTGTGATTTAAGCTAAAAAATCATTATTATGGGACGGAGGTAGTAATAATAACCGAGACTTTTTTCGCCACAGGTTTGGCTTATGCATGAAGTTGAAAAAGCATGCAAGTAATCAAACATGGAGGTCTTTGCTCCGCCTTACTGAGAATGTTACTCAATTCACCTCGAAAAAGAGGAATTTTAAAAGCTAATAATCGTAGTAGCTAATACAAATAAACATATTACTGGCATAGTCCAACAAAATTGACCAAGAAACTCTAATTTCCCCATGTTTTGTGAAGATTAACTGGAATACTGAACAAAAGAACTGATGACACCATAAATGAATATAGCAATATAAAAGCAAGAATGACTACATCAACATGATTCATTGGCAAAATAATCTAATTCGAAAGAAATCAAGTTTTGTCTACAGAACCTGGCAAAATTCTGACACCAATTCTAGCATGCTGGCTTTTCATTGTGATACTTGCAAGTGTGAGGGCTCCCACCCCATTGCCTCTCCTACCATTTTCCTCCCTTAATATTAGTACTCACCAATTACCAAACACTTCCATAGCAACGCAATGCATACCAATACATACGATTTATTAACCCACGACTCATTTACTTGCCACACCACTATCTCCTAAACTTCATCCAACATTGACCCTTACGTTCTTTGTTTCTCTTAAACACACCCACCATCTACTCAAATGCTTCTTTTTTTCCCTGAACTTCCACCATCGTCAATGTTTTATCAACTCATATTAGCTCATCCAGCAAAGTTATGAGCATTAAGGTAAATGCAGACTAGATAAAACTACCACGCTGGAGGCATATACTTCCTTCACAATCTTACTTCCACAGGACCACAAGTACATCAAAATGTACCCCCAAACAGGAATTTTTCTTTAATGAAGTATATAATTATAAGTACTGACTAAGACTTACTGACTGACTTGAAAATAGTGAAAACTGGGACTTTGATTTTGGGGGGAGTGAATCGTATTTTAGGACATCCCAAAAAGAGAACCCGGACTCTCATTTTAGGATATGGTACAAAAAAATTAAAAATCTCAAGGACAATTAAGGTAATAAAAGGAAAACATGATAAATACATATTATGTATAAAGTCATCTTCAACAGCTTTGTATAATTACTTTCTACTCTTACTTGCAGGTACCTGTACAAGTATACTCCATACTCTACTCTTCTCACTATATACAGTCTCCTCTCACTCCATCCTAAGCTCATATTGACTCGGTGCTTTATTTCATCTGAGTGTTCAACATATAGATGAAACTATGTAACTCGACCCAAAAAAGATCTCATTTTCAGAGGACAAAACTTCACACCCAAGCCTGTCTCAGCTGGGTGGTGAAACCCATCACCGGAACCAATAATTGATTAGCATTCTCGAATTTGTTGGTTATCCCTTGAACCAGGCCAGCTACAACCAGTTGACCATCCCAAAACACCAAGAATAAGATCCACTCTCGAACAAACACTAACCTGAATGGCAAAGACACAATTCTCATGTCAACAGCAATAATAAATACAATATTGGGTATAGAAATGCACATTTGCTATGCATACCAGACTGTCAAGGCTCGCTTCAACATGAAATAAAATAACAGCCATTCCTCTTCCCCTGTCAACCTCGGCCTGCAAATTTCAAAAAGTTTATTACAAATGCGAACAGCTTCAGGGACTTGAAAAGAAACAACATATGTCGTAGATAGTTCCCCAAAATCTATATCAGCTACTCACCACACAAGAGCATATTGTGATGCCTAAATCAGCCAATGACGTTGTGATCTCAGCCATCATGCCTGATTTTTTTGTAAATATCAGATATTAACAAAAAGAATAGTAGAATACAGAAAAAAGTCAATTTGCAATTTGCATACGACAAAGCTATCTACAAATAGACGGAGGTGGATCACGGTGTCGCATAGTAACTAAAGCTCATAAAGCATAATGGTACTAACTTGATCCATCAAAATATCAAAAATTGTTGGCACATACACATATATGACAACAATTTTCTGTTTATTTTGATAATAATACCTAAGATAACACGAAAAGGGGTAATATATATAAAAAAAATTATATACACTAGTGTACCTCTTCGATCTATACAAGCCACGCAAAACCACTGGATGGAGTGCCCTTCAAGCTTGTCCCAAGATGCAACTTTGCAAGCCCGCCAGCTCTCTAGACCAGGCAGCACTTCCTTGTACATCGGAATGTTAGCAAGTATCATCTCAGCAACACCATTTCCTTGTGATAACGACTCTCCTTTGGCCTTCAAACTCACATTCTGCATATGCTTGCTATGGTTTCCATTTACCTTGGGAACCTTGATGCTACCATTTTGAATTTGAAAAACATCACCATCTTCACTTACTTTTTTAGAAGACATTTTCACAACATTCCTGAGGATTTTCTCCCATGTGTGTTTACTCCCTTTAGAATAATCGGAAACCTCTTCCACCTCAGAATCCTCTTCAGAATCAGCAGCAAATTCACTTACCGAGTCAGCTGTTAATTCAGATGCAGATAGCGCAGCTTGCTCTTTCAAAAACTGAACAACATGAAGTTTATATTACTACAGCAGAGGCAGGGGATACCATTATCCATATTCAATGCCATAGACAAAACTTACTTTTATAATCTTGTGTCTGGCGCTACGTGTTTTTGCATGTTGCAGCCACTGCTTGTGTCTCTGGAAAGCAGATTTGCTAGAGAGCGCCTGACAAAAAGCAGCTAGTGAGCTAAAATACAATCTACAATTGATACAGAACATGATAAAATTAAAGGGCCCAGGCCAAGGAATTCACATGGGGCATGCTTAAGATTAAGGTTGACAACCATCAAGCTATATTTATAGTCGCAATAATTGCCAGTATTTATTCACTAAGCTATATGTAGGATAATCTTAAAAATGTCATTATCCAGAAAATTTAAATGGTAACAGAACAAAATGCTCAAACTTTCCAAAAGAAAACAGAACACGTCAATCTATTTAAAACTTTCAAAACCCAAGGCTGTCCAAATTTATGAAATTGGCTGTGGAGTAATTTTTTATAAGAAAGGGAATTCATATAAAATATATATATACAAGTACCATCAAGATTTCTTCATTGTTTTGTGGTGTTATCATAATTCACTAATTGGCTAACCCTCACATGCACTTTGAACCACGTCAATACACGACTTCGTAGTTTTACATTAAGAGTACAAAGAGCACCGCCTTCTTCTTCATAATGCATATACAATAATAAAAAATATATTATTTCACCAAGTCCGAGGCATTTCGATGGAAATACAACCATGCCATGTACAAAGAACTGCTACTGTAGAGACAGGATAGAAAAAGTTTCTTGCAAGTTAACATATACAAAATGAGAGAAGGAACTGACATTATAGGTTATTATCTCAACAACCTCGGCGTTTGCAAGTATATGCAAGGGAGAAACGAGATTACCATTGACCTGCAAAAAGAGAAAATCTTGCAATGACATTTTGATTCATGAAGAACAAACTACACTCAAGTAGAATAAAATACCTTTGCAGCCACCATTTTGTTTCCAATTTCAGTGTGAATCATGTATGCATAGTCGATGACAGTTGCCCCCATCGGAAGATTTTTAATCTGTAAATGGGATAAAACAAATAACTGAGACATCAAAAAAATAAAATTCTTTTACATGTTAAAAAATTCGTCCTTTACCTCTCCCCTTGGTGTAAATACAAAGACACGGCTGCCTAGAAGATCTCTGGTGACGGTGTCCACAAACTCCCTAGAGCTCATGTTCCCCACAAATTCTTCTTGCCATTCTCTAATTGCATTGAGCCAACCAATCTGGAAGAAAGGAAGGATTTTTTTACAAAAAATAGTTCAGTCTCCAGAAAATAGGAATATATATATATATATATATATATATATATATACGAGGAAACCTCTTGAATGAAGATCATGAAGCATCAAGTTTTTGTAAAACATACCCTGAGAGCGACATTTGCATTGTTAAGACTGACTGTTTTGGCTCTTGAACTTCTACCATTTGGTATTGTGTGTTTAATTAAACCGTTAACGAAAACCTTCCCGCTATAATGAGCAGCAATGCCTCTCTCTGCTATCAAATCCATCTCTTCAGTCCTTATCTGCCAAACATACATCAACCAACATACAAATAAACATCTGGCAAACAATTAAAACCAAATACTGGAAAACAGATGATGCCTACAAAAGTTGAAAATAACAAGCAAAAAGACTTCTCAGCAACGTAAGAACTTACAGAAATTAAAGATAAAGAAAAGAAGGAATACTTGAAGACACTACCTGAACTTCCAGCCGAAACATGCTCTCATAGAGAAATGGAATTACAGTTGTATGAAGACTCTGATAACCATTAGGTTTCGGGGTTGCAATGTAGTCCTTCATCTGTTACAAAAGTTTGACTAATATTTCTATAAATTTAAAAAATGATTGAAAAAGAAGGAAAAAAAGGATGATAAATATCAGCTTAAAAAGAAGGTATAAGATTGAGATACGCACAGCTCTAGGAATTGGGGTCCAGATTCCATGTACCAGCCCAAGGACATGATAACAGATCTGCAAAAGGAACAACAGTGAGAGAAAGACAAGTAGCAGACAATAATGAGTACATGTCAGACTTTTTTCTCTATAATAAACAATAGTTTGAACCTGGTTTACAATATACCTGTTGCGCACTACACAAAGGCCCAACACCAATACATGGCTTTGGCCTTATAATAATCCGAAGCTGGTGATCCAAATGTTAGAAGTAAGTCAGGTGAAAACAGTAAAAATAATGTCAAGTTTTCAATTAACCACCTGAAAGCCATTTATAACAACTAACCTGTGCTATCTGGTTGACTTCATATATGGAACCTTTAGATTTGAGTACAGCTTTATAGATACTGCAATAAATAAAGGAAAAAAACAAAACATTAAGAGCATGCTGAAGAGATCTTTATAGAAACAGTAGCAGAGTCATATACGGTCTCCTAGCAAAAGGCAACCGAAATAAATTCATTTTGGCTCCTGAAGGAAATTTCCCACAGAAAAATACATGACAATCTTTCCATGAAATAATTTTTGGATATCGTATCCACTATAGCAAAGTGGTTTTAGCTTTCTAAATGAGGCATGCTAAATACAAATGTATAATAGGTAAGCACATGTGATCATGATTCATGTCCCATACCAAGACATGAATACCTCCTCAAAGTGAGCAACAAAAAATATACACCCAAGCTGAACATCCTGCGGGACCAACAGAAAGATAATTCAAACATAACGTTCATTTGATTGGTAATTACAACTCCGTATCTTAGTTTACATATTCCTCACTTCTTCAAAAAAATTAAAACTCTCATAAACATCATACGAGGACTTTGCAGGAAAAAGATAGTAATACCACTCGATCAAACAATAACCAGCTAGCAATCAACACGAACAAATTTTTTTCCTTTTTGAAAGCTTATATTAATTATATGAAGATAAAATAAAGGTTTGTGAAAAAAAATTCAATTTCCTCTTCAAATTGTTAATCAATTATACATATATGAGAATATTAAAACAAAGCTCATTAAAAATCATAAGATTATTTATTTATTATTTTATGATTGAATCATGACATTAGGAATGACATGTTCTCTATTAAGAAGTAAAAAATACAAACTTGAAAACATTAAAAATATATATATATACAGACACATTATATTATATACGATTATTCATTATCTGACTCTTTGTGCAATCATTTTTCAGAGAATATGATCCGGACTTAAAGACAGATTTACCATAACAAAATTCCACGATTTGAATGTTCGCCATCTATATTGTCTATGCAAGTTTCTCCAACTTAAAACAATGAAAGTTTTCCTTCAGTGCATGAAACGTAAAGGCAAACTACGAGTCCTTTACAATTTCTATTTTCCTTCTTAAAATTGTTTGACACTGAAAAGTTGTGTTTGGGCATGCCTATGCAAATGAGTTACTAGTTCTGTTGGCTGATCTTCTAATCATAATACATAGAAACCACCAACTATGAAGAGTGATAGACAACGTGTACGCCCGTGTCAGCTAACATATCTCAAAATCTGATAGAAAAATATAAGAACTGGAGCAACCCCACCTGACACACCTGATAAGAGAGGGCGGTGGGAGAAGAAAAAGAAATAGAAAACACACATACATAATAAAGAAGGTAATAAAAAAATCAGGGATTTACCAGTAAGGCTCCTTACATGCAGACCGAACTTCAGTTTTCACCGTCATTAGGTCTAAGAACTGATCATCCTCAATGTTCTTTATCAAAATTTTATTTGCCTAATACAAGGAGAAGATCCTGATAAGCAGAGGACAACAATCTGAAACTGATATTTAATTGTTACTTATTTTTAGATATGGTCCCAAATGTACACAACCTAAAATTGCTCACTGCAATGCCTGGTTTGTAATGGCATCAAATTTAGCTATAATAGCTTCAGTTAGAACCACATGCCATAACTTTAATGAGAAAGAGGACATTGGTACCTCTATAAGTTCCTTCTCATGTTCTTTAAGTAGTTCAGCAACTCTTCTCTTGACCATAGCATAGTCTTGAGCATTTGTGTACATGAAGGATAGGTTTTCAAGTTCAGACTGCAAGCAGAAAATCATACATACATTAGCAGAATATGTGCAAGGCAATAAGAAAACAATTTTTGAATCAAATGGCAATGTCGAGAAGTAACTCAATTGAAAACAAAATAGTTTTTCCCTTAGGAAACTAGCTACGTCTGAAGGTCGAAAAGTATTACGTATTACTAACACATAGAATCTTTCAATGTATGTACTACATAGATTGGCAAGGGTATGGGATGTGTCTGACATTTCCCATCTCGTATGCCACTAGCAGGTTATTTACCAGCAGAATTTCATTATTAAATTGTTCAACAAAGTCTCTCAGTTTTGTTCCTTTTAGTGCATGATTGCCATAGAATAAGTGAAATGTCCATTTAGACACTTCAAAGTTACATAATTGTCATCATACCATATGAAATAAATTAATTTTTTGAAAAAGAAAGAAAAAATGTCATCTCCCGTGTAAGCGAATTTGAAGCTTAAAGCAAAGTAGAAAACTGACACCAAGATGCACACCAATCTAATTTATGACTGATCGAATAAAGAGTCAATTACTTGACATATGGAAATCAAAAGTCAGAAACTCAGATGCAAAGATAATAAAAGATGCACACCTCAAAATTATAAAAAAAATATAGGGGGTCTAATGGACTGCTTAGTCGAGGGCTTTTCGGCAGGCCTATAGGTCAAGAGAAAGGAAAGACCTCGAAGTTGAGGAAGAATGGATCAACGGCTAAGAGCTAGGTGTATAAAGTATGTACAAAATGAGAACTCAACTACATAAATAGAAAAAAAAGGATGAGCACATGCAAGGATTTTGGAGTATCCAGCAAAGAGATATTTCACCTTCAACTAAGATTACTTTGGTTCTTGAAAGTTGATTAACTTGCACAAATTATGACATAATATCATGAGTTCAAAAACAAGGAAGAGGGATTTGTTGTGGAAGTTCATATAGAATGATACACACACTTGATAGTCCTCGACTCCTTGGAACTCAAAAGGCACCAAAATACAAAAGGAAGTAGACAGCTTACCTTAATCTGGTACATTCCCAGAAGTTTTGCCAGAGGAGCAAAGACCTGCAATGTCTCCATAGCAATGCTGGCCTGAACACAATGAATAATGTTAAGAGCAAGGACAACTGCATTATAATACATTTTAAATTGAAAAGAAAAGAAAAAACTACAATACTAAGTAAAGATTCAAATGACCTGCTTATGTGGTGGCATATGTGAAAGTGTCCGCATGTTATGTAATCTGTCAGCTAATTTGACAATAATAACACGGACCTGAAATAGAAACATTGTTACTTGCCATGCAGTTCTAATCAGAAACAGCATGGACATGATGAAAGAGTTTTATGCATATATCACCTCTTGAGTCATAGCTAAAAACATCTGTCGCAGGTCATCCGCTTTCACATCTTGCACCGAATTACTTTCATTTTTACACTTGAGTTTCCCTAGTTTAGATACCTAGATTACCAAATAGAACCAAGCTGATGTCAGCAGTGTCAACAACACTAATTCAACTTAGCAGTGTTACATAAAAGCACATGGTCCAGCAGTAATTAACTAATTTGAACAAAATTACCTTAGTCTCTCCTTCTACAATGTGGCGCACAGTATAACCAAACTCCTTATCTATTCTATCGAATGTGACAACATTTGTATCCTCAACTGTGTCATGTAATAAACCAGCAGCAATTGATTCCCAATCCAATTCCTATAATATAGTTAAAAGTCAGTTAAAGTTTGACAATAGAAGCAATGCAGCTATCAAATTGCAGAAGGTGAAAACACCTTCTCAAAGTGAAGAATGTTTCGAAAGTGCAAAACTCACTAGTTCTCCAAGTATTCGTGCAACTTCAACTGGGTGAATGATAAAGGGATCTCCACTGCGCCTTTTTTGACCATCATGAGCCTCAAAAGCCAGCTGTGAACATAAAACATAAAGCTTTGACGATCGTTGTCTAAAACCCACTGGTATTAGAAAATATAACATCAAAAAGACGTGAACATGGAAAATGAACAGTCTAAAAAATAAGAGATTAAGGCAAGAAAATTAACATTACATGGTGCAGATATGAAATAACACAGGCTTACATTCAGAGCATTACGAACTAATTCCAGCTCCTCCAGTGGAAGATATGAAATATTAGGCTTAAGATCCTGAGGACAATTACAAAATCTGACATTAGTTTACACCTGTTCAATTCCCACCACCAAGTACAGACAATCTCCACCTTTGTGTACAAAAACTTGTTACAAGTATAACTCCTAAACAAATTTTGTTTGGGCTGCATATGGACAAAATAAGATTTTCATACGTCATCTATGATAGAAAGTTCACATATATAAGCAAAAGTACTTCGCAACTCAACACCCAGATAACAAAGTAGAATAACTAAAAATTTAAAAGGAATTTTTAAAGGGGAAGTAAAACAAGGTAGAATTAGTTCATTATACCATAAAAACCATCTAGATTCTCCCTTCCTTTATAACGTATGTGTTTTGAAATATCTACGAATATTTTTGTTATTTTTATGACTTCGTGTTTATAGAAACATTAATGTTATATTATTTGTTGAATGGTTTTTATTTTCTCCAGCAATATCTATTTTGTTGAATGTTTTAACATATATAAATAAAAACTAGACACTTTATCATATATAAATATAAACTAGACACATAAATATATACATATATTTACTAATAAAATATGTACCAAATCCACCCCGCACTCGAATCCCCAAATTTTAAGATTTGACGAATCTTCAGATCCCCGTATGACGAACTAGTATCCCTAAAATTGTATATGTGCTTCTTAGGTTCTTAACATCCTAGTAAAATTGGATTTGTAATCTTTGTCGTGCTCCATATTCATTCTGATCCAGAATCTTGCCCCATTATAACAAGTTGTGCTAAGTATAAAATGTCCAACCCAATATATTACTCTCTTTTCCATTTAAGTCTTTTCCTCCAAGATAAGAATCCTTGGAACTTTAAGCTACCTAACCTTTTCATATTTCAAATTACCATCTAATATTACCATTTTTGAATGAAATACATGGGGGTATACACAGCTTAAAATTTATTGAAATAAAAACGTAATAGAACTTAAAAGGTAGACTTTTCAAATTGAAACACTGTCTTTTTTAGATTAAAAAGGGAAGACTTTGTTTTGGAAACGAGAAATACTTGCGACAAAGATCCAGTATCTATCATTCTAACGCATATAACAAATGACATGTTTTGTTCAAGGTTTATGTTTGAACTTTTAACATTCAAGTAGGTAGCTAAGGGGTGAGGTGTCCTTCATTTCATTCTATGAAGCTTAGTATCGAAATTCTGGCAACCTGCTCCCAGCCAGCAAAACAATTCCCAGGTTGAGATGGGCTGTATGTACGAAGCCTTGATAAATATTCACTGTGGCATTTTGATTTAAGCTTTTTATTTCTAAGAGATGGAATAGAAAATCCGATTGAAGTATAATGATCATAAGTCTGTAATGCATTGTCTGTCCCATGATAGGCCACATTCTTCTACCATTCCTGAAAGTTGATGACTATTCATATCATTCATATCATCCAGAGGTGTATATTCCCATTCTGACTGGATAAAGTATCACAAGTCTGATTGTTACAACCTTTGGACCCTAATATTATTTATTAATCCCAAATTAAGTAGGATGGTTTGAATGATACATAGTTCTAGGAGGAACGGTAAGGAACTAAGGATAACATTACTTTATTTTACAACCTTTAAATAAAAAGAAGAGATGGCTTAGAATTTGGATAGAATGAGCTCGTTTATTTTGTACAACCTAAATAGAAAAGGAGCTTAATTAAATTGGGTCGGAGGGTGTAATAACCTTTTCAGTTTTTTTATTTCTGGAGATCTCAAATATACCTTACAAGGTAATACGTATATTGTATTATTATAGTTGTCATAATACTAATCAAAGTAATAGCATTATTCACCAATAACAAAAGAAAGTGTAGTATCAAGAAGAAACTCCGAAGTTTCCATACAAAGTGTCAAATTGCAAATTGACAACACTAAATATATAACCAGTTAGGGAACATTTCTCAATACCTCCCACAAACTATCAGGAGAAACCTCGTCATAGGATTCTGACGATAACGATGGAGAACAGCATAAATGCCACTTTTCACGGGAAAGATGAAGCAAACTTGATTTTAAGACTCTTTGTCGAAGAATAAAATTTGATGCATCAGTGGATAAACAATCTCCCACATCAGGCGGTTCACATCTCTGTCACGAACAATATTGCAATGCTACGGTCAGTAACAAATCCAGAAAACCAATTTCGAATACAACCCAACAAGTCATGGAAGCACACATATTCTACGTGCAGTAACTAGTTGATGGAAATGATAACACGCACATGACACAATTCGCAACCTGTCTAATAACATCACATAGCATCATGTGACATGGTCCAATGGCGTTGAGAATTCACATGTGCACTCATGATGTGCACAGCAACATTTCCCTCGCTTGATGACACAATTTTTGAGTGAAAAGGACTCCACAGGAAGTTAATGATGTTAGAAAATCAAATATATAACATCTAATGAGGGAGTGTATGCCTGTGGTCAAGCTTGCCATTCCTGTTTGTTTTATTACAGAAGGTAAAAACAAGATGCTAATTAAGAAAAGAAAAAGAAATGACAAAGGTTACAAAGTAGATATGATGCAGACAAAGAACTTTCACAGGTAACAACCAAGAATTGAAACCAGACTTACATTTTTATATTCTCAAAAACTTTTTTAATGATTGAAACCATAAAAATTCATTTTTAAAAGTAGAAAAATAGCGAAACTTCCATCAATCCTGGAGACCTAATTGCAATCACTGTCGTACGAATATGCAGTCAACATAAGAGGAGATAGCCAACCTACAAACTTTAGAACTGAGCTAAAATACTACTTCTGCAACCAATGCTTCTATGTGATATTAATCCAAAACAATCACAAATTAGCTTTTGGGAAATTTTTAAACCTAAATGCTTCAACTTCCTTCTGATGGGAGAATTTATATCATTCTTCCTATTAAGTCCATAAAATCACTTCAAGGCTACTTACATTTACGAATTTTTCATAACTTACAAAGAGCAAGTGAAAGAAAAAGGAAGAGAAGGACAAGAAAATGAATTGAAGAAAATACTGGAGCTGTGTCAACAATCCATTACATTAGTTTTTAGACTGACCATTTATTAAGAATGCAGTTTTATCGCCTAAACCACATTTCTATGCGGAAAACAGGTTGAAAAGAAAAATGTACTCCATATATAGCAAAATAAAAAAGACTAGCAAAAAACCCTTCAATCCTAAAGCTAGCAAGAACTAAAGAGTGTTTTAGTAAGGCTCTCTAAAGAAATACTTACAAATTAGAAACATATATGTTTAAGACTGCATAAATGATACTTCACCAGATTTAGCAATTCGAGGTCAAGTTAAAAGGCTAACCTTAACACAAAATCTTCTTCCACTTGGTCCAAAACCTGAAACTGAAACAAGAGAAGAATGCGCGGTGCTAGCAAGAAAGCCAGTTAATGCCCTAGGAGCTTTCCACGCACATGAGGTGGTGCTACAGTCGTATTTTCCATTTCCCTCTCCTTTCGGAAACTTACAAATATTCACACATTCAACTGAAACTGCAAAATTCACATTAAACACAATAACTAAGAAAATAAACACTCTAAATGTCAAATCAAAAACAAAACAACAAGAATCGGAGATTAAAACAAAGCAAAACGGACCTGACATTGCCATTTCTACTGGAAAGCATCGGAACAGAGTCGTCTCATTTCATCAAAACAAGCATCGAACAACAAACAAAGAGCTAAACAATAATCAAACAAACCGAATCTAGAGATTCAGTCATACAAGTATATACGCATGTATGTATAGACGGCGAAATTACAGAGATAAAGTACAAGTGCGGCAGAGAATCAAAAGATTCCCATTCGTCTTCAAATAAAGAAGAAACGTTGTGATTGTCTCTGAATTGGAATTGTGGAGAAATTAGGGTATATCGAAGATAGCGAGCGATGGATTCAGCGAAGATGGTGAAGAGATAATTTAGAGAGAGAAAGATTGTTTGGAGATGACAGGGAAGATAGATAGATAGATAGATAGATAGATAGGTAGATAGAATTTAGCCGAGGCCACATAAAAACCTTTTTGATCAAAAGTATATATATATATATATATATTCAATCTGCGGATTTTACAAGTGAAATTGTTATTTAATGGGCTGCGACGCTGCGTTATGGTACACGGCAAGTGAATGTACCAAGGAGTGACACATAAACAGTAAATTTGGAACAACTTTTATATATATGTATTTTTGATATTTTTATATAATTTTTTCCACGAACATATAGTAAAGTGTGTGTTATCTTTATGTGAAAAATAATAATATAAAAATATTTAAAATGTTTGTGAAAATTGTGCTCCTCATTTTTCTATTTTAGGAAGAATCACTATTTATGTTTCTTATATTTATTTTCATTTAATAGATGACAAAATGATAAATAAAATTTATTTTTCTTGAATATTTTTCCTTTTTATTTTTTAATAGAATTTTGTCATCAAATGATCATGAAATCTCAAGTTTTTTGATTGGACGGTGGAGAGTGAAGATAAAATCATGAAGCCACGTAAGACCAAAAAAAATTAAAACTTCATATTTCTAGACATTACCATGTACTACAAGATAACTAATTTTTGGTATACAAAATTGTGAAAAAGATTATTAAAAAATATCATCTCATTGAGCAAAAAAGGAAATAAAACCTACATTCTGGCTGAAGATTTGTTTTAACCCAATTTTGATAGTACCAAATTTACAAAAGTTGAGGTTGAGGTTGAGGCTGGTGTTGCAGCTGAAATTTTGAAGTTTAAATAGTAACTAGGGGATTGTCCAATACAAGAATAATAAACTGGCTGGCCTAGGAAAAGGAGAAAGATTCTATGTTGGAATAAGGATCAATGCCTCCTGAGTATCTTCTCCTTGCTGCCTACAAATAGAATATACCTCTATCAGAATAAGCATATTTCAAACTTTGAATTAAACCCTTCAGCTCTAATATGTTCACTTTTTAAAAATGTAGTTGAAAAAATTAAGAGATTTTCACATTCATTTGGATATTATGTAATTATGTCTTTTAATTTTTAGGTAGTTATTTAATTTGATTTGTTTTCCTTTTTTTTACTCTTCTAACTTATTTATACGTTGTTCATATCAATAACAACGTCTTTCTCATAAATCCATAATTATAAAGTTGATTTTTCATTTGAGATATGCCCCAATATATATAGGCTACTTACTATTTATAAAATTTAGTTGGTTCATTATTTTACTTTTATGCCCTTATAATAAATATTCAACCATTACTCTTTTTTTGAAGAAACAACCTTCAATGTCATTATTCTTATCACCATATTTAATGTTGTTGTATTCTCAATAAAAGAATTCAATTTTTTAGGCTTTACTAGTTTAACATATTTTGTGTATAAAAGACAATTGTACCAGCAATCAATGAAGTTAAGAGTTTCAATGTGATAAGTAAGGAGTAATTAATTTATTCATTAATTCTATAAATTAACTTAAACTAATTTCTTAAACTATGTGCCAAAAGAAATCAGCCTATAACTATGAGACGGAGGGAGTATGTTATAATTCTTCAACTTTTTAGTGACTTTAAATCTCTTTATCGTATCAAAACCACAAAATCCTACAACAAGTTCTTTATTCCTTCGAATCAAAACCATTAAATTCCGCAAGCCTAACAAGTGTTTCCAGAAATTTAAAGGCATACAAGAAGTAAGTCAGTCCGAAATCAACAATAAACCAAGCCCAACGAAAGCAAATAATTCGAGCGTGTTCTACCATACAATTCTGCTAGAAACGATCCGGGTGACGAACGCAAGTGTGCCCAACTATCTCTCCTCATTCCATGGCCAACGAAAATACCAAAATCACCATCCTTAATGCCCAAGAACCCACAAAACCCCTCACCATGATTACCATTCATAACTCTATCAAACTCATTCCCACTAATTATCTCTCTCGAAAAATTCAAATGGAAGTCATTCTTATTGGCTATGACCTGCAGAAATTTATTGATGGATCTCATCTCGCTCCCCCCGCAAAGATCACCACCAATGGTGTCACCTCAGTCAATCCCAAATACTAAACATTGTTTTGTCAAGACAAACTTACCTTTTCGGCGCTTGTTGGTACTCCTCTCACCCTCCCGTATTCCTCTCATCACCCAATCTCAAACCTTTCCTAAAGTACAGAACCCTCTCGCGGTCATATCAAGTAAATCAAATACCACATTAAACACATCACCAAAGGCTCCTAATAAATTTTTGACTACATTGTAGTCCATTAAAACCGGACAGATGAACTTGCACTCTTGGTAAGCCTCTTAGCCATGAAGACTTGATTGAGAAAGTTCTTGAGGGCCTTAGCAATAATTATCAATCCATCATTGATGTTGTAAATGGTCGCGATACCCTAATCTCCTTCGATGAACTACATGAAAAACTTATTAACAAGGAATTGTCTCTTCGCCACAAGATCAATATATCCCCTCTATCTTCATGCGTCTGCTCATCCAACCAATGTTTGCTACACTTTGAGTTCTAATACCAATCATTCTCCATGACATTCCTGATCAACGTCCTCTCAAAGGACCACTGGTGGTCCTCCCAATTACAAACGTGAAAGTTGTTTCCTCATTTGGACCATTCTCTTCAGTCATTTGTCGGTGATCTGATCTTTCGAGTCATGTCATTTCAAAATACCCTCTCTTTCGGCAACAGTTCCCACAAGTACAACCACCTCTTCGACAGTTTAGTATAGTGACCTTGTGACTCAAGATCATGCCTTGTTAGTTTCACAATACCCTGCTCAAGGTCATGCCTTGTTAGTTATCGAGACAGTTTAGTATAGTGATCTTGTGACTTATAAAGATGTTGTTTCCTCGAATGATTTAGAAAAGTGGTTGTTTGCTATGAACGAGGAGATGAAATCTCTTCAGAAAAATCAGACTTAGGAGCTTTTGAAACCATTTAAAGGTAAGAAAATTGTGGGGTGCAAATAAATATTTAAGAAAAAGGAAGGCATCCAGGAGTTGAAGACACTAGATACAAGGCTGACTAGTAGCTAAGGAATTCGGTCAAGTTGAAGGAATGACTTCAATGATGTGTTTTCACCAGTTATGAAACACATCTCTATTTGAGTATTACTTGGTTTGGTTGTTATGCATGATTTGGATTGAAACAACTTGATATGAAAATAGTTTTCTTGTATAATAAACTTAAAAGAAAAAGATTTATATACGTCAACCTCATGGGTTTCAGGTTCAAGGAAAGGAAGACCGCGTTTGTTTGTTGAAAAAGTCCTTATATAGTTTAAAGCAATCTCCCAAACAGTGGTATAAATTTCATTCATTTATAGTTGATATTTGAATATAACATAAGTCAATATGATAGTTGTGTGTACTTCAGGAAATTTCAGGATGACTCATTTATCTATTTTTTTTTTATGTTGATGATATGTTGATTGCAACAAAAGATACTTCAAAACTGAAATCACAATTGAGCACCAAGTTTGAGATAAAAGATTTAGGGGCTGCTAAGAAGGTTCTTGGCATGGTCGAATTAAGAAATTGTACTTATCTAGAAAAACTATATCGCGAAGATGCTAGATCATTTTGGTATGAAGGATGTCAAACCAACAAGTGCTCCTCTTGCTGCTCACTTCAAATTATCAACTGAATTATCTCCTCATAAAACGAGGAGGTTATGTATATGTCAAGTGTTCCCTACTCTAGTGCAATTGGTAGCCTCATGTACGTTATGACTTGTATTCATTCAGGTATTTCACATGCCATTAATATGGTAAGTATATACTTATCACGTGTAGGTAAAATTCATTGGCAAGCCGTGAAATGAATTTTAAGATACTTGTGAGGTACCTCCGATGTTGGTTTAAAGTTTGGAAGGAATGACGATACCCTTATAGGGTATGTTGATTAGGATTATGTTGGTGATCTCTTAATAGAAGGAGGTCATTGACTAGTTATGTATTTACCCTTAGAGGTTGTGCAATTAATTGGAGAGTTACTTTATAACATACGGTTGTTCTCTCTACTACAAAGAAAATATATGGCTATTACAGAGGCTGCTAAGGAAATTATTTGGTTGCGAGGCTTGTTTTAAGTGATCAAATGGATCATGGAGTTACTTGTGTCCGTTGTGATAGTTAGAGTGCTATACACTTGACTAAGGATCTGATGTATCACGAGAGGATGAAAGTGTAAGACCCCAAATTTTATGAATAAAGATGATTTTTTCTATGAATATTATTTTTGAATATTATGGAATGAATTTGATATAATGTTATAGTTGTGGGTAATATTTAATAAATTTTGCAAAGTATACAAGTTGATATATAATATTCGATTGGTGGGGAATATTCATTTTAGCGGGGAATATTAAATGCAACGACACAATTATTAGTGGACCCATGACGGAATTATTATCATCGGATTGAGAAAGCGATAAAATATTTTATAAAAATAACTGGCGGAGATATTCTTTATTAAAAGCTGTTGAACTACCCGATAGTAAAAAAGTACTGATGTCTGGCGTGGTTGCATAGTAGCACTTTACAATATTGATTATTGATGCTTACGTGAGAAGTCACTCGATTATACTCAATTATTGTTGCATCATATCTCTCGTATTATTGATTCGATTATTGTCGCGATATCATCGCATTATATGTTATATTATTAAATCAATAATTGAGACAACAAAGTTATTCATATTATTAAATTGCGGTATTTACAATGTACAAAGTTACATCGATGAGAGGTTTGATCACTTAATCAAGGCGTCGATATGGAGAAATCCTTATTGGAAAGCCCCTCTTTCAGGGAACAACCTAGTTGTTAAATATTGTGAGTTATAATATTAATGATGAATAAGTTCGTGTTGATTAAAGATGAATTTGATAGTTTTATTGTGTTGGGATTATTTGTGTTAGTAGAAATCGACATCTATTTCGATGATAATTGATGTCTGGAGGTTATATTGTTGATGAATTATTGAACACTTTTTGTGTGGAATCTTATTCACGATTCTTATTCACGAGTTTTGAATAGTTGGTTGAATTTATAATAGTAAATCAATATGGATCATTGGTTTAAAGTTTTAATAAGTAAATCGGTATGAGCCGTTGCTTTAAGTTTTAATAGTAAATCAATATGGACCGTCTGTTTAAAAGTAAATTAACTGGACCGATTCATAAATTAATTCTTATTCAATCCATTCTCTATAAATAGAAGTTCATTCCTTCATTATTTCTTACGAATTCTTTGAAACTCTAGAGAGAGAAATTATAGAGAGAAAAAAGAAGAGTATACCGCTACTTCTTACTTCTACATCCAGGTTTTTTTACGGTAAGGGTTATTATTTCTTTTATATTCATGAAGAAAACTTACATTATTCCATTCTTTATTATTACATTGGAATAACTTTTGTATATGTGGTCTACCCTATACTTGGTGAAATTCTTACATTATTTATTATTACATTGGAATAACTTTGTATATCGCATTTACCCTATACTTGGTGAAATTCTTACATTATTCCATTATTTATTATTACATTGGAATAACTTTGATATCGCCAATTACCCTATACTTGGTGAAATTCTTACATTATTTCATTCTTTATTATTTTGTTGGAATATCTCGTTTATACATGCGTTTCTGTGGGACTGGTTAAAATCTTTATTATTCATTGGAATATCACATGCATGCGTTTTACGCTTTGACCTGATTAAAATCTTTATTATTACATTGGAATATCTTTATGCGTGTGTTTTACGCCGGACTGGTTCCGTCTTTATTATTCTGTTGAATATATCGTATGCATGCGTTTCTATTTGGACTGGTTAAGATTATTTATTATTCATTGGAATAACTTTGCTGTGTCTTGATACATCACGTATGCGGTGATTTCTTTTATTATTCCATTCTTTATTATACTTAGTTGGTTAAAGTTTTGACTTCTATACTCCATGAAATTAGTGGAATATCCTTGATATTTATAGGCTTCATCCAAAGATATCTTTTCATGGAAATATTCTTACGAGCATTCTTGAATTTTACTCTACAAAAAAGTATCATGTTGACAATTTGGACGTTATTAGTTTCTAGATAAATTAATTCTTGAACTTGTTTTATTGAATTCTTATATCATTGTCATCATCCTCATGTTTATATTTTATTAAAAGTCATCTCGTGGCCTATAGTGCATAGATGGACTTGGTATGATTATGACCGAGGGGATCATTTGGTATAATCATGATAGTAATGTTACAAATGATGTGGTAAAAGTCCCGTTGGCCCGTAGTGCATTGATGGGACGATTGTTGGTATGATCATGACCATTAATGAATATACGAATATCCTTGGCGAAGTAGTGCGTGGATAATTTGTGGTCGTGATCTTAATGAATATCCTTGGCCAGTAGTGCGAGGGATGATGTGGATTATTTATTAAGTTAAGTCTCGGCGATAAAAGTGATGAAAACCCTTTTAAATCATAAAAGATAGTAGATTTTATTCTCTCTCTTGACTCTTTTAATGGATTCTTTATTCATTGCAGATTAAACTTGTTGTCTATTGTATTTTATCGGTTTAACATTGTTGAAGGCTAATGATAATTTATCCTGCATTATCTTAGTCATAATATTTCTTCTTTGGGCTAGATTGAGCTCACCCTTTCTTTTTTCTTATTCTCTTCTTAGAAAATGAGAACGTAGCGAGGGGACTAGTCGAGGAGCGGAGTGATGGTCCAGATGATTGTATTAGTAGTCCTTACTATTCTATGAAATAGTGTGATAATAATTGTAATGAGAACTTATTATGAGAGTGAATATTGTCTAAAAGACAATATTTGTATTAAAACTCACAGCTCTTGTTATATATTTAAGATTGTATTTGTATTTTGTACCATGTATTTGACGACTCAAGATGAGTGATGTATACATTGGGGGCGTCACAGAAAGCATAACAAACTCCTAGATAGATAAGATAAGAGTAACATGGGGATAAATAAGTTAGGTGCATTCACCCTTCAGAAATATTAGTATTAGATGAATAAAGAAGTTGCCAAGTTGGCAACCTTATAGAGATTGGTTGGTATTAACTGAAAAGCAAATGTAGAGGCTTTTGCTTACAACTCTTATATTCTATCTTCCTTGTATCAAATGCAATGAAAAAGAATATTTACTGCATCTCTTCTTCTTAATCTTTTTCTTCTCCTTTAGTCTATAGACATGTTTTGACAAGTTAAAGCATGTATCAACATCTAATGATTGATCACATGTTCCTCAAATCCATATCTGGGCTACTGCTATCAGATAACACGGGGGATGCTTGAGCATTACAAGTAGTTTCTCCTTTCAGAAAAGAAATTACCTGAAAAGAAAACAATAGAGATCAATATCACCTAGAAATCTAAAAAAGAAGAGTAGTTTTGCTATATATATCCTTTGACAAAAAATTGATGACTCATGTTACGAGTAGACTCAATGACATGTTTTTGTTGCAAGATAAATCATTTTTGAAAAAGAAAGGTTCTATATAGATTAGTTAAGTCAGAGCTAAAGCATCACCTCATTCATGGAGGGTCTTGCAGTGTGCCTAGCCTTTATGCATTGAGCTGCAGCACACATTACCCTGAAGATTCCATACATGTCCGGATACTCCTCTTCTTCATCCAACATCTCATGATATGCACGGTCCAACAGCAATGGTTGAGCCTGCAAGTAAAAATCGCGCATTTTTAAATTTCATAATCAGGCATTTTTAAATCCAAAATCGCGGAGAGTGAAAATTGGATCATGTCCTATAAGAAAAGATTGTCCACTAACCCATTTTATCAGCATCCTGTTATGTTGTGGGATGGATTTTTTGCAGACTAGCCTCAAAAGCAATATCCCGAAGGAAAGAACGTCTTCTTTTATTAATTTCAGCCATTCAGGGTCTGAATGATACTTGTGCCAGCACCTTTAATTTTAACACACAAAGTATCCTCTTAAAGCCAAAGTATATCAAATTTTAGGTTGTAAACTCGGTAACATTAGTATTGAGACGTGGCATAATATGTTTATGTAAACCTGTTATTGAAGCTTGGCGATGATTGCTCTCGCTGCAACCATATAGCGTGGCCAAAACTAGTGATCTATATGAAAATGTACAATGTTAGAGGAGAGAACAATCATTTATATTGTATAGTATTTTCTTAATTAGCATATGTTTGGGATTTTTACCTGTGGTTGTAAATTATATTTGAGAAAAATGTTGGATATTCTCAAATTTCCATGAATTACAGGGCATTGGGGACACTCTTCATGCATGTAACGAAGGCCTTGACGGATACCAATTGCTATCTTCATTTTATCACGAAATGTCAATTGCCATTGCTGTCCTCTCGGGCCAGCACCAATTAAAAAAAAAAAAACAGATCAGAAAAAGATTACAGATGATTATAGTGATTTGAATCAAATATAAACTCACCATAAAGAAATCTTTCCAATGTTCCTTTTGTTGTATAGGGGAAGACTAGAGATATAGCATCTGCATTCTGGTGGTAACCAATCAGCCCCAATATATTTTTATGATGCATAGAGGATGCTACTTTCTTTTCGGCTTCAAGAATACCATTAAAATCACCAGTAAATGTTTTTACAAGAACTTCAGATTGAAGAGCAGGTAAATAACCTTTGAACAATTCGAAACTTTCATTCTGGTCATCGCAAATTATATTTTTAAACTCTTGTGTTATCTCCGAAATCACTTCCCATGAGCTTAATTCCAATGACAATCCTAGTGCATCATTGACCTTAGAAAACTCCATGTACGCAGAATTATCGATCACCATCATTTCACTAATCTCGCTGTCCTGTAATGCCTCTGGCCTTGTTAGATTTTCGCCTTGACTGCTTGTACTCGCACGATCAGATGGTAAAAAGGGTTGATATTCGGCTTCAAAATTTGGCAATCTACAGTAAACATTTGGCTCATCTTTCCCTTTAAGCTTTGATCAGTTTTGACTGCATTCAGCTTCCCTAACAATTGAAGGCTCTGGTTGATTGTTTGGAGGCACAAAATTGTGCGACACAAATCCTTCAGCATCACTCACCAAAACCAAAGATGTAGTGTCACAATTTATTCCACTTAATTGGAAACTATTGTCATCAGCAAAGCACCTGCAATAATGGGAAAAAATTCCTATGAGGCTCATGCTAAGTTAGAGTTCTTTAGCCCGTGCGCACATACACACACAGAGATTAGAAAGAGACCGATCCATGACTATCCATTTAGCTCCAGCATAATTTGCCTCATCAACAATTATGGCCTTGGGTTGGTAGCCTTGAGCAATCTTCACCAGAAACTTCACCTGATCAAAGAGTCCATAGGTATGATGGAAACTCCAAAGCAACAAAAGTACAAGGCCTAATCTGATTATTAGGGAAAAAACTAGAGGAAATGTTTCGACATGGGACTGGGGGTACTATAATATGTATCAGTGACCTTAGGGAAATGTTATGATAGGATAGTACAATATTGATAATTGTTGGAAATATTTATGATATGGTTAACAGACTTACGTTGTTGCTTTTGCACTCATTGTAAAAAGGCCAAAAAATATTCATGTAAGCTTGAGTTTTCCGATTAATTTCTCCATACAAGAACTTGATATACGTATCTCCATGATCACCAGCTAATGAAGGACAAGTTTTGTTCTCCCTTAAACAACAATAACCAGCATTCATACTAGGTGATGGTGATGGTGTTGATGCTTGCGCATTAAAAATGGCGAGAACAAGAACCTCATCTTTTTGTATCACCACATCACGCAGAGCGTAACGCAGCGGTCCAATTCCACCATTTTTTTCTGTTGAAACCTTGACACCATCTAACACAACCATTACTATTTTCCCACCATTTTTTCCCTTTTCTAACAACATTTTCTGGGCTTTCATTTCATTGCCTAAAGACCAATCATTTAGTATTGCTATTAACAGTATAATCTTTGAATTTGTAAGTTGTTTCTTGTTTCTACCATAGAGACTAACGTTTAACTTTGAAATCTCCGGTTATACTCTGTTTTTTACATCGTACGTATTAGGGAACTTGGTTGTTTTCAAAGATGTTAAAAATGATCATAGAATTATGCATGGGAAATCCAAGAACTAGATTTTACATGTCCCTCCAATCTTATTAATCCCGCCCACCACCACATGATCATACACAACAATGAACAATGCCATTGCATGAGAAGGGACAAAATCATAAAACAACTGATTGATTAATTGGCCCCTCCCCAAGGTGTTGGCTTAACATTATTGTATAATTTAGATCAGATTATTATTTGAAAATGCTATTGCCAAACCAAATTATCGATCGAATTATGTTGAACTTTTCTTAATTTCCTTTAGATTACATTACATTACATTCGATAAAATACTTTTTTAGATTAATGTCAAAATATTAGTGTAATAGATGGTGAATGAAAGTCGATCAATTTTTTAGATTTCATTTATTTTCTCTTTTCCTTCATTTTTCATTCGAGTGTTTAAAGTTCCAAATATTGCCATTACCTCTCTTTTAGTCCTTGACGCGTAATTTTGGTCTATAACATCATTCATGCTTACGTCATCAAAGGTTATGTTGGAAGCTAGCCATTAGTGAATTAAGGTGATTCACGATATGTTTTGATCCTAACACCATTTGTTGTATTTGTTAATAAAGCATGCATGCATGCATTACCTAATTCCATGGCCAGGGCGGCCACATTGGATTCCAGAGATGGAAATATTGGAGTTGGCATCACCAATTGAAATACAATTTCCAATTTTACAATCCGTGACATGCATTTACATTTATATGCATGGAGGCCATCGATCGGTGTTTAATTGGGGCTATCTCCTGGTAACTTAATTGCTCATACGTTCTTGATATTATCAGCTGATTATTGCCTATAAAATGGCGTATGATGGTATACAGCAAAGTGTTAACTGCATCCTCCACAAACACGGGCTCGTTCATAGCATCGACGCCCTTTTAAACTTGAAAATTAAAGATGCTCTCCTTTGTTTCGCTTGTTAGGAGGTTATCCCACCAAAGTCCAAGTTGACCTACGAAACCGGATGCTAAAGCTTGAGCAATCCTTTTTTCAGAGTTCATTTTGATTCTAGCTGCTTGGGCAAACATCGTAATTTGTTTTAGAAGAACTACTATTTGATAGTCGGTAAGACTATCAAGGTTCCATTCACAAATATATTCTCCACTAAACTGGACTCCATCATTAAATGCTCTATTTTCAAACTGAGCATCAATAGGAGATGGACAATGATAATAAATTTGGTTTTAACCTTTCCCCATTTTAACTTTGCTTTACACGAGGATCTTTACATTTCCTCTTGGATTTTATTTAAGATCTCATCAAGATCTAATCCATCGTTTTTGAGAACCGAAATGGAAGGACCTTGAGAAGTAGATTCGGTAGATGTCCGTTTTAAAGGCAATTTTTCTAATCTATTCTTCAGTTCTTCAAACATTTCTATAGAAGCAGTTCCTAGTTTAAACTCTTTAGACATCTCGGGTGGAGGCTTAAATAGGATTGATCCTGGCTTTTTCTGTCTAACAAGCTTTCCTTCCTTTGAGGAAGTAGTAAGGATTTCTGCCGGAGATGGACTAACAAATAAAGGTTTGTCTCTTTTGACCAGAGTCTTCCAATTGATCAATAATATCAAGGATAAAACTATCTTCCTTAGATAGAACATTAATAGAGAGTCCATTTAAAGCACATGGCGTGCTTCTCTCCTTCATTCTGATGTGGTCATTTAACTCATCACATGATATCTCTTCTTGATGGAATGAGAATCATTAGAGTTAGAACAACTACTTTAGGACTCGAACAAGATGAAGAGAATTCTTCCTCACCGAGAATCAATAAAAATGGGTAAAAGTTACTTTTTCAGCCCCTCATCCTTAACCAGTTGGTTAATTTTCTTCTTAGTAAGTACACTCAGGCTTTTTTGTGACCTATCTTTACCACATTTATAGCATGTTGGAGGTTTTGAGGCTGGTCACTTTTTTTTTTAGATGACTTTCTCCTTTTAGGTTGATCTTCTTTGTCCGATGTTTAGACCTTTTATGATGATAATTCCTTTTAGATTTCTTTCTTTATCTTTAAAAGCGAAGATTCTTTTCCGAGTTCTTCTTTACGTTTATCCTTAGGGATTTCAATGAAGGCCATATTGCTCACAAAAAATCTCTAGGCTCGCTTTCCTCAGATCTTTCTCTAAAATTTGCTTACGGATCTTCAAAATATTACATGGATCCGTACCTTCAGTAATGACTTCTGAAACTAATTCTCCATAGGTATATCCCCCCAAAAGGGAAAGTATAACCTTTGGCACTGACTCGATGCTTAAGAAAAACAAAGAAATAAACATTTTCCCCGATTCTTTTAAGAAATCATAATAAATGTTCATGAATGAGATCTTGATTCTCAAGAGAATAAAAGAAAGAACCATTCACGTTTATCTTTGTTTTGTTAGAATTAAACATTGCTTTTAAGAAGCATAATATATTTCTCGATCATTTGTCTCTTTTGACCAGAGTCTTCCAATTGATCAATAATATCAAGGATAAAACTATCTTCCTTAGATAGAACCAAGAGCGTATAAAGCAATTAAGCAACTTAAAGTGCAAATCGCTCTGCAATTCAAATCTTATCGTGACACATTTTCTCTAAGGTGTTTAACGTAATTACTACAATAGCGATTACTGGAAAGAAAAATTCATTGAAGGTTTATATGACGCCCCCAAAATAGGTATACATCACCCATTCTGAGTTGTCAAATACATGGTACAAAATTAACTACAACTTTATTATTACAACACATAAACTGTGAGTTTAAATACAGATATTGCCATCTAGACAATATTCACATACAAATAAATCCTCATCATAATTATTGATACATTATTTTATAAAATGGTGAGGACTACTAAACAACTCTCCTAGAACCTTCATTCCATACCCAGGCTACGTCATCCATTATATTCTCGCCTCACGTAAAGAAAAATGGAACAAAAAGGAAAAGGGTGAGCTCAACTAGCTTAGTAAAGAATATTATGACTAAGATAATATACAACAAATTATCGTTAGTCTTCAATAAGAAAAAAAATCTAATAGAATACAATAGACAACAAGTTTTAAATCAATATTCGCATGATGAAAATAATAATTCATAGAAGAGTTTCGTAGAGGATGAAATCTACTAATGTCTACATGAATTTAATAGTCCATCACGATATTTTATCCCCTGTAACATCAATCAATGCACCTCTTGAATCATATATTCATCCTTGCACTACTGAGCCGAGGATATTCATCGATTAGTCATGTTCATCTAAACACTGTTCATCTTTGCACTACTGGCCAAAGATATTCATCGAAATCATTCATCTTTGCACTCTGGGCCAAAGATATTCATCGAAAATCATTCATCTTTTGCACTACTGGGCCAAAGATATTCATTAACATCATCATTTAAGAGCGAGGATGATGAAAAATATTTTAAAAAAGCGAATCCGGTGAAACAAAATGATGAGGATTAAGGATTAAGGATTAAGGATTCGTACTTTGTTTTATCCATGTCCAAAAATACTTCAAAAATCATCATAGTGGTGTAAAATTCAAGAATGATCAAAACATGGATACAATCAAAACTAGTATCCGAATAGATATTTTGGATGAAAAGAAAATTTTATTTTTAGATGAATAGTCTTGCCGTGATTCGTGAATAAGTGTAGTATATCGTGAATAGTGCAGAAGTATCGTGAATAGTAACTTCACACCAAAAGTTCCAAATTTGATAAAAACTTGAGATCAATATTTGACATAATGATATTGAAGAAATAATATCATTACGAAAAAAAAAATAATATCCACTTACCTCGAAATATTTATACTTTAATTTGAAACAGGATATAAAGCTATGACTTGAACTTGCTTGAGTATAGCAATACTCAAAGTATACTCAAAATACTCACAAGAATACGCTCGATAATATAGAGAGAGAAAACTTGATTTACGGTGTAATTTTCAATTCTAACCTAAGCACCTATTTATAGGAAAATACTTAGAACACCAAAGCGAGAAAATTTAATTTAATAATAATATATATAACAAATTCTCTACTTTACACTTTCTAGATTTTGAATTCAAAGCATTTACATCACATGCTAGGCGCCCACAAACAAAATAAACATTTTCATTTTTAAATATTTTAAACTTCCAAAAATCAATTATTTAAGTAGCTTGAACTTGATAATTCACAATAAATAGCCCTTTTGTCGGAAAATTGAATCTCTCGAGTTTTATAGGAAATTCAATTTCTACAACCTTGCGGAAGAAAGTTTTCCAAATTCCCAGCGAAGAAAATGACGAAATCCATAAGCAGACGATTTTTCAAAGTATAATCAAATTTCGATCGATAAATGGGTCCATGAGACATGTTTAACATGTTTTAAACATTTATTGCAACAAAAATACTCTTTTCTCCTCGTATACTCAGTATATCACACATTCATTATAAAAATATCACCATTATTATATTATTAAAAATATAATAATATATTTAAATGAATTATTTTATCGAAAAAATAAAATTTTAATTTTCAACAATTGTCACATTAAAAATTTTCTCCATCTATATCCATATAAAATCAATATTTTTCTCATCATATGAATCAATAATTAATTATTCACAAATAATATTCTGAGAATCACAATAATGACAACCAGCAGATTCCACAGGAAGAGGGCTTTCCAATAAGAATTTCTCCTTACTTGGTGGCATGCAATTAGGTGACCAAACCTCTCCTTAGAGCAGAACTTTCTAGACATTGCCAATAATGTTATCTAATAATATTATTGAGATAATATGAATTATTGCTTCGATAATGAAAAAATCTTGTGTAATGACAATTATTGAAACAATGAGAATATAAAATATCAACGCAACAATTATTGAATCAATAAAATAAAAATCTTTGAGCAGTAATTATTGTGAACCATTATTGAGTAGTGCCTTTTACGTAAGAATCAATAATTGGTGCAATCTGGTATCTTCTTGTGCAACAACGCGTATTCTTGTGTTTTAACCAAGGGTATTCCAACGATTGTAAATAGCAGTAACAACTACTGTAGATTATTTTTAAACAACTTATTTTTGTCGTTTTCTTCCTCCAATCGCTTTTAGTTATGGGGCCCATACATGGTCGCTGCTTGGTCGCATGCGAATATTCCCCAACAAGATGTCGAATATTCCACGACTAAACGAATATTCCCGGCTAATAAGGAATATTTTATAACCATTTGCTTATTTTGAAATACTTACGTATTTTACCCATAACTATCCACATTAATCAAATCAACCCTTACTATTTCAAAATAATAAATAGAGGAAATTTCATTTTATTAATAAAAAGTCGGGGTCTTACAGTTTACCTGTTTGTTCTCTCAAAGAGTTAAAACAAGGTTAAAAAATAAAAATGATGGAATAATTCCCTGGGATGAATATACCTATGGAGAATTAGCTTCAGAAGTCATTGCTGAAGGTGCGGATCTGTGTAATATTTTGAAGATCCAGAAGCAAATTTCAAAGGAAAGATCTAGAGGAAAGCGAGCCCAGAGATTTTTTGTGAGCAATATGGCCTTCTTTGAAATCCCTAAGGATAAAGCGTAAAGAAGAAGCTGGAAAGAATCTTACGCTTTTAAAGATAACAAGAAATCTAAAAGGAATTATCATCATAAAAGGTCTAAACATCAGACCAAAGAAGATCAACCTAAAAGGAGAAAGTCATCTAAAAGAAAGGTGACCCGTTCAAAACCTCCAACATGCTATAAATGTGGTAAGATAGGTCACAAAAGCCCTGAGTGTACTACTAAGAAGAAAATTAACCAACTGGTTAAGGATGAGGGGCTGAAAAAGTAACTTTTAGCCGTTTTTATTGACTCTGATGAGGAAGAATTCTCTTCATCTTGTTCGAGTCCTAGAAGTAGTTGTTCTAACTCGGGTGATTCTCATTCCATTGAAGAAGAGATATCATGTGATGAGTTAAATGATATCACATCATGAATGAAGGAGAAGCTTCGCCAGGCGTCTTTAAATGGACTCTCTATTAATGTTCTATCTAAGGAAGATAGTTTTATCCTTGATATTATTGATCAATTGGAAGACTCTGATCAAAAGAGACAAATGATCGAGAAATATATTATGCTTGCTAAAAGCAAGAAAAAATCTTCTAATGAGGATAATGAAAGGTTTGACCCAGGCCAATATTCATAACAAAAGATCTTTGATAAGGTGAACGCAAAGGCGTAGAGCCAACTCTTAAAGAGCTACAAGGAATGATCATTAATCTGCAAGCCAATAGTGACGCTAGAGAAGTTGATATTGCGGACTTGAAAAGAGAAATCAAGCAGATCAAAAAGGAAATTCGTTGGCATAAAGGCAAAGATGATAAAGGTAAAGGCAAAATGGATGAATCAAATTCACCTATTATCAATGATGATGATGGTGATGATTTTGAGGATGAAGTCCTTGACTTTGCCACTCAAGATAGGCGAATCATTCCAGGAGAATCTAGTTGTATAAATATTCTCGGAATAACCAAAATCAGATGCCGTAGGACTTTGAGCCCTTGGAACTTCTAGTTCAGAGAGAGTTTTAACCATATACGTTGGACGACTGATGGGATCATCTGGCCGATTAATAACTCCTTGAATGGAAGACGTATATCTTCTTGAAGTTTCTCCCAAATTCCTTTGAGGAATAGATGACGTCTTTATTTAAATCGAGGTTCGCGTCTAAGTTAAAGCGAATAGAAATTTATTATTTAGAATCGATATTCTGAGATCCATCTGGATTTTCTGTAACCTCTCTTCAGGTTGATGATTTGCTCCTTGTACCTTTTTAGGTATTGCATCTTGTAATGTCCAATTTTACGGAATTGCTATATCATCCCACTTTAAGGTCTTAGGAATTGAAATATTAGCCTTCAAAGGGTTGATTTGAAACTTCGTAGTTTCTCCTCTACAATCTTTAATAAAATTACTCTTAAGATTAATATTTGGAGTAATCGTATTCATGACCTTAATATATATTCTATATATGAGTGCCATGTTAGAGGATAGAGGATCCATATCAAAACCGACGTCACCAAAAGTCAATGTTAAGGTTTTGAGAATTGTGGGATCAAGAGAGAGACCGAAAAGTTTGGAAAACTATTAAAGTAAACCGGTCCTTAGAAAGAGATGAGGTAATACATCTAACAACAAAGAATCGTTAAACTTTAGATGTCTCTTATCCCTTAAACACAACAATAGAGAAGTGGGAAGGCCAATTCTGATTAACGGTTTGACCGCAACTTGGACTAACCCAATATGCAAATATTTATAGCCTCTTTCAATTGCTTCTTCTAGCAATCTTTTGGGTAACATCTCCACAGTCATATGACCTTGAGTTATCGGAAAAGACTTAATAATATAATCAGAAATATTGGAGTTGGCATCACCAATTGAAATACAATCATCCCCAGTTCCAATTTTACAATCCGTGACATGCATTTACATTTATATGCATGGAGGCCACCGATCGGTGTTTAATTGGGGCTATCTCCTGGTGCGTGCAGCTAATTATGGTTAGATTTTGGACAGTAAAGCCTCAACTGTCTCGTGGAAACCTTTGCTATATATTCACCACATTAATGATGTTCTCCATCGTAGAGTTGTTTAAGACGTACGCCTTCATATATGAACATAATTAATATATAGACGACTACGCCAACAAAAAACAAAAGAAGCACATTAGACTAGACTTCCGAGTATTATTTATATATATTTTCTGCTTAGAAAGAAGAAGATTTCATTGTCATTTTCAGTTTATCAACCAAAAAACACGAATTTTAAATAAAAATGAGTTGAAGTTTAGATAACTTTGGTTGTACAAGTATATATATATTAATCATTAATTGCAACTCTAGCTCAGCTGGTATATAAATACAATTTGTTGATATAAATAAATTGATCTAATAATTAAGATGTGACTTTCTGAATTTGAAATTTGAAAAAATCAAAACTTTACCAATGAATCCAAATCATAAAATATAAAAGAAAGATTGTCTGACCTAATTAATAACAAAAAACTTAATTCTTCAAGGCAAATTAAATTAGATCCAACAGGTGTAGCTAGGCTCCCTAAAAAGAAGAATATTGTTTAACGAAGGGTAGGGTGTGTTTACTTACATCAGGGACAGGAAGCATATATATATATGGTACGTACCACCTCCAAAGCTATTGTCCTTAATTATATTTCCATGCAGATTCATTCATTCACCTTGGCCGTTAAGAGTTCCGTTACCTGTGACTGTGAATATCACATTGTCGACAGGAGATCTTGATCTGCTCTCCGCATTGTCGACATGTTCAACAGAAATCCACCTATTATGATTTATGACTGAATAAACTGATCGATCAGGTCGGTATCCGACAACATCGTTCCCAAAAGTTCAACAGTTATTGGGTTTGCTGTGCATGGTCCGGCAAATACAGTTTCTCCTGTCAAAAATCTCCCAGCCGGTACCCCATTGCCAGGCCCTTAATTGAGATTACAGCTAAAGCTAATTAAAACAAAAACAACTTTCAGCTTATATCTCTCGGTGAAGGCCATGGGCCTGAACTTGGTACACTTTTTCTTGTCAACGAAAGCAACATTTAATTTAAAGGAAGGGTGTTGCAAATCTAAAATTTTAGGTAGTAGTAGTAGTACTAATTAATCAAGGTTGGTGCGCCTATCCTTAAATTTTTGTTTTGTTCGAGAAAACCTATAAGTTAGTGTACTACTAGTATAAAATTGGAGCTAGGAAAGGATCATATTCCAATTGTGCATTGAATTAGATTAAATTACGCATGCAGAGTTTACTAGTACCTACCTACCTACCTAGATTATTGTTTGCCAGTACTACTTCGCAAACGAACTAGAATCTACATCCACACGCACTAACAAGCCAAAACATAGGAGTAGTATCAATTACTCCATCTACTTTTATTGTTAATCCTAAAACACAAATTTTAGAAAGGATAAGAATTAAAAGTGTTCCACCAAAAATTATACTACTAATTAATTACATAAAAGTTACTCTTTTTGATTTTAAATGGATGAACTAAGTATATTTTTTACATAATTAAAAAAAATAGAGGAGAGAAGTAAAAAAAAATTCAAAATTTAATTTTTATGACCTTACATGATTAATTATATAAAATAACGTGTTTTTATATTAATGAATCTGACTAAACAACAGACTTAGGGGGTGTTTGTTTAGAATTGAATGGAGTTGAATGACTGAATCGGTCAGTGCATTTGTTTTGGTCTGAATGGCTGAATCGGTAATGTAAGACCCCAACTTTTATGAATAAAGATGAATTTTTTATAAATATCATTTTTGAATATTAGGAATAAATTTGATATAATGTTATAGTTGTGGGTAGTATTTATAAATTACGCAAAAGCACGCAAGTTGTTATATATATATTCGATTGGTGGGGAATATTCGTTTTAGCGAGAGAATATTCGCATAACGACGCAATCATTAGTGGACCCCACAAAGGAATTATTATTCGGATGAAGAAAAGCGACAAAAATATTTTTATAAAAATAACGGCGGAAGTTTCTGAATTAATATTGTTGAACTACTTCGGTAATAAAAAATAAGATGTCTGGCGTGGTTGCATAAGTAGCACACGATATTGATTATTAATGCTTACGTGAGAAGTCACTCGTTTTGTTTCAGTAATTGTTACATAGTATCTCACATTATTTGATTCAATTATTGTCGATATTTTATATATTATTAAATCAATAATTGAGATGGGAGAGTTATTAATATTATTATTTGCAATATTAACGATGTTCAAGTTACATCAAAAAGAGAGGTTTGATCACCTAATTGCGCACCAATAGGGAAAAATCCTTATTGGAAAGTCCCCTCTTTTCTGGGAACGACCTGGTCGATTAATATTGTGAATTATAATAATGATGATAAATGTTGTTAAAAATATTGAGAGGATTTTTTTTATGAAGTAATTGTTGTAAATTTTGCTTATTTTATGGAACCCCATTTACCCATTTTTCAAAAATCGGTAGAAGTTGTTCAGTATATATTTATAAAAGGTGTGAGCCCACATGTTGAAAATGACATATGAGTGGAAGAAATTTTGGTCATCACGGGTGGGAATTGGAGCAGAATTGTTTTGAAAAGAAATGGAGTATATATATATAATATATAGTATATGCATGTGTGATATATATATATATATATATATATATATATATATATATATGTGTGAGTGGGTGTTGGTGGAGGAAATTGGAAGCAAATTTAGTGGAAGATTTAGTAAGCCTTTCTTAGTAAAAGCAAAAGGTTATAAATATATATATATTTTATAAGTTTTGTTTTTATAAAAAATAGAATATTTATATTTTATTGAATATTATATTAATATTTTTGAAAATTGGACGACTAAGGAAAATTTGTTTATTTATCTCTGTGATTCTTCAAATTGTTTCGTCAGAAATTACGCGGCGTCCGTGATTAAATTTTTCAAAAAGTATCCTTCCATTCTCCTATAAATAGAAGCTCATTCCTTGATTATTTCTTACGAATTCACTGAAACTCTAGAGAGAGAAAACTATAGAGAGAAAGAAGAAAAGTATTCTGCTACTTCACTACTCATATATCCAGTACTCTTCTTTCAAAGGTAAGGGGTATTATTTTTTTTGTGTTCATAAAGAGAACTTCTGTTATTCCATTCTTTATTATTCTGTTGGAATAACCTGTATACGCGTTGTAAGACCCCAGTTTTTATGAATAAAGATGATTTTTCTATAAATATCATTTTTGAATATTATGGAATAAATTTTATATAATGTTATAGTTGTGGGTAATATTTATAAATTTTGCAAAGTATGCAAGTTGTCGTATTATATTCGATTGGTCGAGGAATATTCGTTTTAACAGAAAATATTCGTACAACGGCACAATCATTGGTGGACCCCACAACAGAATTATTTTCGGATTAAGAAAACAACAAAAATATTTTTATAAAAATAACGGCGGAAGTTTTACCATTAATACTGTTGAACTACTCGGTAGTAAAAAAGTATAATGTCTGGCGTGGTTGCATAGTAGACTTACGGTATTGATTATTGATCTTTACATTGAGAAGTCACTCGGTTTTGTTTAATTATTGCCTCAGTAATTGTTGCATAGTATTTCACGTTATTTGATTCAATTATTGTCGATATTTTATATATTATTAAATCAATAATTGAAATGACAGAATTATTAATATTATAATTTGCAATATTAACAATGTCAGAAGTTACGCGAGGAGAGGTTTGGTCACCTAATTCTTGCGCTTGATAGGGAAAAATCTTTATTGAAACCCTGCTCTCCAGGAGCGACACTGGTCGATTAATATTGTGAATTATAATAATGATGATAAATATTGTTAAAAATATTGAGGGGATTTTATGAAAAATTTGATGTAAATTTTGCTTATTATTTGGACCCCCCACTTTCCATTTTTAAAAATTATCGGTAGAAGTTATATCATTTTTTTCGTTTTATATATGTATATATATATATATATATATATAAGTATTATATATATATATATATATTATTAATGGAAGGTGGGTGGGTGGGTGGGTGGGTGGGTGTGGGGGAAAGTGGGACGGAAGGTGTATTATTATGAATATATATATATATATATATATATATATATATATATATATATATATATATATATATATATATATGAAAGTTGAAAAAAGGTGGACGGAAGGTGTACGGAAGGTGTATTATTATGAATATTTATATATATATATATATATATATATATATACAAGTTGAAAAAAATGGACGGAAGGAGTATTATTATGGATATTATATATATAATATATTATATTTTATTTAAAAGATTTTGCTTTAATTATGGACCGTCCGATTAAAGTAAATCAATCTGGACCGTTCATGGATTGGTTACTATTCATTCCATTCTTCTATAAATAGAAGTTCATTCCTTCATTATTTTTTACGAATTCATTGAAACTCTAGAGAGAGAAACTATAGAGAGAAAGAAGAAAAATATTCTGCTACTTCACTACTTCTTTATCCAGTTCTTCTTTATACGGTAAGGGGTATTATTTCTTTTGTATTCATGAAGAGAACTTCTATTACTCCATTCTTTATTATTACATTTGGAACATCACATGCATGCGTTTTCGTGGGACTGGTTCCATCTTTATTATTCTGTTGGAACATCCTATCTCATGCATTTCTATGGGACTGGTTCCGTCTTTATTATTACATTGGAATATCCGTATGCATGTGTTTCTGGCGGACTGATTACATTATTTATTATTACATTGGAATAATATGTATACATAATAATCTGCGTGCATGGTGATTTCTATTGTTATTCCATTCTTTATTATTACATTGGAATATCACGCTTCGGTGCGTATTACGCTTTGACTCAGTTCCGTTATTTATTATTGGTTGGAATAACTTTGCATACATCAAGCAATCGCGTGCATGGTGATTTCTTTTGTTATTCCATTCTTTATTATACTCGGTTGGTTAAAGTTTTGACTTCTATACTCCATGAAATTAGTGAAATATCCTTGATATTTATGCTTCATCCGATATCTTTTATGGAAATATTCTTACGAGCATTCTTGAATTTTACTCTACAAAGCGATATCGTGTTGACAATTTGGACGTTATTAGTTCTGAATAAATTAATTCGTGAACTTACGAGCTCACCATTTTCCTTGTTGTTCCATTTTTCTTCTCGAGGAGGCGAGAATGTAGCGAAATCTTAGTCGGGGTGTGGAATGATGATTCTAGAAGTTGTTTAGTAGTCCTCCTCACTATTTTTGTATAATAATGTATCAATAATTGTGATGAGGATTTATTTGGGTATAGATATTATCAGAAGATAATATTTGTATTTAAACTCACGGTTTTTATGATGTATTAATAAAGTTGTAGTTGTTTACATACCATGTTATTGACAACCTAAAATGGGTGATGTATACCTATTTTGGGGGCGTCATGATTAGTATCGAGCTTAGAGATATGATCTCTGGCGGAGATCGGGGAATAGAACTAGGAGGGAGAGGCGAGTAAATTCTTGAGTGTGTCCTACTAAGCTTATTTGTTAGTTGGTCGATATATAGGGATATTATGTGATATGTTGATTTCCTTAATTAACCCTTGTTTTATGGCGGTATTTGAGAATGTCGATTGAGAATGTTAATGATTGGAGTAAATGAGACCGTGGAAACACTATCTCACCATGATGAAGAGAACATGCGTGGCGGAAACAATGTTCTCTCCTGTGAACAACGCCACTGAAAGCGATGATGATGAACGACAGGATGTTTAGAAGTTTTTTGCGTTCATGCAAAATCAGACGAGGAGACTCGTGCACAAAATATGAGTAGAAGAAATGATAACAACATACGATTTGTCACTACCAAACAGTTCAAAGAGTTGGGACCACCGAATTCTAGGAAAGCCGAATCCAATTAAAGCGGAGAGCGTGGGTCAAACAAATCACCAAGATATTCGATGTCTTGGGATGCACGGAGAACGAGAAGGTTCCATTCGCCACCTTATGTTAAAGTAATGAGGCGATTCTTGGTGAGAATCGTGAAGCGTACCCATCCATCCACACCTCGGCGTAGATGTTGGGAGACATTTGAAACTTTTCAATGACAAGTACTTCTCGAAAGTATTAAATATATGAAGGAAGTGGAGTTCATTAGACTAGAACAAAATAACATGACGGTGTCCCAGTACGAGGCAAAGTTTGCAGAGTTATCCAGATTTGCACCTCATTTGGTAGAGAATGAGGAACGTATGGAGCGGATGTTTCTGAGAGGTTTGAAACCCGGCATACGTCGATATCTCATTTCTCATAAATTTTTCTCTATTCAGGATGTTGTCAGCGGGGCTCAATTATTAGGCGAGATAACGAAATACGTTCAACCGGGGACCACAACCAGGATCATCTAGGAGATAGTAGTCAACAAAACAACGATAACCAGCGGAAAAAGAAAAAAACGGACAAAAATGGCAACCACTCTGGTGGTAATCATGGCTATGAAAATAAAAGAAAGCGAGTCGGGGAGATTTTTTAAAAGAAGATTCAACAATGACAATGTGAAGGCGTCACACTGACCAAAGAAGAATCGGTTCTAAGGAGGAGAAACGACCACCGGTCAGTATCTTCTAAATGCGGAAAGAGGACAAATCATCAAACCGCCCATAATGATTCAAGGTATACTATAATTGTGGAAAAGAAGGACATATCGCTTTCGAGATTGACGATAGAAAACCTAGTTCAAAAGAGGATGGTGACTCAAAAGGTTGTCCCAAAAAAGTCAAAGTCAAGCGGTTCTGGAAGGCGTTTGTTGTGATTGGTCAAAATCGAGGAACCCAAACGAGGTGATCACGGGTAAGGTAATCATAAATTCTTGTGAAGTTTATACCTTACTAGATCTGAGTCTTTACCCATTCATTTATTTCTCCCGCTTGTGCTCAACGTTTAAACTTAACTCAGGAGAAATTAGACTTTGATTTTATCTGTGGAAACTCCGTTAGGAGAAACTTTCATCACATCCACTATTTATAAAAATTGTTTGATCCAAGTTGGCACCATCACATTACCTATTGACCTTATCTCTTCAAAGATACTTGCATTTGACGTGATTTTAGGGATTGATTGGTTAACTACTCATCATGCCAAAATTGATTGTTTTCGTAAGGTTGTTAGTTTTCATATTCTTAATCAACTTTGTTGTTCAATTCAACAACTAAACCATTAAAATCAATCACTGTCATATCAAGTCATAAGGCTATTCGTTTATTGAAAAACGGATGTCAAGCTTTTTTAGCTCATGTTATGGATTTGAATAAAGACACGTCAAATTTAAATAATATTCCTGTTGTTATTGACTTTCCTGACGTATTTCCTGAACAACTTCCCGGTCTACCCCCGAAACATGAAGTTGAATTCTTTATTGATCTTGAACCGGGTACAAAGCCCATTTCTAAAACCCCATATCGAATGGCTCCTATTGAACTTCAGGAGTTAAAGGTCCAACTACAGGAGTTATTGGACATCGGTTTCATTCGTCCTAGTACATCTCCTTGGGGTGCTCCTGTTGTATTTATAAAGAAGGAAGACGAGAGTATGCGACTTTGTATTGACTATCGGGAATTGAACCATGTCACCATCAAGAATAGGTATCATCTACCTCGTATTGATGACTTGTTTGACCAGTTACAAGGAGCACAATTCTTTTCAAAGATTGATCTTCGTTCTGGATATCATCAGTTGAAGATTAGAACTAAGGATATTCCAAAGGCGCCTTGGAACTCGATGCAGGCATTATGAATTCTTAGTCATGTCTTTTGGATTGACTAATTCTCCCGCTGACTTTCATGGATATGATGAGCCCAAGTATTCAAGGATTATTTGGATCAGTTCGTTGTTGTCTTTATTGATGACATCCTCATATATTCCAAAAGCCGTGAAGGTCATGAGCACCATTTGAAGATGGTACTTTAAAGGCTTTGTGAAAACAAGCTTTATGCCAAGTTGAAGAAATGCGAGTTCTGGCTTGAGGAAGTAGCATTCCTTTGTACGCGTGGTGTCAAAACATGGAGTATCTCATTGACCCGTGAAGATTGAAGCAATACAAAGTTAGGGAGCAATGAAGATGGTGATAAAAAGACGTAGCTTTTTGGGCTTAAATTTGGTTATTATCGGAGATTCGTGGAAGGGTTTTCTCGAATCGCTACTCCATTAACTCATCGACTAGGAAGGATACAAAATTACGTGTGGAGCGAGGAATGCGAGAGAGTTTCCAAGAGCTCGAGAGGAGACTCATTTAAATCACTTTTTACAACAATACCATCTGGTATGGATGGATTTGTTATCTACAGTGATGCTTCAAGCAAAGGGTTAGGATGTGTTCTTATGCAACGTGGGAAAGTCATAGCCTATGCCTCGCGACAACTTAAAGAATATGAGAGGAATTATCCTACTCATGATCTAGAGTTAGCGGCTTGATTGTTTTTTTATTAAAGATCCGGAGAGCCTTATCTATACGGGAGAAAGTGGAGATATATTCAGACCATAAAAGCCTCAAATATTTCTTCACCCAAAAGGAACTCAACATGTGATAACGACGTTGGCTCAAGCTATTGAAAGACTATGACCACACCATTCAATACCATCTGGAAAAGTGAGCGTGGTGGTGGCGAATTGAGTAGAAGAGTTGTCGATACAGTGCGAAACAACTTCTGACTTTATTATTACAATAGTAAAGCGTGAGTTTAAATCGAGATATTGCCATACAAATGATATCCACATACAAATAAATCCTCATCATAATTATTGATACATTATTTTTACAACAATGGTGAGGACTACTAAACAACTCTCCTAGAACTTTCATTCCATTACCCCAGGCTACGTCGTACTTGCTTTATTCTTCGCCTCACGAGAAGAAAAATGGAACAAAAAGGAAAAGGGTGAGCTCATTAGCCGATAAAGAATATTATGACTAAGATAATATCTGACAAAATTATCGTTAGTCTTGACGAGGAAAAATATAATAGAATACAATAGATGACAAGTTTTAAATCAATATTCGCATGTGAAATAATAATTCATTAGAAGAGTTAAGTAGAGAATGCAAACTCTCTTATCTTACATGTATGAATTTTAAAGTTCATAAATCTATTTTTATCCTGTAACATCAATCGATATATATACGGGATCAAATATTCATCCTTGCAGCTTCTGAGGCGAGGACATTTCACCCGATTAGTCATGTTCATCTAAACACTGTTCATCTTTGCAGCTACGGCCAAAGATATTCATCGAGAAATCATTCATCTTTTGCTACTTCTACGGGCCAAAGATATTCATCGAAATCATTCATCTTTTGCCTTTCTGGCCAAAGATATTCATCATAAATCATTCATCTTTTACTACTGGGCCAAAGATATTCAATAATATCATCATTTAAGGCGAGGATGATGAAAAATATTTTTTTAAAAAAAGCGAATCCGGTGAAACAAAATGATGAGGATTAAGGATTAAGGATTAAGTACTTTGTTTTATCCGTCAAAAATACCTCAAAAAAAAATAATCATAGTGGTGTAAAATTGAGAATGATCAAAACATGGATCTGATCGAAAGCTAGTATCCTGAATAGATATTTTAGACGAAAAGAAAAATTTTTATTTTTCGATGAATAGTATAAATATTAAGTGAATAATAATAGTATCGTGAATAGTCTCTTAGTATCGTGAATAGTAACTCAGACACCAAAAGTTCCAAATTTGATAAAAAAACTTGGATCAATATTTGACATAATGATATTGAAGAAATAATATCATTCTGAAAAAAATAATATCCACTTACCTCGAAGATCGGTCTTTATTTGGAATCTTTGGATATAGGCTATATCTTGAACTTTCTTAGTATAGCAATACTCAAAGTATACTCAAAATACTCACAAGAATAAACTCGATAATATAGAGAGAAAACTTGGGTTTACGGTGTGATTTTCAATTTAACCTAAGCTTTTATTTATAGGAAAATGCTTAGAGACACACGAAAGCGAGAAAATTTAATATAATAATAATATATATATATATATAAAATTTTCTCTCGCCATTCTTTGAATCTGAAAATCTAGAATTCAACCCATTCAAATCACATATTAGAAAAAGTAAAAAAAACGTTTTTTCTTATTTTAAATATTTTAAACTTCAAAAATCAATTATTTGAACTTGAACTTGATAATTCATAATAAATAGCCCTTTTATCGGAAAATTGAATCTCGCATGAGTTTTTATAGGAAATTCAATTCTCTACAACTTTGCGAGAAGAAAGTTTTTCCAAATTCCAAAGCGAAATTGGTAAAGAAATCCATAAGCAGGTGATTTTAGAAATTTATAATCAAATTTCGATCGATAAATGGGTCCGCAGACATGTTTAACATGTTTTAAACATTTATTGCAACAAAAATACTCTTTCTCCTCGTATACTCATATATCCCACATTCGTTGTAAAAATATCACCATTATTATATTATTAAAATATAATATATATATATTTAAATGAATTATTTTATCGAGAAAAGATAAAATTTCAATTTTCAACAATTGTCACATTAAAATTTTCTCCATCTATATCCACATAAAATCAATATTTTCCTCATCATATGAATCAATAATTAATTATTCACAAATAATATTCTGAGAATCCTGATATTGTGACGAGGCGGTTCAGGGAAGAGGGCTTTCGATAAAATTCTCTCTTCTTGGTAGCTTGATTAGGTGACCAAACCTCTCCTTAGAGCGAGAACTTTCTAGACATTGCCAATAATGTTATCTAATAATATTATTAGGATAATATGAATTATTATTTACGATAATGAAAAAAATCTTGTGTAATGTGATTATTAAAAACAATGACAATATAAAATATCAATATGACAATTATTGAATCGATAAAATAAAATCTTTGAGCGGTAATTCTTTGTAACCATTATTGAGTAGTGCCTTCTTACGTAAAGTCGATAATGGTGGTGCAATCACAGTGTCTTCTCTGATTCTGACAATAGCGTATTCTTGTGTTTTAACCAGCGGGTATTCAGCGATGTAAGCGGTAACAACTTCTGTAGATTATTTTTAAACAACTTATATTTGTCGTTTTTTTTCCTCGATCGCTTTTCGTTATGGGGCCCACACATGCATTTTTGTCGTAAATACGAATATTCCAAAGCGATCGAATATTCCACGACCAAACGAATATTCAAACAATGATGAATATTTTATAATAACTTTGCTTATTTTGAAATATTTGCGTATTTTACCCATGCTTATCCACATTAATCACATCGACCCTTCTTATTTCAAAATAATAATTAGAAATTAAATTTCATTTATTAATTATTTGGGATCTTCTGACCTCCCTCCTTATGAAATTTCGTCCTCGAAATTGGCGTACGATACACAGTGTTTGAAAAGATGAGGATACCTCGCTTTCATTTTAGTTTCAACTCCGGTCATTTCCTCATAGCATGGTTTCTCATGAAGACTTTAACTTGTGGTATGACCTTCGTCGTGGGACGTCTCCTTCTATCGAGATCTTGGCAGTACTTCCTCATCGTTAAGTCTTAATTTATCTCGTAGGGTTTAACTTCGATAGCGTGATTCGGGTCTTTCACATATTCTGATATCTGAGATATATGAAACACATTATGAACACGAGACATACTTGGAGAATGCTTAGCGAGTCATATAGGCTACATTTCTACTCGGTCGAGAATTTGAAATGGACCCGATAAATCGTGGATTGAGCTTTCCTCTCTTCCGAATCTTGTAACTCCCTTCCGGGCAATGACCATGACAATACATGATCCCTATACTAAATTCCACATCCTTTCGATGAAGATCGCATAACTCTTTTGTCGATCTTGTCTTGGTTTGTATCGTTGTCGAATCATTTGGATCTTTTCGGTGAGTAAATACGTCTTAACTTTCGGGTCCCAACAATGTTTCTTCACCCACCTCATCCCAACATATTGGAGAAGCGACACTTTCGTCCGTATAATGCTTGAATGGGGCCCACACTATACTTGCACGATAAGCTTTGTTGTTGTAGGAGAATTCCACCGATGGTAAATACTTATCATTTGCCCTTGAAGTCTAGGACCACGAGTCTTAATAAATCTTGAGAGTTTGAATAGTCCTCTACGATTGTCAAAGTGGTTTGAGGATGGTATCTTGGCCCAGAATCTTAAATCCGTACCCGTAGCTTTTTGAAGCTAACCCAAAATCTTGAAGTGAATCTTGGGTCGCGATCAAAACTATGGATCTTGGCGTGCCGTCTGATCTCACTGATCTCATTTACGTACATTTGAGCAAGGCGTTCGAGGAATAAGTCTCCGTATTGGCAAGAAATAAGCGAGACTTGGTTAATCTATCAACAATAACCCGAATAGCATTTATGCCTTGAGAAAGCAAGTGGGAAGTCCGTGTGAAATCCATGGTAATGTGTTCCCACTTCCATTTCGGAATCTCAGTGGTTCTGATGGTCCCCTTAGGCACTTGATGCTCTGCCTTTACCGTTGACAAGTTAAACATGTTGAGATAAACTTTGCAATCTCTCTCTTCGTATTGTTCCACCAAAATGTATGTCGAAGATCACGATACATTTTAGTACTTCCGGATGGATTGCAAATGGTGTATTGTGTGCCTCCATCGTAATCTTGTACTTAATCGAGAATCGTTAGGAACCTGAAAGTGCAGAGTGGACTCGAAGTATTCCTTCTTCATCGATTCTCGCTTAGGAATAGCTCCTTCTTGTACTTTCTTCTTCGTATGCATCATTTCAAGATTCGGTGGCTTGAAGCGACCTTAACTTTTTCTATTAAAGTTGGCTCTGTCGTATATTTGACATCATCGCTTTTCGTTCTGCGTATGATCTTCTCTTTCAATAGCGTCATTTACCGCGTTAAGCTTTTCGGGATGGTATTGAATAGTGTGGTCGTAGTCTTTCGATAGCTCGAGCCAGCGTCATTTCTTAGCGTATTAAGTTCTTTTTGAGTGAAGAAATATTTAAGGCTTTTATGGTGCGAATATATCTCCACTTTCTCCCGTATAGATAGTGCCTCCGGATCTTTAAGCAGCGAAAAGCATTGCTTTGCTTGACTCTAGATCATGAGTAGGATAATTCCTCTCGTATATTCTTTAAGTTAATGAGCGAGGCATAGGCTATGACTTTCCCCGTTGCATGAGAACACATCACAACCCTTTGCAGAAGCATCATTTGTAGATAACAAATCCATCAAGAACGGATGGTATTGTTAAGCAGTCTTAGAAATAAGTCTCTTTTAAGCTCTTGGAAACTCTTACCATTTTCTTGGCTCGAAGCGAATTTTGTATCCTTAGAGTTAGATGAGTTAGCAGATAGCGATTCGAGAAAACCCTTCCACGAATCTCGATAATAACCAATTTAAGCCCAAAAAGCTCGTCTTGATCAAACTTGGTTGCTCTGACTTTGTATTGCTTGATCTTGTAGGATTCAGCGGATACTCCGTGTTTTGACACCACGTGCCCGAGAAATGCTACTTCCTCGAGCGAACTCGCATTTCTTTAACTTGGCATAAAGCTTGTTTTCACGAAGCCTTTGGAGTACGAAACGAATGGTGCTCATGATCTTCACGGCTTTTGGAATATATGAGGATGTCATGATAAAAACAACAATGAATTGATCGAATACTCTTTGAATACTCGGTTCATCGTATCCATGAAAAGCGGGGAGCATTAGTCGATCAGAAAGACATAACTAAGAATTCATAATGCCGTCTTAGGAGTTAAAAGCGGTCTTTGGAATATCCTCGATTCTAATCTTGGTGATGATATCGAGCGAAGATCGATTTTGAAAAAATTGTGCTCCTTTTGTTGGTCGAACAAGTCATCAATCGAGGTAGAGGATACTATTCTTGATAGTGACATGGTTCGATTCGATAGTCGATACAAAGTCGCATCTCCGTCTTTCTTCTTTTCTGAATAAAGCAGGAGCACCCCGAGGAGATGTCTCTGGGGCCAGAATGAAACCCGATGTCCAACACTCTGTAGTTGGACCTTTAACTCTGAAGTTGATAGGAGCCATTCGATATGGGGTTTTAGAAATGGGCTTTGTGCGGGTTGAAAGGTCGATAAAAATTGACTTCACGTTACGGGGGTAGGCAGGGAAGTTCTTGAAATCGTCGGGAAAGTTAATATGACGGGAATATTATTCAATTTTGGCGTGTCTTTATTCAAATCCATAACATGGGCTAAGAAAGCTTGACATCCAGTTTTTTAATAAGCGAATAGCTTTATGATTAGATATAGCGGTGATTGATTTTAATGGTTTAGTTGCTTGAATTGAACAACGGGTTGTTTAGGAATATGAAAGCTATGACACTTACGAAAACAATCAATTTTGGCATGATGAGTAGTTAACGATCAATCCTAAAATCACATCAAAAGCAAGTATCTTTAAAGAGATAAAGGTTGACGGGTAAGATAAAGGGTGCTGACTTGGATTAGACAAGATTTATAAGCGGTGGATGTGATGAAAGTTTCTCTAGCGGAGTTTCCACGAGATAAATTGAAAGTCTAATTTCTCGGTCGAGTTTAAGCGTTGAGCACAAGCGGGAGAGATAAATGAATGGGTATGCCGGTATCTAGTAAAGTATAAACTTCACGAGAATTTATAAATAGCTTACCGTGATCACCTCGTTTGGGTTCTCGCATTTTGACCGATCTGACAAAAGCGCTTCTTCGAGGCAGATTGACTTTGACTTTTAGGACGATCTTTTGAGAGTCCAAATCCCCATTGAACTAGGTTTATTCTGAGTGCGATCTCGGCGATATGTCCTTCCTTTCACTGATTATAGCGTACACAGGCTGTTGTGGGCGTTTTGGTGATATGTCCCTCTTTTCGCATTTATAGCATATATAATGGGTGGTCGTTCTCTCTCCCTTGGAACCGATTCTTTCTTTGGCTTTGTCGTCTTCACGTAGTCGTTGTTGAATCTCCTCTTTTTAAAATCTCCTCTGACTCGCTTCTTTATTTTTCATGGCCATGATTACCACCGGAGTGGTTACCATTTTGTCGCCTTTTCTTTTCTTTCTCCTTGGTTATTGTTGTTTTTTTGTTATTTCTTATCTCGGTATGATCACGATTGTGGTACCTCGGTTGGTAGTACTCGTTATCTCATTTCTAACAATTGAGAGCACATTAACAACATCTGAATAGAGAGAAAATTTATGAGAGATGAGATCTTGGCGTATCTAGGGTTTGAACCTCTGAAACATCCGCGTCATCGTTCCTCATTCTCCACCTGAATGAGGTCTGAGCACTGGATAACTCTGCAAACTTTAGCCGTCGTCTTTGAGACTTGCGTCGTGTTGTTACTGCTCGGTCTAATAAACTCCACTTCGCCCGTATAATGAACACTTTCGGAAAGTATTTGTCATTAAATAGTTCTGAAGCGTCTCCCGAGACATCTTTGAGTCGGTAATTTGGATGGAGTGCAACCACTGAGACTCCCACCGATGGTCTGCACCGCCACGGAACATAAAGGTGGCGAATGGAACCATACATTCTCTGTGCATCCCGAGACATCGAATATCTTGGTAATTTGCTTGACCCGTGTTTACTGCCGTGATCGGATCTGGCTTTCCCTTAAAGTCTGGTGGTCCGACTCTTTGAGGCTTGCTTGGTTTGTGATGACGTGGTAATTCTTATCATTTCTCTCTATGTTTTGAACACGAGTCTCCTAAATGCGATTTTGCATGAGCTGCAAAAAGCTTACAAATATCCTCGTTCATCATCTGCTTCGATTGGTGTTGTTCACGGGAGGAACATTGCCCGACTGTTGCTGCGTTCTCCTCGTTGGTGAGTCTGAGCGTCTCCGCGGTCTCATTTCCATTGTTAATATTCTCGATTCGACATTCTCAAATCTTGTCGTAAAACAAGGGTTAATTAAAGAAATCAATATATCACATAATATCCTATATCTTGACCCATTATCGAATAAGCTTAGGTAGGACACCTTTAGCGAAGGATTTCTTCGTCTCTCCCTCTGATTTACATTCCGATCTCGCATGGAGATCGTATCCTAGCTACGATACCCATTGTGACACCCCCAAAATAGGTCTACATCCCCCATTACGAGGTTGTCGATACAGTGATGCGAAGCAACTACTGACTTTATTATTCTACAATAGTAAAGCTGTGAGTTTAAATACGAGATATTGCCATCAGACAATATCCACATACAAATAAATCCTCATCATAATTATTGATACATTATTTTACAACAATGGTGAGGACTCTAAACAACTCTCCTAGAACTTTCATTCCATTACCCAGGCTTCGTCTTCTTTATTTATATTCTGCGCCTCACGAGAAGAAAAATGGAACAAAAAGGAAAAGGGTGAGCTCATTAGCCGATAAAGAATATTATGACTAAGATAATATCTGACAAAATTATCGTTAGTCTTGACGGGGAAAAATATAATAGAATCTGATAGGCAACAAGTTTTAAATCAATATTCATGGTGAAATAATAATTCATTAGAAGAGTTAAGTAGAGAAGAATGCAAACTACTATCTTACTTATGTATGAATTTTAAAGTTCATAAATCTATTTTTATCCTGTAACATCAATCGATATATATACGGGATCAAATATTCATCCTTGCACTTTCTGAGGCGAGGACATTTCACCGATTAGTCGTGTTCATCTAAACACTGTTCATCTTTTTACTACGGGCCAAAGATATTCATCGAAATCATTCATCTTTGCGCTACGGGCGAAGATATTCATCGAGAAATCATTCATCTCTTTGCTTTCTGGGCCGAAGATATTCATCATAAATCATTCATCTTTTGCACTACTGGCCAAAGATATTCAATAATATCATCATTTAAGGCGAGAGGATGATGAAAAATATTTTTAAAAAAAGCGAATCCGGTGAAACAAAATAGCGAGGATTAAGGATTAAGGATTAAGGATTGTACTTTGTTTTATCACGTCAAAAAATACCAAAAAATAATCATAGTGGTGTAAAATTCAAGAATGATCAAAACATGGATCTGATCAAAGCTAGTATCACAATAGATATTTTAGACGAAAAGAAAATTTTTATTTTTAGATGAATAGTCTTAAGTATTAAGTGAATAATACAAGTATCGTGAATAGTCTTAAGTATCGTGAATAGTAACTCAGACACCAAAAGTTCCAAATTTGATAAAAACTTGGATCGATATTTTGACATAATGATATTGAAGAAATAATATCATTCTGAAAAAAAATAATATCACTTACCTCGAAGATCGATCTTATTTGGAATCTTGGATATAAATTATATCTTGAACTTTTCTTAGTATAGCAATACTCAAAGTATACTCAAAATACTCACAAGAATAAACTCGATAATATAGAGAGAAAACTTGATTTACGGTGTGATTTTCAATTCTAACTAAGCACTTTTATTTATAGGAAATTGCTTAGAACACAAAAGCGAAGAAAATTTAATATAATATATATATATATATATAAAAAATTCTCTCGCCATTCTTGAATCTGAAAATCTAGAATTCAACCCATTCAAATCACATAGAAAAAAAAAAAAAAAAACGTTTTTCTTATTTTAAATATTTTAAACTTCAAAAATCAATTATTTGAACTTGAACTTGATAATTCATAATAAATAGCCCTTTTATCAGAAAATTGAATCTCGCTTGAGTTTTTATAGGAAATTCAATTCTCTACAACTTTGCGGAAGAAAGTTTTTCCAAATTCCAAGCAGAAATTGGCCAAAAGAAAATCCATAAGCGGGCGATTTTAAATTTATAATCAAATTTCGATCGATAAATGGGGTCCATGAGACATGTTTAACATGTTTTAACATTTATTTATTGCAAAAAAATACTCTTCTCCTCGTATACTCATATATCCCACATTCGTTGTAAAAATATCACCATTATTATATTATTAAAATATAATAATATATATATTTAAATGAATTATTTTATCGAGAAAAAGATAAAATTTCAATTTTCAACAATTGTCACATTAAAAATTTTCTCCATCTATATCCACATAAAATCAATATTTTCCTCATCATATGAATCAATAATTAATTATTCACAAATAATATTCTGAGAATCACTGATATTGTGACGAGGCGGTTCAAGGAAGAGGGCTTTCGATAAAATTTCTCACTTCTTTGGCATGATTAGGTGACGAACCTCTCCTTGAAGCAGAACTTTCTAGACATTGCCAATAATGTTTATCTAATAATATTATTAGGATAATATGAATTATTGTTTCGATATGAAAAAAAATCTTGTGTAATGTGATTATTAAAACAATGATGATATAAAATATCAATATGACAATTATTGAATCGATAAAATAAAATCTTTGAGCGGTAATTCTTTGTAACCATTATTGAGTAGTGCCTTCTTACGTAAAAGTCGATAATTGGTGCAATCTGAGTATCTTCTTGATTCGACAGCGCGTATTCTGTGTGTTTTAACCGGCGGGTATTCAGCGATGGTGTAGCAGTAACAACTTCTGTAGATTATTTTTAAACAACTTATATTTGTCGTTTTCTTCCTCGATCGCTTTTTCGTTATGGGGCCCACACATGGTATTTGTTGGCGTAAATACGAATATTCACAAAGCGATCACGAATATTCCACGACCAAACGAATATTCCCAACAATGATGAATATTTTATAACCACTTTGCTTTATTTTGAAATATTTGCGTATTTTACCCATGTATCCACATTAATCACATCAACCCTTACTTATTTCAAAATAATAATTAGAGGAAATTAAATTTCATTTATTAATTATTTGGGATCTTTTTAATAGAATACAATAGACAACAAGTTTTAAATCAATACTCGCAATGAAAATATTAATTCATAGAAGAGTTACGTAGAGGATGAAATCTACTAATATCTATGAATTTAAAGTCCATCATCAATATTTTTATCCCTGTAACATCAATCATATATATACGGAATCATATATTCATCCTTGCATTACTACAGGCCGAGGATATTCATCGATTAGTCGTGTTCATCTAAACACTGCTCATCTTTGCACTACTGGGCCAAAGATATTCATCGAAATCATTCATCTGCACTACTACAGCCAAAGATATTCATCATTTAAAGGCGAGGATGATGAAAAATATTTTTAAAAAAGCGAATCCGGTGAAACAAAATGACAAGGATTAAGGATTAAGGATCCAGTATTTTGTTTTATCCACGTCAAAAATACCTCAAAAATAATCATAGTGGTGTAAAATTCAAGAATGATCAAAATATGGATACAATCAAAGCTAGTATCCGAATAGATATTTTAGACGAAAAGAAAAATTTTTTTTCGATGAATAGTCCGTATTCGTGAATAAGATCAGATATCGTGAATAAAGTGTCAGTATACGTGAATAGTAACTCGACACCAAAAGTTTCAAATTTGATAAAAACTTGAGATCAATATTTCAAAGATAATGATATTGAAGAAATAATATCATTACGAAAAAAAAAATAATATTCCTTACCCGGAAAGGCAATCTTTAGCTGGAATCTTTGGATATAAATTTATAACTTGAACTTTCACCGTATAGCAATACTCAAAGTATACTCAAAATACTCACAAGAAACATTTCGATAATATAGAGAGAAAACTTGATTCTTGGTGTGATTTTCAATTCTAACCTAAGACCTATTTATAGGAAAATGCTTAGAACACCAAAGCGAAAATTTAATAAATTAATAATATTAATTTTCCACATCTTCCTACGCATACTAGAAATCAATTGACCATCCTAACACATGTTAAATGAGTCCCAACAATGAAAAAAATGTTTTTTGTAATTAAAATTATTTTAAACTTCCAAAATTAATTATTTTGAACTTTAAAACTTCAATAATTCATAATAAATAGCCCGTTTATCGAGAAAATTGAATCTCGCGATTTTATAGGAAATTCAATTCTCTACAACTTTACTGGAGAAGAAAGTTTTCCAAATTCCAAAGCAGAAATTGCCAAAAGAAATCTACAAACCAAGCGATTTTAGAAATTTATAATCAAATTTCGATCGATAAATGGGGTCCCACCGAGCATGTTTAACATGTTTTAAACATTTATTGCAACAAAAATACTCTTCCTCCTCAGATACTCATATATCCCACATTCATTAGTTGTAAAAATATCACCATTATTATATTATTAAAATATAATAATATATATTTAAATGAATTATTTTATCGAGAAAAGATAAAATTTCAATTTTCAACAATTGTCACATTAAAAATTTTCTCCATCTATATCCATATAAAATCAATATTTTCCTCATCATATGAATCAATAATTAATTATTCACAAATAATATTACGAATCACAATATTGACAATCGAGTAGTTCCAGGAAGAGGGCTTTCAATAAGAATTTCTCACTTCTTGGTAGCTTGATTAGGTGACCAAACCTCTCCTTAGGCGAAATTTTCTAGACATTGCCAATAATGTTATCTAATAATATTATTGAGATAATATGAATTATTGCTTCGATAATGAAAAATCTTGTGTAATGACAATTATTGAAACAAAAAGAATATAAAATATCAACGCAACAATTATTGAACCAATAAAATAAAATCGAATTGAGCATAATCGTAACCATTATTGAGTAGTGCGCCTTCTACGTAAGAGTCAATAATTGGTGCAATACTGAGTATCTTCTAAAGGCAACAACGCGTATTCATCGTGTTTTAACCACCGGGTATTCCAACGATGTAATTGAGAACAACTACTGTAGTTATTTTTAAACAACTTATATTTGTCGTTTTCTTCCTCCAATCGCTTTTCAGTTATGGGGCCCACACATACATTTGCATGTCGTTGTAATGCGAATATTCCCCCAAACAATCTGAATATTCCACGACCAAACGAATATTCCAAACAACAATGAATATTTTATAACCACTTGCTTATTTGAAATATTTACGTATTTTACCCATAACTATCCACATTAATCAAATCAACCCTTACTATTTCAAAATAATAATTAGAGAAATTAAATTTCATTTATTAATTATTTGGGGTCTTACAACCTTCCTCCTTATGAAATTTTCGTCATCGAAATTGTCATACATCATACAGTGTTTGAAAAGGTGAGGATACCTCGCTTTAATTTCCGTTTCCAACTCCCGGGTCATTTCTCTATAGCATGGTTTCTCCACAAGACTTTAACTTGTGGTATGACCTTCGTCGTGGGACGTGCTCCTTCCTATCCAAGATCTTGGACAGTACTTCCTCATACGTTAAGTCTTAATTTATCTCGTCAGGGTTCTAACTCAATAACGGATTCGGGTCTTTCACATATTTACTGAAATACGGATATATGAAACACATTATGAACACGAGACATACTTGGAGTAACGCGAGTCTATAGGCTACATTTCCTACTCGGTCAAGAATTTGAAATGGACCAATAAATCGTGGATTGAGCTTTCCTCTCTTCCCGAATCTTGTAACTCCCTTCCGTGGGGCAACACGCAACAATACATGATCCCCTATACTAAATTCCACGTCCTTTCGATGAAGATCCGCATAACTCTTTTGTCGATCTTGTCCGCTTTTGTATCGTTGTCGAATCATTTGGATATTTTCGGTGAGTCATACGTCTTAACTTCGGGTCCCAACAATGTTCTTCACCCACCTCGTCCCAACATACTTGGAAGCGACATTTTCGTCCATATAATGCTTGAACAGGGCCACACCTATACTTGCACGATAAACTGTTGTTGCACTGATAACACAAAGTCAGAGTGGACTCAAGTATTCCTTCTTCATCAATTCTTGCTTAATATAGACTTCTTGTACTTTCTTCTTCATATGCATCATTTCCCGGCCCGGTGGCTCGAGAAACCTTAACTTTTTCTATTAAAGTTGGCTCTGTCGTATACTTGACATCATCACACTCGTTCTGCGATATGATCTTACTACAACGCGTCTACCACCACGTTCGCTTTTCCAGGATGGTATTGAATAGTGTGGTCGTAGTCTTTCAATAGCTCGAGCCAATGTCATTGCCGCATGTTAAGTTCTTTTGAGTGAAGAAATATTTAAGGCTTTTATGGTGCGAATATATCTCCACTTTCTCCCCATAAAGATAGTGCCTCCAGATCTTTAGGCTAAAAAACGATCACGCCAACTCTAGATCATGGTAGGATAATTTCTCTCATATTCTTTAAGTTGTCATGAGGCATATCTTTATGACTTTCCCATGTTGCATGAGAACACATCCTAACCCTTTGCTCAAGATCATCAGAGATAACAAATCCATCCCAAACCGGATGGTATTGTTAGAACAGTCTAAATAAGTCTCTCTTAAGCTCTTGGAAACTCTAAGCGAATTTTGTATCCTTCCGAGTCAATGAGTTAAGCAGATGGCGATTCGAGAAAACCCTTCCACGAATCTCCGATAATAACCAGCTAGACCTAGAAAGCTACGTACTTCAGTCACCGTCTTTGGTTGCTCCCAATTTTGTATTGCTTCAATCTTCGTCGGGTCAACAGATACTCCATGTTTTGACACCACGTGCCCAAGAAATGCTACTTCTCGCCGAACTCGCATTTCTTTAACTTGACATATAACTTATTTTCACGAAGCCTTTGTAGTACCAGCTTCAAATGGTCCTCATGATCTTCACGACTTTTGGAATATATGAGGATGTCATCAATAAAGACAACAACGAACTAATCCAAATATTCCTTGAATACTCGGTTCATCATATCCATGAAAGCAGGGCATTAGTCAATCCAAAAGACATGACTAGGAATTCATAATGCCTGCATCGAAGTTCTAAAAGCGATCTTTGGAATATCTCGATTCTAATCTCAAATTTGATGATATCCGAAGCGAAGATCGATTTTGAAAAGAATTGTGCTCCTTTGAATGGTGGTCAAACAAGTCATCAATACGAGGTAGAGGATACCTATTATTGATAGTGACATGGTTCAATTCCGATAGTCAATACAAAGTCGCATACTCCCATCTTTCTTCTTTCTTGAATAAAAGCAGGAGCACCCCGAGGAGATGTCTTGGGGCGAATGAAGCAGATGTCCAACAACTCCCGTAGTTGGACCTTTAACTCTGAAGTTCAATAGGAGCCATTCGATATGGGGTTTTAGAAATGGGCTTTTGCATGCGGTTCAAGATCAATAAAGAATTCAACTTCATGTTAGGGGTAGGCAAGGAAGTTGTTTCAGAAATCGTCAGGAAAGTCAATAACAACAGGAATATTATTCAAATTTGACGTGTCTTTATTCAAATCCATAACATGAGCTAAAAAAGCTTGACATCCGTTTTTCAATAAACGAATAGCCTTATGACTTGATATGACAGTGATTGATTTTAATGGTTTAGTTGCTTGAATTCGAACAACAGGTTGATTAAGAATATGAAAACTAACAACCTTACGAAAACAATCAATTTTGGCATGATGAGTAGTTAACCAATCAATCCCTAAAATCACGTCAAATGCAAGTATCTTTGAAGAGATAAGGTCAATAGGTAATGTGATGGTGCCAACTTGGATCAAACAAGATTTATAAATAGTGGATGTGATGAAAGTTTCTCCTAACGGAGTTTCCACAGATAAATCAAAGTCTAATTTCTCCGGAGTTAAGTTTAAACGTTGAGCACAAGCAGGAGAAATAAATGAATGGGTAGCACCTGTATCTAGTAAGGTATAAACTTCACAAGAATTTATGATTAGCTTACCCGTGATCACCTCGTTTGGGTTCCTCGCATTTTGACCAATCACAACAAACGCTCTTCCAGGAACCGTTGACTTTGACTTTTTTGGGACAACCTTTTGAGTCACCATCCCTGCTGATCTAGGTTTTGCTATCGTACAATCTCGAGCGATATGTCCTTCTTTTCCACAATTATAGCATACCTTGGCATTATGGGCGGTTTGGGCTTTTTGATTTGTCCCTCTTTCCCAAGATTTGTAGCATCTGATAGGTGGTCGATTCTCTCTCCATAGAACCGATTCTTTCTTTGGTCTTTGACGTCTTCACATCATCATTGTTGAATCTTCTTTAAAAATCTCCCCGACTCGCTTTCTTCTATTTTCATAGCCATGATTACCACCGAGTGGTTGCCATTTTTGTCCGTTTTTTTTCTTTTTCATTTGGTTATCGTTGTTCGTTGACTACTATATCTCCGGTATGATCCCGGTTGTGGTCCCCCGGTTGAACGACTTTCGTTATCTCGCTTCTAATAATTGAGCCACATTGACAACATCTGAATAGAGAGAAAATTTATGAGAAATGAGATCTTCGACGTATCTTGGGTTTCAAACCTCTCAGAAACATTCGCTCCATACGTTCCTCATTCTCTACAAAATGAGGTACAAATCTGGATAACTCTGCAAACTTTGCCTCGTACTGGGACACCGTCATGTTATTTTGTTCTAGTCTAATGAACTCCACTTCCTTCATATGACGAATACTTTCAGGAAAGTACTTGTCATTGAAAAGTTTCTGAAATGTCTCCCAAGACATGCTGAGTGTGGCTGGATGGGTACGCTTCACAGATTCTCACCAGTAATCTGCCTCATTACGGAACATAAAGGTGGCGAATGGAACCTTCTGTTCCTCCGTGCATCCCAAGACATCGAATAACTTGGTGATTTGTTTGACCCACGTCTCCGCCTTAATTGGATTCGGCTTTCCCTAGAATTCTGGTGGTCCCAACTCTTTGAACTGTTTGGCCGTGACAAATCGTGCGTTGTTATCATTTTTACTCGTATTTTGTGCACGAGTCTCCTCAAATTCGATTTTGCATGAACCGCAAAAACTTCTAAACATCCCGTCTGTTCATCATCCGCTTCAATTGGCGTTGTTCACGGGAGTAACATTTACCGACTCTTGCGTATCTCTCTTCATTGTGAAAGACAGTGTTTCCACGGCCTCATTTACTCCATTATTAACATTCTCAACGACATTCTCAAATCGCCATAAAACAAGGGTTAATTAAGGAAATCAACATATCACATAATATCCCTATATATTGACCAACTAACAAATAAGCTTAGGTAGGACACACTAAGAATTTACTCGTCTCTCCCCTCCTAGTTCTATTCCCCGATCTCCGCCAGAGATCATATCTCTAAGCTCTGATACCAACTGTGACGCCCCCAAAATAGGTATACATCACCCATTTTAGGTTGTCAATAACATGGTACAGAAACAACTACAACTTTATTAATACATCATAAAAACCGTGAGTTTAAATACAAATATTATCTTCTAGACAATATCTATACCCAAATAAATCCTCATCACAATTATTGATACATTATTATACAAAAATAGTGAGGACTACTAAACAACTTCTAGAATCATCATTCCACACCCCGACTAGTACTCGCTACATTCTCGCCTCCTGAGAAGAAAAATGGAACAACAAGGAAAATGGTGAGCTCAGAAGTTCACGAATTAATTTATTTAGGAACTAATAACGTCCAAATTGTCAACATGATACTGCTTTGTAGAGTAAAATTCAAGAATGCTCGAAGAAAATTTCCATAAAGATATCTTTGGATGAAGCCTTAAATATCAAGGATATTTCACTAATTTCATGGAGTATATAAGTCAAAACTTTAACCAGTTGAGTATAATAAAGAATGGAATAACAAAAGAAATCACCACGCGGTACAGACAGATGAGAGGAGTTATTCAATGAATAATAAATAACGGAACGGTCGGCGTAATACTTTTGCAAGCGGAGGATATTCAAAACAGAATAATAAAGAATGGAATAACAATAGAAATCACCATGTATGTGGTACTTCGCATAGACATGTTATTCCAACAGAATAATAAATAACAGAATCAGGTCCGGCGTAAAACACACAGACAGGATATTCCAACAGAATAATAAAGACGGAACCAGGTCCGGCGTAAAATGCACAGATAGGATGTTCCAACAGAATAATAAAGATGGAACCAGGTCCGACGTAAAACGCACAGACAGGATGTTCCAACAGAATAATAAAGAATGGAGTAATAGAAGTTCTCTTCATGAATACAAAAGAAATAATACCCCTTACCGTATAAAGAAGAACTGGATAAAGAAGTAGTGAAGTAGCAGAATATTTTTCTTCTTTCTCTCTATAGTTTTCTCTACAGAGTTTCAATGAATTAAGTAAAAAATAATGAAGGAATGAACTTTATTTATAGAAGAATGGAATGAATAGTAACCAATCCATTTAAGCGGTCAGATTGATTTACTTTAATCGGACGGTCCATAATTAAAGCAAAATCTTTTAAATAAAATATAATATATTATATATATAATATCCATAATAATACTCCTTAGTCCATTTTTTCAACTTGTATATATATATATATATATATATATATATATTCATAATAATACACCTTAGTCCACCTTTTTTCAACTTGCATATATATATATATATATATATATATATATATATATATAATATTCATAATAATACACCTTAGTCCACTTTCCCCCCACCACCCACCCACCCACCCACCTTCCATTAATATATATATATATATATATATATATATATATATAATACTTATATATATATATATGTATGTATATATATATATATATATAAAACAAAAAAAATGATATAACTTCTACCAAACAATTTTAAAAATGGAAAGTGGGGGTCCAAATAATAAGCAAAATTTACATCAAATTTTTCATAAAATCCCCTCAATATTTTTAACAATATTTATCATCATTATTATAATTCACAATATTAATCGACCAATGTCGTTCTGCGAAAGAGGGGGTTTCAATAAAGATTTTTCCCTATTGGTAGCCTTAATTAGGTGACCAAACCTCTCCTGGCAGAACTTACAGACATTGTTAATATTGCAAATTATAATATTAATAATTCATCATTTCAATTATTGATTTAATAATATATAAAATATCGACAATAATTGAATCAAATAACGTTAGATCTTGTCTGCAACAATTCTTCGAGGCAATAATTAAACAAAAGCGAGTGACTTCTCACGTAAGCATCAATAATCAATACCGTGTGTTCTACGCAACTATGCCAGACATTATTACTATACTTTTACTACCTAAGTAGTTCAACAAAGTATTAATGGTAAAACTTCCATAGTTATTTTTATAAAAATATTTTTTGTCGTTTTCTTAATCCGAAAATAATTACATTGTGGGGGTCCACCAATGATTGTCTTAGTTATACGAATATTTTCTGTTAAAAGCGAATATTCTAACCAATCGAATATAATCGACAACTTGCATACTTTGCAAAATTTATAAATATTACCCACAACTATAACATTATATAAAATTTATTCCATAATATTCAAAAATGATATTTATAGAAAAATCATCTTTATTCATAAAAATCGGGGTCTTACAACGCCAGATATCTGAGTTATTCCAATGAGAATAATAAAGAATGGAATAACAGAAGTTCTCTTTATGAACACAAAAAAAATAATACCCCTTACCTTTGAAAGAAGAGTACTGGATATATGAGTAGTGAAGTAGCAGAATACTTTTCTTCTTTCTCTCTATAGTTTTCTCTCTCTAGAGTTTCAGTGAATTCGTAAGAAATAATCAAGGAATGAGCTTCTATTTATAGGAGAATGGAAGGATACTTTTTGAAAAATTTAATCACGGACGCGCATAATTTCGGACGAAACAATTTGAAGAATCACAGACAGCGAAACAAATTTTCCTTAGTCGTCCAATTTTCAAAAATATTAATATAATATTCAATAAAATATAAATATTCTATTTTTTATAAAAAACAAAACTTATAAAATATATATATATTTATAACCTTTGCCTTACGACAAAGGCTTACTAAATCTTCCACTAAATTTGCTTCCAATTTCCTCCACCAACACCCACTCACACATATATATATATATATATATATATATATATATATATATATATATATATATATATATCACACATGCATATACTATATATTATATATATATACTCCATTTCTTTTCAAAATAATTCTGCTCCAATTCCCACCCGTGATGACCCAAAATTTCTTCCACTCGTATGTCATTTTCAACATGTGGGCTCACACCTTTTATAAATATATCTTTGAACAACTTCTCTGGATTTTTTGAAAAATGGGTAAATGGGGTTCCATAAAATAAGCAAAATTTACAACAATTACTTCATAAAAAAATCCTCTCAATATTTTTAACAACATTTATCATCATTATTATAATTCACAATATTAATCGACGAAGTCGTTTTCCGGAAAAGAGGACTTTCCAATAAGGATTTCTCCACATTGAAGTGCATGATTAGGTGATCAAACCTCTTCTTTGTGAACTTCTAGACATCGTTAATATTGCAAATAATAACTCCTCTGTAGTTGGACCTTTAACTCACGAAGTTCAATAGGAGCCATTCGATATGGGGTTTTAGAAATGGGCTTTGTGCGGTTCAAGATCAATAAAGAATTCAACTTCATGTTCAAGGGTAGGCGGGAAGTTCTTCTTGAAATACGTCGGAAAGTCAATAACAACAGAATATTATTCAAATTTGACGTGTCTTTATTCAAATCCATAACATGAGCTAAAAAAGCGACATCCGTTTTTCAATAAACGAATAGCCTTATGACTTGATATGACATGGTGATTAATTTTAATGGTTTAGTTGTTTGAATTGAACAACGGGTTGATTAAGAATATGAAAACTAACAACCTTACGAAAACAATCAATTTTGGCATGATGAGTAGTTAACTCAATCAATCCACAAAATCACGTCAAATGCAAGTATATTTGAAGAGATAAGGTCAATAGGTAATGTGATGGTGCCAACTTGGATCAAACAAGATTTATAAATAGTGGATGTGATGAAAGTTTCTCTCTAACTGGAGTTTCCACAGATAAATCAAAGTCTAATTTCTCAGGAGTTAAGTTTAAGCGTTGAGCACAAGCGGGGAGAAATAAATGAATGGGTAGACCTTTTGTATCTAGTAAGGTATAAACTTCACAAGAATTTATGATTAGCTTACCCGTGATCACCTCGTTTGGGTTCTCGCATTTTGACCAATCACAACAAACGCTTCTTCCAGGACCGTTGACTTTGACTTTTCTCGGGACAACCTTTTGAGTCACCGTCCTCTTTGAACTAGGTTTTTCTTATCGTACATTCTCGAGCGATATGTCCTTCTTTTCCACAATTATAGCATACCTTGAATTTGTTATGGGCGATTTAATTTGATTTGTCCTCTTTCCGCATTTGTAGCATCTGATAGATGGTCGTTTCTCCTCCCTTAGAACCGATTCTTTCTTTGGTCCGACGTCTTCACATTGTTATTGTTGAATCTCCTCTTTTAAAATCTCCCCATTTCGCTTCTTTTATTATTTTCATGGCCATGATTACCACCAGAGTGGTTACCATTTTGTCATCTTTTTCTTTCTCCACTTTGGTTATTGTTGTTTTGTTGATCGTTATCTCCGATATGATCCGATTGTGGTACCTCGGTTGGCCGAGTATTTCGTTATCTCGCTTTTAACAATTGAGCCTCATTAACAACATCCGAATAGAGAGAAAATTTATGAGAGATGAGATCTCGGCGTATCGGGTTTCAAATCTCTCAAAAACATCCGCGTCATCGTTCTTCATTCTCTACCAAATGAGGTGCAAACACGGATAACTCTCGCAAACTTCGTCTCGTCTTTGAGACACCGTCGTGTTGATTCTGCTTCCGGCCTAATAAACTCCACCTCCTTCATATAGCCCGAACACTTTCTGGGAAAGTATTTGTCATTAAATAGTTTCTAAAATATCTCCAAAGACATCTTAAGTGTGTGGTTGGATGGAGTACGCTTCATGAGACTCCCACCGGTAGTCACTTTCACCACGGAACATAAAGGTGGCGAATGGAATCTTACATTTCTCTGTGCATCCCAAGACATCGAATATCTTGGTAATTTGCTTGACCCATGTTTACGCCATGATCGGATCGACTTTCCTTAAATTACGGTGGTCCCAACTCTTTGAATCGCTTGGTGTGACAACCCATGAATTACTATCATTTCCTCCTATGTTTTGAACACGAGTCTCCTCAAATGCGATTTTGCATGAACTACAAAAAGCTTACAAACATTGCGTCGTTCATCGTCTCGATTGGTGTTGTTCACGGGAGGAACATTGTCGATTTGTTGCCGCGTTTCTCCTCGTTGGTGAGTCTAAAGGCGTCTCCACGGTCTCATTTCCATTGTTAATATTCTCAGTCGATATTCTCAAATATTGTCATAAAACAAGGGTTAATTAAGGAAATCTATATATCACATAATATCCCTATATACTGACCAACTATCAAATAAGCTTAGGTAGGACACACTAACGAAGGATTTACTCGTCTCTCTCCTCCTAGTTTTATTCCTCGATCTCCATGGAGATCATATCCCTAAGCTCGATACCAATTGTGACACCCCAAAATAGGTATCATCACCATTCCGAGTTGTCAATACAGTGATGAAAAACAACTACAACCTTATTATTACAACAAGATGGCGTGAGTTTAAATATAGATATTGTCATCTAAACAACTTTGTAGAAGAAAGTTTTCCAAATTCCAAAAGAAATTGAACGAAATCTACAAAGCAGGCGATTTTAGAGGCTATAATCAAATTTCGGTCAATAAATGGGGTCCAATTGACATGTTTAACATGTTTTAAATATTTATTGCAACAAAAATACTCTTCCTCCTCGTATACTCATATATCCCACATTCGTTGTAAAAATATCACCATTATTATATTATTAAAATATAATAATATATATATTTAAATTAATTATTTTATCGGAAAAAGATAAAATTTCAATTTTCAACAATTGTCACATTAAAATTTTCTCCATCTATATCCACATAAAATCAATATTTTCTCATCATATGAATCAATAATTAATTATTCACAAATAATATTACGAATCACAATATTGACAACCAGGCGATTTCAAGGAAAGAGGGGCATTCAATAAGAATTTCTCCTCATCTGGCGCAAATGATTAGGTGACCAAACCTCTCCTTAGATAGAACTTTCTAGACATTGCCAATAATGTTATCTAATAATATTATTAGGATAATATGAATTATCGCTTCGATAATGAAAAATATTGTGTAATGATAATTATTGAAATAACAGCATTATAAAATATCAACGCAATAATTATTGAACCAATAAAATAAAATCTTGAAGAATTAATTCAGTAACCATTATTGAGTAAAGTGCCTTCTTACGTAAGAGTCAATAATTGGTGTAATCACAGAGTGTCTTCTTGTCTGCAACAACGCGTATTCTTGTGTTTTAACCAACGAGTGTATTCCAACTACTGGCCGTTATTTTTAAACAACTTATATTTATCGTTTTCTTCCTCAATCGCTTTCCGTTATGGGGCCCACACATGGTCTTGTGGTAATACGAATATTCCCAAACAATACGAATATTCCACGACCAAACGAATATTCCCAAACAACAATGAATATTTTATAACCACTTTGCTTATTTGAAATATTTACGTATTTTACCCATAACTATCCACATTAATCAAATCAACCCTTACTATTTCAAAATAATAATTAGAGAAATTAAATTTTATTTATTAATTATTTGGGGTCTTACACAAATGATTCGACAACGATACTAAACTACACAGGATCGACAAAAAGTTATCGCGGATCTTCATCGAAGGGACGTGGAATTTAGTATTGGGGATCATGTATTGATCGAAGATTACTCCATGGAAGGAGTTACAAGATTTCTAAGAGAGAAAGCTCAATCCACGATTTATTGGTCCATTTGATTCTCGAACGAAAGTAGAAAATGTAGCCTATAGACTCGCGTTACCTCCAAGTATGTCTCGTGTTCATAATATTTTTCATATATCTGTGCTTCGTAAATATGTGAAAGACCCCAACCACGTCATTGAGTTAGAAACGGACGAGATAGCCGAAGATTTAACGTATTAGGAGGTACCTGTCAAGATCTTGGATAGGAAGGAGCATGTCCTACGCACAAAGATCATACCACAAGTTAAAGTTTTGTGGAAGAACCATGCTATAGAGGAAATGACCTGGGAATTGAAAATGGAAATGAAAGCGAGGTATCCTCACCTCTTCCTTCTCATTTATTCATATATATCCCACATTCATTATAAAATATCACCATTATTATATTATTAAAATATAATAATATATTTAAATGAATTATTTTATCAGAAAAGATAAAATAACAAAATTTTAACAATTGTCACATTAAATTTTTCTCCATCTATATTCACATAAAATGAATATTTTCCTTATCATATAAATCAATAATTAATTATTCATAAATAATATTACAGAATCACAATACTTACAATCACGCAGTTCACAGGAAAGAGGGGGCTTTTCAATAAGGATTTCTCCTTACTGGCGCGCAATTAGGTGACCAAACCTCTCCTTAAACAGAATTTTCTAGACATTGCCAATAATGTTATCTAATAATATTATTCAAATAATATGAATTATTGATCTGATAATAAAAATAGTGTGTAGTGATAATTATTGAAACAACAATAATATAAAATATCAACGTAGCAATTATTGAATCAATAAAATATTGAACAGTAACTACTGTAACAATTATTGAGTAATGTCTTCCTACGTAAGAATCAATAATTGGTGCAATACTGGTGTCTTCTCGTGTTTTAACCATTGGATATTCTAACAAGATAATTGCAGTAACAACTACTTTAATTATTTATAAACAACTTATACTTGTTGTTTTCTTCATCCAATCGCTTTTTAGTTATGGGGCCCACACAAGATCTATTGTCGTAAATACGAATATTTCCCAAAGTAGTAAGAATATTCCACGACCAAACTAATATTCCCCGACAACAATGAATATTTTATAACCACTTGCTTATTTAAAATATTTGCTCATTTTATCCATAACTAACCACGTTAATCAAATCAACCCTTAATATTTCAAAATAATAAATAGAGAAAATTTAATTTCATTTATAATAAGCTGGGGTCTTACATGAGGACTTATTCTGAGAGTGGATATTGTCTAGAAGACAATAATTGTATTAAAACTCACTGCTCTCTTGTTGTATATTAAAGATTATATTCGTATTCTGTATCATGTATTTGGCGACTCAGAATAGGTGATGTATACCTATTTTGGGGCCACATATATAGATAGACGAAATTTGAATGGCTAAGTCGATTTTTTTAATCGAATAGTGAATGAAGCAATTTGAATGAAGTAAAAAATAAATTAAAAAATATTAACTATTATATTAAGTAATATTAAATAAATTTATAATAATTTTGAATTTTTCAGAGGGGTAAAATAATAAAATTTTGTCATTCAGATGTTTCAGACATGTCAATTATCAAACAATTTTTTTTATTCAGATTCAGATTCATTCATTTTTTATCAAACACCCCTTTACTCCTATTTTTAATCTAAACCATCTTTTTGAGGATATAAAATTATTGTACCTTAAACCATTCATTTGAGATCGGAAAAGTATTTAATTTATCTAAACAAAAATAGATTAACCTTATTAATAGTACTCCCTCTGTTTCTTAATATAATTCATTTTAGAGAAATAATTTTATTCTTTAATATAAATCGTTTAAAAATTTCAAGTAAACATTAATTGCTTAGTTTTTAATATTATTCCAATTAATAAATATAACTTTGGTTCTTTTATTATTTTTTGTCTAATAAATAATAATTTCTTTTTTTAATATAAGGGTAATATAAATAATTAATATTACTATAATTAATGTTATATAATTATTTTTTTAATACTTGTACACATCTCCAAAACTATTTATATAAGAAAGGGAGGGAGTATAACATTTACAACAAAAATTCTAGGGGGATATTTTTTGTAGACATTTCTAGCCACATTTTTTTTTTGATTGTTTTTTTTTGTAGTACGTTTTAAAAAATGTATAGTATTTATTTTTATTGAAATTTTTATAAAAAACAGTGTTTTAGGTGTAAATTGGATACATATAAGAAATAGGGTTGTATAGACTATACAGACCATATTTCTTGTATATATCCAAATTACACCTAAAATACTATTTTTTATAAAAAATTTAATTAAAATAAATATTATATATTTTTTAAAAAGTACTACAAAAAAAAATAAAAAATATCGCTAGAAATGTCCCAAAAAAATGTCCACCTAAAATTACTCGACAATTTAAGTTTTAAATAGTTGAAGAAGACGGAGGATGTGACACGAATACAAAGAGATAGTGAGCCTTTTGTCTTCGTCTTTATGGTGTCTTATCTCATGACTGTCCGAATTTCCAGTTTTATTATTCACTCTCCAGTCTCTCCATAAACCATAATCCGCCACCTATCTTTTCTTTCTCTCTCCTCTTTCGGTAGGAATCGCGTCATAGGGGGAGTACCCGGCTACATAAGCGATGAAGAAGATATTTTGGCCACTTGGTAGTCTTGCATATTTCCAAGGTTTGGCTAGGCTATAAATTAGAAAAATAATTTGAAGGAACTGTAAGCTTCAACAATCCACCAATGTCGACTTCTAAGTTTGAAAGACAACCCAGTATCAGAGAAAGGGTTGAAGATACTCTCGGTGCTCACCGCAATGAACTCGTCTCTCTCCTCTCCAGGTAATAAGAAACATGGAAAATGATTTCTTTTTTTTTAAAAAAAAATTGGATTGATTTTAAGATTGTACTCTTCCTTAGGTTTTCATTTTTCTGTTTTTTTGGTGTCTATTTTTGTGTGTTTTGAAAGGTATGTGGCACAGGGGAAGGGGATATTGCAACCCCATGATTTGATTGACGAGCTGGACAATATCATAGGCGATGAAATTGGAAGGCAAAATCTCAGAGATGGACCCTTTAGCGAAGTCCTCAAGTCAGCTCAGGTAAATCCATATTTATTTATTTAAATTTTAAAAACTTTACATGTTTGCATGTCGGTAAAAACTATAAACAAAAAGAATTTTTCTCAATCTTGTTACTATTAATTTATTTTTATTTATTTTTTGTTTCCATGTAAGTAGACAATAGCATCTATTCTGGCTCTCGTGGTTTGATCTTGCTAAATCAGTACTGAGTGTCTACTTTCACAATCATATAGTGCAACACAATGGTCAATATCACAACTTATTTAAATATAATGCAATTTAGTTCTTGATTTTGGAAGTGAGTTCTCGTTCTTTTGGAACAATGGAGTATATAAACTTCTTACCTTTTCTTAGAAATTACACAGAACATCACCCTCTCAAATCTGTAAATAAACTGCACGTATGTATATAAACTACTTACTTCGTTGTACGTAGTACACTCCAGTTGTAGTTCCAATTTTCTTTTGGTTAAGATATTGAATTTTCTTATAATTGAAGTCCATCTAATAAGTTTCTGCATATCATTCCTGGTTTGCTTTCCTTGTTTCATTAAGGTTTTGTTACAAAAGTAGAAAAAACAGGGAATTTAAAATGTCCGCCTAAACCCTCTCTTTTTTATAGGTCCCTGCTACCCTTTTTATAACCTCTTCTTAATTTTTGCATTCTCTCATTTTTTGTCATTTATGCTTTATCATTTGGTAATAGGAAGCTATAGTTCTGCCTCCGTTTGTAGCAATGGCAGTTCGTCCAAGGCCTGGTGTTTGGGAATATGTTCGTGTTAATGTATTTGAGCTCAGTGTGGAGCAGTTAAGTGTTGCTGAATATCTTCACTTCAAGGAAGAACTTGCTGATGGGCAGTAAGAAACTATCAATTTTTGTGCTATATTGTGATTTTTGAAATACATATCATTGGTTCTGCATCATTTAGCTTCATAGATAAGGATCTTTTGAATACTGATAGTTTTTTGCTGCTAAATATCTGCTAGGGTCAATGACTATTACATGCTTGAGCTTGATTTTGAGCCATTCAATGCTACATTTCCACGTCCCACCAGGTCCTCTTATATTGGCAATGGGGTTCAGTTCCTCAACCGTCACCTCTCTTCAATCATGTTCCGAAACAAAGATTGTTTTGATCCGTTACTTGATTTCCTCCGACAACACAAGTATAAAGGGCATGTGAGTTTGTTTTTATGAGCCACCTTGAGTGATCAACATGCTAATTAGGAGCTTAACTATAACTTAAGCTATCATTTTAATTATGTGGCTACATTTGATTTTAAATAATATGATACTATAGTTCATTTCTTTTGCTAGATATCAGTTTGTAATATTGGTTTCCTTAGATAGTAGTTTAAGTACCATCCAGTGTACCTCTAATATCTGGATTTGAAGCATAGTAATATTAGTATTTCTTTAAGCATGTTGACACTATAGGAATAATTATTAGTCAGATATGTTGTGTGTAGGTGATGATGTTGAATGATCGCATACACACCATATCCAGATTTGAGTCTTCTTTGGGAAAGGCGGAAGATTATGTTTCTAAGCTACCACCAGATACACCCTTTTCTGAGTTTGAATATGCGTAAGCTTCTATATATTTTTTAATTTTTTTGATAAGCTTCTAGTTCTTGATCTTCACGGAGTAATTAGATGCTTGTTCTATCATATTGATTATCACTGGCTTGCAGTTTGCAAGGCATGGGGTTTGAGAGAGGTTGGGGTGATACTGCCAAACGTGTTCTGGAAATGATGCATCTTCTCTCGGACATCCTTCAAGCTCCTGATCCCTCTAGCTTAGAGAAATTTCTTGGTAGAGTTCCAATGGTATTTAATGTTGTCATTTTATCTGTACATGGATACTTCGGCCAAGCAAATGTCTTAGGCTTGCCTGACACGGGTGGCCAGGTATTAATTATTTAATATTGTTAATAGCAATTTTCAAATGAAAAATGTTTTTATGCCAATGCTTTACCAGATGTGTTCGTTCCCCAAGGGGTTGAGGGTGCTTATATTATACATATGGCTATAATCAATTTATTAGGTATGTTGATACTTGCTAGTAGTAAAACACTGCTAATTGAAGTGTATCATATTATTTTAATGCCCAGATTGTTTACATACTTGATCAAGTGCGTGCTTTAGAGAATGAAATGCTTCTCAAACTGAAGCAGCAAGGGCTGAATGTAACTCCTAGAATTCTAATCGTAAGTGTTATGTGCTCAGTCTAGTCAGTGTAGTTTACAGACACACACACACACACACACATATATATAAATTTTGGCAGTTCTTTTTCTTCACCCCATTTTTTTACTTTTGTTCAAAAGGGAATTTGTTTTTGTAGTTTTCCCTTTTCCCTTTTTTTGTTTTATATATTTCTTACTATACATGTGACTCATTGCCCAAGGTCACCCGGTTAATACCTGATGCAAAAGGTACCACATGCAATCAGCGGTTGGAAAGAGTTAGTGGAACAGAACATACACATATTTTACGTGTTCCTTTCAGAACGAAGCATGGAATTCTTCGTAAGTGGATCTCAAGATTTGATGTATGGCCCTATCTGGAGAAGTTTACAGAGGTAATACCTAGAAATTTTCAGTTTTAGCAAATTACTTCTCTGTTAGGTTGGAAGTGAAGTTGATATAATCAATCGCTAGTGGGGCTTCAGAATGAATACTAGTACACGTATGGTCTGTCCGTGAAGGCTATACAACTATAGGTTGTACTTACATTTTAAAAGTAGGGTAAAGAACACATTGTTATTATGAATGAAGAGCTGTCAGTAAACGATGCTAGTAATGCAATATTAGTTGTACTATAATTTATTTTAGCATATATGGTTATAATATTTCAATGAACCAGCTTTAATTTTGTAAATTGTGATACAAGTACACAACTGAATAAACATGTGACTTCACAAACTAGATGGAACTCAAAGGTAGAAGCAGTTGTTTCTTCTTGATTTTCTACTTGTTTTAAGAATCCTACTGACTTGTTTCTTTCTTCTACCACGTAATGATGCAAGCGATAGCTAATGGCATGTTAACAAATTGTCAATTCAAATATGAGATCATGAAACATATTAAGAATAGTTTTAGAACATTGTATCTACACTGCTAAGCTTCTCCTAATTACTAGATCAGTTACCATTTCACAATCCCGTCAAGTTCATTCAGGCCACCTTTACAGAAGCAGAACTACCCTTCTGTCGGCAGATTGTCCTGCCACTGCGTTTAATTCTCGTATGATATTTTTGCGCACAAGGATATAATAGGTTCCATGATTAGGATCACTTTTGATTTTAACTGTACTTTGTGAAACATAGGGAACTTACAATCCCAAATTGACTAACTTTTGTTTTTATGATTTGTTCTCCAAGGTTCAGTGACTGCATAATTCTTATTTTTCTTGTGTAACATCTCATCTACATATGGGTATTTATCAGGATGCGGCAAGCGAAATTTCTGCTGAGTTACAAGGTGTTCCAGATCTGATCATTGGCAACTACAGTGACGGGAATCTCGTTGCTTCCTTGTTATCTTATAAGATGGGAGTTACACAGGTACAAAAGATATTAAGGTTTCCTCATCTTACAAATGCAATGCTCATCAAATTAGCTGATGTTTATGCATTTTCATTTTACGTTTTGATTATTGCAGTGTACCATTGCCCATGCCTTAGAAAAGACAAAATATCCAGAATCAGACATATTTTGGAAAAAGTTCGAGGAAAAATATCACTTCTCGTGTCAATTTACTGCTGACCTACTAGCCATGAATAATGCAGATTTTATCATCACTAGTACATATCAAGAGATTGCAGGAACGTAAGTCTTTTTACACTATTGATCTTTACGGGATGTGTAGTTTAATATATTTTATATCTTGAGCTATTATGCTAGATGTGTCTTGACACCCTGATATAGAACATAGTTGAAAGGATAAAAATAGGAGAAAAGAAAAACTGGGGGAAGAAATATTAGGGATAGAAGGTGTCGGAGGATTACACCTCCATGGACTGATACTTGAAACAAGATCTGGTCCTGAAAATTCATCTATCAAATCTGTAATAAACCACAGAAGTAAACATAAACTGAATTCATTCAAATCTGCCTCCAAAAGAGCACATGAAACCCTTTATATAGATCTACTACATTTGGATTATAATATAGACCACGGAACTAATCTTTGAAGAGACTAATAATGTATATACAATTAAAGAAACAACAACTAAACTTAAGGACAATTAAAAAGCTTTGTGTTGACGTTGACCCCACTTTGAAGTTGAACAACCACAAAATTTTCTCTGTTTAATCTCTTTCCTTCACCTTTCCACTTATAAGTTTTGAGGTTCTATGGATTTATAATCTAATTGCATATTATGGGATCAATGGGTGATTTTGAGTTGCTAATTGTATTTGATTTGAATGCTTCAACATGGTATCAGAGCAGGAAATTCAATCATGTGCAAGTCCCAGAGGCCTATGTGCTCCGCTATTTAATTTAAATCATTCCATATGTTTGGCTCAAAAGGGCGTGATCTGCACATTAAGCGATAACATGGTGCTATTTCATTCACAAACAATTGGTTTTGAGTTGGATGGTTCAATATAATATTAGAGCATTCAATTCAATCACATGAAAGGCCCAAATGTGCTTTACACCACCCAATTGAAATTGTTCACATGTTTGGCTCAAAATGAGTTGGTCACTAAGGCTAGTCACTAGAGTGATCGACTTACTGGACCCGCCACATGTGAATAACCAAAGTCCTGGTGTGTGAGCACATTAAGCCTGAGACTCAATATATAACGAAGATGGTACTTAACTGATAGCCAATTGATTTTGAGTTGAATGTTTTAACGTTTGAGAGAGTTACGTTCATTAGGTTTGGAAGGAGCATGGAACCCCTGAACTCTTGTGGGTTTTGGGAAAGTCATGTATGCTGACAATTTTATTGTTCAGAAAGCTTGATATTGTATAAAGTATAAACTTCTTTTAAGGATTTGAGTTTTTATTCCATGTTACTGTGATTTATAGCTTCTGATTACATCCTTTTCATATCTAGGCGTTTTTCTGACTTGCTCTTGTATTTTGTTGTATCTTGTATTTCTCGTCAACATGTGCGACTATTTCCTTAATTTTCCTGTTTTCTGCTAACTTAACAAGTCTGTTTACTGATTAGGCAATTGGCGTTGATCAATACCAGTGCTACCATGCTATCATTGTTTTTCGTGAATTTGGTCTTGGTTTTAATTTAGGTTAGATGCCTGACAAATCACCTCTAATTCATCTATTATTTTCAGGAAGAATACTGTTGGTCAGTACGAGAGCCATGCGGCATTCACTCTTCCAGGCTTGTACAGAGTTGTTCACGGGATTGATGTTTTTGATCCCAAGTTCAATATTGTTTCCCCTGGGTCAGATATGTGCATTTACTTTCCGTACTCTGAAAAGGAAAAACGACTAACATCTCTGCATGGTTCTATTGAAAAGTTGTTGTATGATCCAGAGCAAAATGATGAGCATATGTTAGTTCTCAATTCTTAATTTTTCTATAGCTTTTAAAGCACTTGCACAAAAGATGGACTTACTGGCAATAATTCCTTCGGTCAACATTATCATCTCAAACTTGCCGTTTTAGCTATAGCATGCATGAATTTTGTGAGCGCAAGTGTCAATATATGTTAAAATTCCAGAATCAGAGGAGACGATTACAAATTTAGACTATATATATAATATTTATTTGGCATATGATGTTTTCAAGGGTTCTTATTTTATTTTGGGTTAATGCAGTGGTTTGCTGAGTGATCATTCAAAGCCTATAATATTTTCGATGGCGAGGCTTGATAGGGTGAAAAACATCACAGGGCTGATAGAGTGCTATGGTAAAAATACAAAGCTGAGGGAACTGGCAAACCTTGTTCTGGTTTCTGGCTTCAATGATGTTAAGAAGTCCAATGACAGGGAAGAAGTTGTAGAAATCGAAAAAATGCATGAGCTTATTGAGCAATACAAATTGCATGGCCAAATGCGGTGGATATCAAGCCAAACAAATAGAGCACGCAATGGCGAGCTCTATCGCTATATAGCTGACAAGAGGGGTATCTTCGTACAGGTATATAGTGCTTGCTCAAGATCCTTTATCACATTTATTATTAAATCGTCATGCTAATTTGCTCTCTATTTTTTATTTCAGCCTGCATTTTATGAAGCATTTGGACTTACAGTGGTGGAGGCCATGATCTGTGGCCTCCCAACATTTGCCACTTGCCATGGTGGCCCAATGGAAATTATTGAAGATGGTGTTTCCGGATTCCATATTGATCCATATCACCCTGACAAGGCTGCTGATCTCATGGTAGAATTTTTTCTGCAGTGCAAGAAGGACCCAAGTTACTGGGAGAAGATATCTCAAGGAGGGATTCATAGGATATTGGAAAGGTTCGTCTTTCTTGGCAGAAGTTAAAATATTTATCAAGTAATGGGGCTCACTCGTTTGCTTGTGACACTGTAGGTATACATGGAAGATCTACTCTGAAAGGCTAATGACTCTAGCTGGAGTTTACAGTTTCTGGAAGTATGTTTCCAAACTTGAGAGGCGTGAAACAAGACGATATCTTGAAATGTTTTACATTCTCAAGTTCCGTGATTTGGTGAGCTTCAATCATTTGAATTTGCAATGTATTTGATGCAAGTAACTTTCAAAATATAACGAACACATTAATTTATAAAAAGAAGAAAAAAGAGCACTTCTAATACTATCAATACATCAGAGATCATATTGAGCTTGCCTTGCATGTTTCAACAATTAATAGTCCTGTTAAATAGTCAGCTGGACTTTGACATGGAGTTCTTTTCTAAGTCTTGTTACACTTCATTGTGTCAGGCAAAGTCTGTTCCTCTTGCAGTTGATGATGAACAGTAGCATGATGGCGCTGCAGGAATATTAGTCTATATCTGAGTGGCTATTATGGTATCGGTCAATTTAAATAAAGTTCAGTTAATGTATCTGAATGTAGAATATGCCTTCCTTGGGAGCGACAAAGAAATTGAGCTAAACACCTTAGCAGTGTCTTAATTTACCTCTGCAAAATTTGTGAACTAATATTAAACGCTGTGTCTTGTGTGTATTGTTAATTTTCCACGAGGTTGGCTTGGATTATATCTCAAAAGTAGGATTCTAAATGAATGTATTAAGACGATGTTGTAATAATAGTCTAATCTTGCCCGTGGTATTCATTGAACTATATTACACACAATACAATGGGTGCTTACTTATTATTATTATTTTTTGATAATGTGAAGTATCCGATCCTAAAAGAATGTATTGTTGATTTTTTTTTCTCATATAAATAAACAGGAATAGAAGAGTAGAAGGATAACTAACATAGAAGCAGCATATTGTGCAGCTTTTTCTCACCACGTGACGAGCACAGCACCATCCTCCTCACATGTATCATAGGCTGTCCAGTTAGCTTGTGTTCAACGGTCAAATATAACGGTCCCCTCCCCTCTCCAACGGTATAATAATTTAACTTATCCAAATAAAAGTATCCTAACCATTGCCAAGTTTGTAGATATCTAGATACCCCATCCCACTCCCCATGGCCATTAATTTTTTCATGTCGGAAAAGATGTGGTGTGAGTAAAAAATCTCAGATTTTTGTTTGCATATTACTTTACGGATTATGTCATCTTGTTTATATGCAAATAAAATCTACATATCACATTTAGCGACACAATTCTTTGTGATAAGTTTTATTGTGATGTTAACTATTTGCGACGATTCTGTTTTGTCCCTAAATGTGATATTTTTGTCACTAATTATGAATTGAGAGAAATTATGAAATATGTAATGAAGAGATAATATGTAAAATATCTCTTTTCGTTGTTTCTCTCCATAATTGAGGAGTTCGTGTCATTTTTTTAGAGTTTTTATTTAAATTTAAGACGTGTTAAAATTATATTGAAGTTGCGATGACCGCGTATCTGTACAATTTTCATTTATTTTATTAAGGGTCATCATATCATTTTAGTTCTTGATTATATATGATGCATATAAAATGTAGAGTATTTATATTTTTATAAATAAAAGTGTTAATTTCGCAGGAGAGAATATTAATTTTTAAAATACATATTTTAGACCATCACAAGGACACGAACATGAGAAAAACTAGTTAAGACTTTTATCTCTTTAAAGTTGAGAGAGCGTGGTAATTTTATTTAGACAGTAGTTGGTACTACTTTCTTTCTTTGAGGCGTTAAGCCGAAAAAAGACGCATTACATTACTACTAGTTTTATTTATAGTTCCAAAGTCACACTGAACTGAAATGTTAAATAAGTAATACTCCTACTCCATTACAACTTGAGAATGGAACCACCACCAGCAATAATCTGTTCTGTTTTGTTCTGTTCTGTATCCATATGCAGTACTACTATAAATAAATCTAAAGCTGTGTTTATAACCTTGGCAACTGCGCCCCCAGGTTTTGGGCTCGAACCTTTTTTAGGTCCTCTTACCCCAACACACAAGGAAATACTTATACTACTACTAGTACAACTACTAGCCTACTACAACTACTTCAAAGAAAATAAGCTCAAAACTAGAGCTTAACAGAAGTACTTAATTTTAAGTGCTTATAAAATGCTTAAAGTTGGCCAAAAGAGTGAGCAAGATAAGCCAATGATCCAACGAGGGGTGCGTTAATATACGTAGATGGCTCCGACTGGAAGTAATCTGACCGCTGATCTGGGAACCGATCATGCTCGTCGGGCCCTCCAACCACAGCACCAACCAAGATGTTAGGATTAGGGGACTGGGATTTCATCACACTGAAGCCTGCGGAGCACTGGATCTTTGCCGGGTGTGAAGCAATGGACGGCAGGGATGATCCCCTGTGGTGTATCCTCCTTGGGTACCTTGGACCATAACCTACCATGTACGACATCTTCAATGGATTGTCACCTAGAAGATAATCCACCTGTTTGTCCATTTGATAATGTCACATTTCATTTCATTAATTAATCAAAAACTATGTTATACGGGTCGGGATCATATTATGTATGTACCTGTTGTCTGGCAAGGTTTCTTAGTTTCTTAGGGGTGACAATGGCTCCACCACAATTGACCACCTTGTGTGCAGAGGTTAAGTACTTGGCATAGGTTACTAGGAGGAAAGAGGTGGAGGTCACATACTGCATGTTACTGTCATCCATCTTGAATAGAAGCCCACCTGTGTACCAAAATATATAATAGTCAAGTCACTCCTCCATTACCATTTACCAATCACATTACTATGCACATGTTTTTAGACTCCATCGGTCCAGTTACTGAATTAATAAAGTTTTAAAACATTTATGCACTACACTACAATACAAATAAAAGAATACATATACATATTGAGAGAGAGAGGACCTGGAGTGTACTGGGATTGAGGAATGAGAGAACAGATGAAATTATCTGCATGACCTTTGTAATCATGGAGGGACTGAATCTTTTGGACTAGAAATGCCTGAACTTTGAATGAACTTTTTTTAGTTTAGTATAATGTTAGTAAAAGATAGCTTGAAGGGAAGTGAAGGGACTCTGTAACCCAAACTAATTAATAAAAACAGTGAAGAAAGATGTGACCTTGGAGAGAAGAATCCTGGCTCCAACATGCTTGTTATCCCACCCAAATGTATTGTCACCTTCATCAGCTCCAAGGGTCTGCCCATTTACTCGAATGTAGTTGAGATAATTTGGGTTTCCGGTGGCTTTATGCAACCAAGCAGCACCCCACAGTAGCTCATCCTTCATTTATTCAGCATATCAATCATTAGTTTTAGCTAGCTCCCTTCAACCAAGAAAAATGGGAAAGCTTTAAGAAGAGCACATTTTTACCTGATATCCAGAGTAATCACAATAAAAGGGGCACACCCATCTTTTCAGTCCATTGCTGTAGGCACCTCTGTATTTGTCAGCAAATGCAAACACCTGTGTCGGTTTTAATGTTTAGCCTAGTTCTTTCTCTATTAGTAAAATACTTGTGAGTTTTTTAGTTAAAAATAACAACAAAAAAAAAAATACCCTAATGGCCCTAGTGGCAAGGAGCTTGGAGTAAGTGGGGTCCGTTCTTCTGAAGACCAAAGAAGCAGCAGCAAGAGCAGAAGCAGTTTCAGCAGCTACTTCAGTACCAGGGTTGTTTTTGTCAATCTTTATCACAGTTCTTGGAGTGTCCATGTCTTCTGGTCTCTCCCAACAAGCATGGTCCGTGTTTGCATCCCCCACCTACATATAAAAAAACAAAAATAAACAATAAAAAATTCAGAAACTTATTACAATTTTCAAGCCAAATAGTGAAATGGGGTAAAATGTTTGCCAAGAACAGCGGAAAACAAGAAGGTAACCTGAACATAAATGGTGTTTGGTTGGGCAGTAGCTTTGAGAAGGTAATCAGTAGCCCAACGAATGGCCTCTCTTGCATTCTGCAGCTCACCTTTCATCAACCCACCAAACTCAATCACACTCCATGAAAGCATTGTGGTGGTAAAAGCCATGGGAAACCCAAACTTCACATTATCCCCCGCATCATAATACCCTCCAACTAAATCAACCTGCATTGTCAAATTCCCACCAAAATCAGCAAAATCCAGTTCAAATCTTTCATATCTTAAACCAAAAAAAGCACTAAAACAGCAAAATGAGAAAGAAAAACTAAAACTTTACATGCATTGCTGAGCCATCTGAAAGACCAGAGTCTTTCCTCCAAGTGACCCTCTGGTTATGAGGGAGCTTCCCTGACCTCTGTCCTTCAAAGAAAAGAATGGATTTTGTGAGGGCATCTTTGTAATTATGAGAGGCGAAGCGACGGTGGGCGTGGCGGTGGAGTTGGGCCGGAATGGCAAAGGCACTGTTGAGAAGAAGCAAGAAAGTGAAGGAAAACAGGGCAAGAAAAAGGAGAGGAGAGAAAACAGAGGAACCCATTTTTTTTTGTGACTGACCAAAGTGTGAAAAGAGACCCAAAACCAAACCCAAGACAAAGAAAACAAACAAACCAACCAACCAACCTGCAAGCTGCAGAAACACCAGAGGGTTTCTGGGTATATTTATAAAGGAAAAAGCTGCCTCTTTAACGTCCTGCTCGGCTAGTTTCATTATTAATCCAATCTCCCATATGCTATAAGTACTTTTGGTTTTAATTAATTCAAATTTTGGTGGGTAATTAATTACATTTAGTAATTTTGAGTATGGCTCCCTCGGTCCCTCTTCCTTTTTAATTAAAGTTTTATGACAAAATATAAAAATTAAAAGTATAATTAATGTTTTGTTTGATCAATTAAAATGGATATAACATCTTAATATTATTCTTATAAAATTTATATAAAAAAAAATCAATATTTAATATAAAAGTAGTATAAAAAAATAAGTCATCAATATTTTTTTAGAAATTTACATTCTACAAATAACAGATAAAAAAAGAACAAATTTGTCTCCCTAAAAAGAAGGATAAAAAGAAACGGATGGAGTATTTGTCATATGGGTTGGTAAAAATTTGGTGGGGAAAATAATTAATTTACCCATGGAAAGACATTAATTAAAGAGCATTTGTGGCGACCGTGACTCCTTTACTAGTAGTAGTAATTTCTTACTCTTTCTTATCAAAATAATGTTAGTCCTATATTCTTGTGCCGCTAACTGTGGACTTTTGGAGTGCTAAAATTAGTACCGGAATTTATGTCAGTAAATGATGGCTTGCCACATATTCCTTATCAGCTTTAATATAAATATTTTTATTTTTTAATATTTATAGTTTAATTTTTATTTTATAATGTAAAATTTTTTCATTGCAGTTAAACTAATCTCTTCACACCGAACCAGACACGACAAATGTTGGGGTTCGTTTAAAAATTTTGAGTAAACATTAATTGTTTAATTTTTAATATTATCCTGAATATTAAATACTATAACTTTGATTTTTTAATTATTTTATGTCTAATAAATAATATTTTTTTAATACAAGAACAATATAGACAATTAATATTATATTTAATGCTATACAATTATTTTCTTAATACTTGTGTACAACTCTAAAATAACTTATATTAATGAATGGAGGGAGTAAATAATATTAAATGACTACCGCTTTTAAAATGATTCATTCTATTTTTAATTGGAATGAGTCATTTCATATTCTCTTCAGAAATATAATTCACAAATTTAGTAGGAATGTGAATGGTTCATCTTATTCTAATAGAACAATCAAACACAAGTTTTTTCATTATATAAGAATAAGTAATTTTATTCCCACTTTAATCTAAAAATAGCATAAGAGTAAGATCTATGTAGTATTGCATAATCATACTAATAAAAATTATGTAAAACATTTAAGGGTTGTGTGCGTATAATTTATATCCATATCATTACTCAAATTGAATTCAGCAGCTAGCCCTGCTACCCAAATATCAAACAGAATTGTGAAAATTTGAATGAATATCGTAGAAAAATATTTTTAGCTATGTCATATAGATTATGTATAATAAAGTTGTAAGTAAATAGTGTAATTTTATTTATTTTTGAGTTTTTGTCACTTGCACTGCAACCTCAAATAACTGCATAGTTATGGTTATTAATATTAATAACCGTATATTGTGATTACGGTTATAGTTGATGCTTATAACTACACCACATCGCATCGCACCGCACCGGACTCTTACCAACATTGAACTACTAACCTTATGAATTGGTGTTTTGTGAATTTAGTATAGACTGATCTAGATATATTAGTCCATTTTCAATCATGGATTAAAAGAAGTACGGACACTAGTAATAGAATTAACATCATGTATGTATGTATTCCTATTTGTGTGGAAGAGCAAGTATACAAAGGTTCTTCCATATGGATCATGTCGGATAAAGATGATGGAAATGAACATGGCATGAACTTGATTCCTTGAAACTTTGAGTTCAGACAGCAAGTCACAAAAGTAACCATATGCTTATGCATGTGGAATACTTTTGAATCACCAAAAACTCAATGGATAATAATAATAATAGGTCAAGGTCAGGCCAGGTCAGGTCAAGCAAGTTCCGGTTCACACCCCCTTTTTTCTTCCAAATAATACCAAGGAAACCCCATTCCCTCTAACTAATTCCATTACATATATAAATCCATTCCAAGCTTCATATCCACTTCCCAACTCCTTTATGCTATGCTCTCTTGTTTAACATTATAGTATGCGGTAATTAAATCACATATTAAAAATTGTTTATGAAAATATCAAATATAACTCAAAAGTATGTGTGTATATATAGGGACCGTATTCATGGCAACCGATTGCTTGTTGTTGGTAGCAACCTGTTTTGTTATATATATCCAAATCACACCCAAAATATTGTATTATGGAAAAATTTCAGTTTCATAAAATATATTTTTTTTTAGTTGTTCTAAAACAAAATAAAAAATAAAATAAAAAATTCTATATTTTATGCAGATTCGGGCGTCCGGACCTGATCCCCATTATTTATATATATATATATATATATATATATATAACCGGATGGAAGGAGTATGTTTGGTTTCAATGTTTTTGGTCAAAAGTTAAGGTTGACTGAATTGAATAAGTGCTTTGATAACATAAATACCATTCCATTCTCTATGGTAATCCTTGGTTCGTTCGTATTCTGATGATATCATAATACTCGAGGGAGAAAACAGAATACCGGCAATCTTGTCTTTTCCTTGTTACTACTCCATTATAAGATTAACTAGATTTAAATACGTCCGTTGCGAAAATTAAAATATCAAATTTTAGATAACATATGTAGATTGTTGTGTAATAAAAAGATAGTAGATTGTTGTGTGATTATCAAATTTTGATAATATATATTATATAGAATTGAGTAAAAATTTTGTACGTGTTGGATCATGATCCTTTTCCTTATTGGGCCAAACTTAATGGGCTCCTCCTTTGAATTATATTACTTTTGTCCTGTTGGTCCGAATGATTTGGGCCCAATTACTTGAGTATTTCGTTGGGTCCTTTCGGTTGGGTCCGATTGTATGGGTCATTTTCGTTATTTGGGCTTAGTCATTGAATTGGCCCATTATACAAATTGTCACTTAACCCAACTTTGACCGGTAATCATTACACCAAATAATATTTGACTATTATGTCTGCCACCTTTCTGCATGGCATTAATGAGGATGGGACTTAGATGACCGGCGGTGGCAAATAGTGGTAGCAGGTAAGGAAGTAGGCTACATACTTTCGGCTAAAAAGACCGGGAAGGGGGGAAAGGTGTCAGGAGGTGATGGGTGGCACGGTAAACCGGGATTGGAGTACGTATGGGGCGAGGATCACACAAAAGAGGTAAGTAACAAAATATTACAACACAGACAATCATATAATTATTCTCTCTAAGGCATTAGACATTATTTTTCCTCAATTGTTAACCTTGTGATCGCCGATATTGACTCTCACGTGGAATTATCCCTCGACGGCCAAGCCGCCAAGCTTTTTAGTGTTGACTTGTTTGAATCGCGGGGATAACTGGACGCGTCTTGGTGATTGGGACGTGGAGAAAGATCTTGGCGTTAACATTGGCGCTAGAAGGAGGGCCCCAGTTCTAGTGTCCTGAGTATTTTTCAATCACAAACTGTGTTTGTTCTACTTCAGTATTCATGGTGAAGAGTAGAGCGCTTTATTACGCGGGAAAGGCGATTTATGGTCGCCGGTGAATTGGTACCACGAAGTGTCATCGAGGATCATTTGGGGCCGTGATAAGTATTCATGCCGGTCTGACGTCAAACGATCACATGAAGATTTTTGGCCGAGGGCTGTGGGCAACGTTAAGCAAAAGCTAGTTTTCACGGCGGAAAAAGGGTCTGGCCATGGTCAAAAACGAGTAGAAGACACCTCGCCTAGAACTCGATATTGAGATGACCAAGACGAAAAGGCCTCACGACTGGCTAAGATGGCAGATGAAGCAGATAGGGCCATGGAGGTACTTGTGAAGCAGCAACAAGATATAGCTGAGCAGATGACTCGAATGGCGGAGTTGAGGGACGAAGAGTTCAGTTATGTTCAGTCCGAAGAGCGAGGGCGTCGAAGTGGGAAGGAACCTGCCCATTCAGAACGTGAGTCTCGGGGCCAACCTCGAGAAAGAAGAAGATCCCGAAGTCCTACTACTAAAAGATAGAAGAGGGCACATCACCTTGTAGATTCTAAGGAGCAGGGTCGAAACGAACGAAGAGGTCGATCCAGAGATCACACTCCCGAGAATACAAAGAAAGCACTTGTTGTTGCACATTCTCGCCATAGCGCCCGAGTTCAGAGACGAAGTATATCTAGAGGTCATACTCCGAGAGTCATCGAGGTACACCACCACCGTGGACGCCGCCATCGGAAAAGTCCATCTAAAGTTGGAGGTTCTATTGAAAGAAACGGGTCCACTCGGAGGAGAAAAGAGTCACCGGAAAAAGAAGCATCATCTCAACCAGAAGATGTGGAGTATCTGGTTAAAGAATTGAAAGAACTTGGGCGAACTTGCGAAGTGCGAGAACACAAAAGAATACTTGGAAAGAAGGCATCTCTCTTTTTCGCGGAGATTCTAAAAGAAAGGCGACCCTACCAAGAAGTTGCCCATATTGAAAGTTATGATGGATCGGGAGATCCCTACGACCACAGTCAGGCGTTCGACCGACTGATGGATTATTATGACTTTAACGATGCTGCTAAGTGTCATACTTTTGTCACGATGCTCGGAAAGGATGCCCGGCAGTGGATGAGGAATTTGCCCTCGGATTCAATTTCATCTTGGGCAGACATGTGCAGTAAATTTCATGCTCGCTTCGGGAGCAACAAAAGAAAGGGAAAACCAACTGGTTCGTTGGCTCAAGTTCGACAGTATTCGAATAAGTCTTTAGGCCAATATGTGAAGCGATTCCGTGAAGCAGTCGGCCAAGTGACAGACCTGAACGATCTACAAGCTGTGGGGTTATTTCAGAATGGGTAAGATTTGGTCAAATTAAAAAAGTTGGTGAAGAAATTAATGTTTAACCACCCGAAGAGTCTCGTTGAAGCCTTCGACAAAGTGAAGGCTATATCGTAGTAGAGAAGCCATGAAACGACCTCAAACGCCCTTCTTCGAGGCCAGAGCAAGGAGACGGATCGAGACAAAACCGATGGGGACCCAAGAAGAATGAAGGAATAAAGACCGCTATGAAGGCGGGTCGAAGAGGTACAACAATTGGAGACAGGGTGGAGGACGTTCGTCCGCTCCATCTCAGAGAGTAAATAGGATGTACACAACATTTAACACCGATAGGGCTGTTATCTTGGATTAGATTAAGGATCAACCTATCTTTGAGCCACCTCGAGATAACATTAAGCCTGGAAAAGGGAATCCTCATAAGTATTGTGATTACCATCAAGCTTCTGGTCACGATACGAACGACTGTGCTAGTTTGAAAGATTTCATTGAAAGAAAGGTACAAGGTGGGGCATTAATTCGAAGATGTGCGCAGAACTAATCGGCAAGAGGATAGAGGACCTGTTAAATGACTCAACCCGATTCAAAGAAGAGTTGCTGACTCGGGACTGACTGCAAGGCATGTGATAGATGTCACCACTAGGGGTACTTCTCATGACTAAAGGAAAGAAAGCATAGAAGTTACTTGGATTAGGTCATGTATGGGTGGCGGGTACCTCCAAGACCCGATAGACCTTATCCGTCTGATGATCTCCTTTATCGATGAAGATTACCTTCGGAAGTCATCGAACCGCATGAGGATCATCAGTCTTGACTGCGCAAGTGGGTCCGGTGGATATGAAGCGAATGATGGTGGATAATGGGTCTTCTGTAGATATTCTGTATGCCCACGTTTATCAAAGGATACATTTAGACGGGCGGAAGATGGAGATAGGGCAGGAGGCTCCTTTGTACGGTTTTAGTAATGATCCAGTCAAGGTGGCTGGAACCATTGAGTCTTAGGTCATCTTGAACGGCCCCTCAACAGTAGAAATTATTTGCAAATTTTATATTATGCGTATAGATTCCGCTTATAATGCTATTTTGGGAGGCCTACTTTAATTGCTTTAAGTCGTAACATCAATCCTCATTTCAAAATCAAATTTCCTACGGCTCATGGGGTTGGTGAGGTGAAAGGAGATTTGGATCCGCCGAAGATGTTATAGAAATGCTATGATCACTTGAGGAGTGGGGTATCGAAACAAAGCAGCACCATGGCGATAGAGATTGAACCTTTCACTGAGAGTAGTTCCGAACCATTGGTCATGCCAGCTGAAGAAACAGAGGAGATAGAGCTCATCCCGGGTAAGGTGAACAAGACGGTGAAAATAGGTTCGGGTCTGCCGGAACCTCTCCGGACGAACCTCATGGAGCTCCTACGATGCTATGTTGATATCTTCACGTGGGAACCTCAGGATATGCCGGGAGTAAGAAGGGATATCGCTGAGCATCGGTTTGAAGAAGACCCGTCAAAGAAACCAGTTCGACAGAAAAGGAGGATCTTTGCACCCGAACGTCAGCGGATCATCGATGAAGAGATTGCAAAACTGTTGACAGCTGACTTCATTTTTGAGATCGATTACCCGTAGTGGATGGCAAATGTGGTGCTGGTCCAGAAACAGAATGGTAAATGGCGAGTCTGCATCAACTATACCGATCTGAACAAAGCTTGTCCAAAAGATCTCTACCCGCTGCCCCACATCGATCAGCTCATTGATGCCACTTTGGGGTACGCTTTGTTGAGCTTAATGGATGCATTCTCTGGATATCATCAGATTTCCATATGTGAAGAGGATATACCGAAGACGGCGTTCATTACGCGGCCGTTTCTAAGTATATGCCTATAAGAAAATGACTTTCGACCTCATCAATGCCGAGAGCCACATACCGAGGATGATGAACTATGTCTTGAGGATATCAATTTGGGCAAGAACGTGGAGGTGTATGTGGATGACATGATTGTCAAAAGCATATGGGTGCATAAACATCCGGATGATTTGGAAGAATGCTTTCACCAATTCGCCATCACAACACGAGATTAAATCCCACTAAGTGCACCTTCTGGCCAGAATTTTGCAAATTTCGGGTTATCTTCATACCAAAGAGGAATTGAAGCCAATCCAAAGAAGATTCAAGCGATCCCGAACATGAAGACTCTCGATCGTTTAAAGATGTTCAACGTCATGACCGGAAGGATTGCGACTTTGAGGAGGTTCATGTCCAAGTCGGAAGAAAGATGTTTGCCATTTTTGATACATTGAAAAGGTCAAGAATGCAAAAGCGTTCCAATGGACTTGAATGTGAGGGCGCCTTCGAACATCAAGTCCACACTGTCTTGGCGCCTTTGTTGGTGAAACCGTTCTCTCTTGAGCCTCTATATTTGTATTTAGCAATTTAGTTCGATTTAGCGTGTAGGAGCCGTTTTGGTGCGTGAAGTTGTGGGTAAGCAACACCCGGTATATTATGTAAGCCATGTTCTTCGGGATGCTGAAACAAGGTACCCAAACATTGAAAAGTTTGCTTTTGCTTTAATAATTGCTAGTCAAAAGCTTAGACAATACTTCCAGGGTAGATTGGTAATAGTATACACAGATCAGCCTTTGAAGAAGATTATGGACAAACCTGAGGTATCGGGGAGATTAGCTGCATGGACGATGGAGTTGTCCCAATTTTTTATTGAATATCATCCCCGAACCGCCATCAAAGGGCAAACCTTGGCTGATTTTGTAGTTGAATGCTCGTTTTCTGAAGCTGATGAAGTTGTGACAAAAGCTGAAGGATCGATGAAGCGATTGCGCTTCTTGGCAGAAGCGAGAGTTCGTGACGCCTTGTATGCAGATGGGTCTCTCATCTGCGGACATCATGGAGCGAGGATTATTCCGAGCGAGTTCGGAGGATTCAAGGTGCAACGAGCCATCGATTTGATTCAAAGCGGATTTAACAACGGTTTGAGTATGAAAGCAGTACTCGCAGGGTTACAACTAGCGAAGAGTCTTGAAGTGCAGAGAATAGTCATCTCCAGTTATTCTCAGTTAGTCGTTAAACAACTCTATGGGGAGTACGAAGCTCGAGGCCCAAGAATGATCAAATATTTGGCAGAAGTGAAAAAACGGCTTGATATTTCCGATCCTACAATTTGGGGTCGGCGTAATAACAATTCATTATTGACGACTCTCCAAACTAGCCACTACGGATGTTAACGTCTTCGATGGGTCGGTTTATTTAGAAATTTGCAACATCATAGTGTTCATCATGAATCGGTGATGTGCGTTGACCGAACCAACTGCTGGTTGACTCCATATCTAGAGTATCTGGCAGATGGCGTCTTGCCTTCGGATCGGATGCTAGCCAAGAAAATCAAATACAAGAGTGCTAATTTTGTTTTGATTGATGGGGATCTGTTCCGAAGAGCTTTCTCGTCTCCACTACTGAAATGTTTGACTCCATCTGAAGCTGAATATGCCCTGCGAGAGGTACATGAGGGCATCTATGGTGACCATATGGCTGCTAAGTCATTAGCCTACAAAGTACTTCGTCGGGGTATTATTTGGCCTACCATCTTGAGGAAGCGGTAGAGTACGTCAAGAAGTGCGAGAAGTGTCAACTCAGCAAATCCGATACCACATCGACCACCGGAAGAGCTATACTCGATCCTATCTCCTATACCCTTCATTTATGTCAGGGGTTGATATATTGGGTCATTCATCAAAGCAAAAAGGTCAAGTCGGTTTTGTTATAGTTTCCATCGACTATATGACCAAATGGGTAGAAGCAAAGCCACTTAGGTTAATAACGGAACATGAATGCTTGAAATTTTGAAAGAATCGGTAGAGTATTTCGTTTGAATTCTAAGGTGGTAATATCGGACAATGGACGCTATTTTGTGGGATCGAAATTTGAAACATTTTTGAAAAAGCTGGGATTTGATGCAGAAAGACTTGATGAGCTCATCCTCGATTAAGCGGACAAGTTGAAGTGACCAATGTAACGACTGCTTGAATGGGATCAGCCAGATTGGGACGGCTAAGGAAAATGGCCGGAGGAGCCGCTTAGTGTGTTATGGGCTTATCGATCTACTCCGAGGAGTCTACAACGGAGATTCACTTTCGGTGACCGATTATGGTAATGATGCCTTAGTCCCAGTTGAAATTGGATCTCCAAGTCTTGAGTTAGTCAATTTAAAGAGATCTCTGATGAAGAAGAAGGGTGAAGGCCAATCTTGATTTGCTTGAAGAAGTCGTAGAGAAATGACCTTGATCAAATTAATGTGACCTATCAGCGGAGTAGCAAGCATTACAACAAGGAGTAAAGCTTCACAGATTTGAAGTGGGAGATTTTGTTTCGTGGAAGTCGAAGCATCTACACCTCGAGGATTTGGGAAAGGCGATGTCGAATTGGAAGAACCGTATGAAGTCTTTGAAGTGCCGGCCAAGGGGACTTATCTACCAAGGCATTGGGATCGGTCAACAATAAAAAACACTTGGCACTTAAACCGGCTTAGGAAATACTTTCGATAAATATAATGTCGAGACATGAAGGTCCGTAAATATTCACGTCATCATCAATAAAAGTCCCTTTTCCTCAAACGAATCCGGTCTTCGTTCTGCTTCGATTCGATGGTGTAAGGAGGTTGGGTGGACTTACTTTGACCATTCGATGATGATTTTAATGGCAGTGGACCTTATGGGTTTGTCGGGCCCTTCGTTCGTGGTACGCAAATGTCATCCTTAAAGCGTTGTCGAGCCCCTGCGTGGTAGGCAATTGTCGACACTTAGACCTTATCGAGGCCCTTCGTGGTAGGCAAGTGTCATCCTTAAGACGTTGTCGCCCCGCGCGTGGTAGCAATTATGTTTACACTTAGACCTTGTCGAGCCCTTCGTGCTAAGCAAGCGTTGTTCTTTAGACTTTGTCAGGCCCTTCGTGGTAGGCAAATGTCATCTTTTGGTTTTGTTAGGCCTTTCGGGGTAAACAAATTCTTGATGAAGCAGATCTGTCTCACACTTCGGTAACTAATAAGTATCCCTTTACTTTATTACCTAAATTTTTTTTTAAGTGTCGAGTTCGGAATGCCTCATTCTTTAACTTCACCTTATCTGTCATATGACATGCTTAGTTGTTAATTAACAGTTCGAGTTGAATCCTTGAAAGAGTTTGTACATTGTTCCAGTTGAATTAATATCGAAGTATTTGTAGAAAGTAAATACACCGAAGTCATAAGGGATGAGATCATATTTCATTAATATTTAATTTGATTACAAAATTAAAAACTTTTTACACAAATCCTATAAATTAAAGAAAGTAAAATTATCTTGACAATGACTTCATCTCCCGAGTCTCAGCAAGGGGCGGATCCGGTTAGGCCGCCACCGAACTTTTCCTTGCTTCGACTTGGCAATCTTCGTACCCTTCATAGTATACTTTCGAATTTCACGAGCTCGTCGGATGTACGATAATCCTTTCAGATCTCCTTGACCAATTCTTGATCGACGGAGGAGGTCCGTTCTTGAAGTACCTTTATCTTGCCACGAAGCTTACGATGCGCTTGGCCTTATGGACTTTCCTATCAGATCGAGCCTTCATCTGAACTTCGTTGAGTTATATTGACAAGTTTTGATTGGCTACAGCAAGCCCCTCTTTGGTAGTCTTCAAAGCTTCGGTCTCTGCAATGAAACGGACATTCATGGTAGCCAATTTTTGTTCGCTGGCTTTTGTCGTCTTCATTCTTCTCCGGACCGAGCTCAAAGACGTCATAGAGTTTCTTCATATCCTCCTTGGTTTGGGCCAATTCCCTCTGAAGACTTTCATTGGCATGGAGAACAGATTCATGTTCCTCTCTCTCTCGAGCCAATGTAGCCTTCAACATATTGTTCTCCCTCCTCAGAGTCTCCTCATCAGACTCAGCATTTATATGCCTGGGGACGTAAACTCCGAAGACCGTGCATTTGCTCGCATATTATTCGATATCGATTCAAATAATTTCAAATATTTAGGCAAGTAAAGAAATGTTTAAGCGATAAAACCCTCACCTACCTTTGATAGATAACTTCATGCCTTCATCAAGAAAATTCCGTTCAGTATGGTTATCAAATCGGTGATCATCATTTTCTCGGACGAAGGCATCAAAGAGCTGGAAGGAAAAGTTGACGTTGTACCGAGGCCACAAAGTCGGCGCCCCAGTGGCCTCATCATGGAATTTCTGTGATGAAGGCCTTGGGGGGGAAGGCATTGGTTGGTCGTGAATGGGAGAAGGATCCATGTAGATATTTTCGGGGGAAGAAGACGAAATTTGGAGTAGGTCTCGAATCGGTAGTAGAGATCTGAGCGTTGAACTTGGGTGGGTTGTCGGATGGTTGTTTTCTTTCGAGATAAATCTGCAAAGAGTTCAATTCTTTCTTCTTCATTTACAGTTAAAATCTCCACGGGGTTTGTTGGAGGATGAACATTTGAAGAAGTTACTCTAAGCTCATCAGGGGTTAAGGGAATGACTTTGGTTCTCAACTTTTTGATTCGAAGAAGTCGCCTCACGATCATTTCTGGTAGATCTAATAAACTTGTTCGAACTAATACTGGATTGGCATCTGGTGGTGTTGGATCAACAACAAGCGGATTGGGTCGCTGGCCGGTGGTGTTGGATCGATAGTTGGGGGTATCGGATTGACAGTTGGCTCAAATTCAGAAAGGGCTTCGGAGTCTGACGGTATAGAAATTAGTCGAGGCCTTCGGATGGCTCTTTTCTTTCGACGAAGTTGGAGGACTCTTTCCGAGAGAAGGGGTTCGTCATCTACAGATGCATGGGTTTGAGGTTCATCAGTTGGTGTTTCAGTATGTGGGTTGAATTTGGAGGAGGCTTCCGGCTGTGAAGGTTCAGCATCGATATCTGCAGTGATGTTATATACTACTATAATTTAGTATATTTAATAGATAGATTTTATAAGAATTAATCAGAAAGAAAAAATTGCCTTATTTTCTTCAAGGTCGTCAATTAGGAATCTTGGGAAAGGTGTATAAGAATATTTTATGGGATAATATTAATTGTATTTATATAAAATCAGGATGATGAGTAGTGTCATTAGGTTTTTAATAAAGAATAATATAGATAAAGAATTAGGTAATCTATTTTGATCCTACAAATTCAAGTGGAGTATTTCGTAATACCAAAAAGGTTATTGAGAGTTTTTGATCAAGTCAGCCATCTAAGACATCAAGGGTGAGTCGAGGCGAAAGCCCTCGAGACACTTGGAGCCACAAAATTTGTCCACTTGAAAACCAGTTGCTCCATTCCATTATTATTTTTAACTCAATAATGCCATCTTCCATTCCCAGCTTCATTATCATCTCAATAATGGCAAGGACCTTAAAGTTGGGTGATAATTATTTAGTTTATCTTTTAAGACAAAATTGGCCAAGCATTATTATATCTATTTCACAAAAATAGTTTAATTTAATAAATTTATTTCACCTTACATAATAAATTTTCTTTTTATCATCAATAGTAATACAAAGTGATAGGAGTATCAACATGCATTTTTATCCCTTGGTCTCAAAATTCTAAAGAAGTTGAACTTCATGCAACACTTTCTAGTCTTTACAAAGTTAAAAGAGGGTTTCAGTTCTTATGAAATTAACTTTATGATCAATGTAGTGTTGACATGCAGAGAGATATATCACATATTGTTTGCGTATTGACACTGTATTGGTCAATTGACCAAAATTAACTCCATACTAACCATTAGTGTCTTTCTCCGTTTACAAAGAAACATTGCGCACATTATTTCTTTTTTGCCTCCAATTAATTTTATGTGACCATTTTTCTAATTTGGAATGCTGAAAAATGTTGATCACTTTTTAGCAACCAATGTAGTGTTGCCATCCTCTGATTTCCTCATACAAAATGATTCAGTAGAAAAATACCTTAAAAGATCCATTTTTTATACATAAAAAAAAATTTATTCAACATTTTTCTCCTGAAAACATACAACCATATGCAAGCAAGGGAGACGTATATAAAATTGAAAAAAGTTGGACATAAAGAGTACCTTAAGAAACAAGAACTAGAGAAAAACAATAAGTAACCAAAATGTAGTAACTTATGTAAGAAGATCATCAATTCGATGATCCTTGTGTTCTGATTTTATTATAAAATTCTGACCACATCCTCCAGGCTCCAAAGGTCTTATCACCTCCACCACCGAGCAAACTCTGATCTTCATATTTATAAAATCTTTCTTGGAGCAAAGATTTGAGAGAGAGAGAGAGATTAAGTGATTGTTGGCAAGAGGAGATTGGTCCTTTGAATTAAACACTGACACAAAAAAGAGAAGGCCCATGAATACTGAAAAGAGATGAAAGGGCAAAAAAAAGAGTCACTAGGAAACTGTTGGAGTTAAAGCCGTAAATGAACAAAACAATTTGACCTCAATTTGAATTTGACTTTAAAAAATACGAGAAAGGCTTTAATGGTTTAATGATATGATTTAAATTTGATTATAAAAAATAAATTAAATAAAAATATGAATAAGATTATACTTGACTCATTTAATATTTAAACTACTCGAATTTTTCTTTATGATTCGATATATACTCTATTGATACATATTCGATTAGATACTCGATACATTATCTTATAATATATACAAAGTTAAATCAAATTAAGAATCAATTATTATTATTTTGTTTTGTTTTTAATTTTAATTGAGATTTTATATTTGTAAAGTGTAATAGTAGTAAATATATTTTCTCATTTTTAAGTAAAATAATAAATTTAATTTATAATTATATTTATTATAAAGCTAGTTATTATCTTGAATTCGAAACTCCCGAGTAGTTTGAATATAATTCAATTCGAGTCGATTGAATTCGAGCAATGAATATTCGATTCGTGTCGAGTCAAGTCTAAGCAGTTTTTCATATATAATTTGAATTTTAATCGAATTTGAGTATAAATTTAATTTTTCAAGTCGAATTTAAATAATTATTTGTTTGATTCGGTCGGACTCGTTCACATTGAAGTGGCATATAATATAGAATAAAAGGAGTTCCTTGATTGAAGGGGCTCTGCCTTCTAAATTCTAATAGTAATGATATAATGCAGGTATGTGTCGAATATGGATAATGGCTGAATTTAATAGTCAAGGGGGGACGTGAAAAATTGAAGAGCTTTATGGTCAGAAAGGCAATGGCCCATTGGTTTCTGCCTCTTCTGTCGTTCATAATCTCCATGTGCTTTCTGAATATGTATATATTTCTCTCACATGCTGAAAGCATATTTTCATAAGCTGTCATTCTCTCAATTCCCTGCGAATTCAACTTGCCCACACACAACGGGTAGGTGTAGGTTCTATTTATTAGGTAATATTTATGTAAGAAAATTTATATTTTTATGCAAAAATATTACTTTGATTATATGTATATATTCTATTTTGTATAGATAGATAAATACGGTCCGGATCTTAAGCTCACTCCTAATCCAACTCATCCGAACTCATTCCCTTTTAACGATGTGCACTCCAAATGATTTGGTTTGATACCATACAACTAATTGTCTATACTTTTAATGACGCTTATATGTTGTCATTCATCACTAAAGAGGTGAGGTCGGGTGAGTTGGATAAAAATAACTTAAGATTCAATTTATATATATATATATATATATATATATATATATATATATATATATATATATATATATATATATATATATATATATATAGGGAGCACATATGTATAGGTTCTTTGTAAGAATCTGTCTGACAATAAGTTTTTGGATAGTTGATAAATTGATCACATGGTGAGATGAGTCTTAATATTTGATAATTTACATGCATGCAATGGCTTTTATTTTAATATAAACACCCTACATGGTCAACATCTTGTCAAGACATTTAAAAAAAGCGAATTTTATTATTAAAAAAACACCGGTACATGTTTGTACTTAGGTTGTATCTTTTTTTTTTTTTAACGATAACAACTCCTATATATATATATCTTTCAGCTTTAAAAAAAAAAAAAAAAAAAAAAAATCAAGACAACCTCTTCAATTTTAAAAAAAAAAAAAAATTCAATAAACCAACATTACAACCTCTTACGAACTACACAAAAGTTCTTTATTTCTATTCCAAATAAAATATTTGTTATTTTTTATAACTCTTTCATTTAATAACAAATAAAAAATTATAATTCAAATAAAAAATAATGTCCTATTTTAAAAATATATTTTATAATTTTTTATTTGCTATTTTTATAAAAATATTTTATAAAAAATAAAGAATACAAAATATTTTATAACAAATAAAGAATATAAAATATTTGCTATTTTTTATTTTTATTTGTTATAAAAATATTTTATAACAAATAAAGAATATAAATATTTTTTATAAAATATTTGCTATTTGTTATAAAAATATTTTATATTCTATATTTTTTATAAAATATTTTTATAACAAATAGCAAATAAAAATAACAAATATTTTATATTCTTTATTTGTTATAAAATATTTTGTATTCTTTTATTTTTATAAAATATTTTATAAAAATAGCAAATAAAAAATTATAAAAATATATTTTTATAAAATAGGATATTATTTTTATTTGAATTATAATTCTTTATTTGTTATAAAATGAAAGAGTTATAAAAAATAATAAATATTTTATTTGGAATAATAAGTAAAGAACTTTTTGTGCAAGCCGTAAGAGGTTGTGCTTGGTTTGATTGGATATTTTTTTTTTTTTTTTGTATGCCGTAAGAGGTTGCGGGCTTGAATTTTTTTTTTTTTTTTTTTTTTTTTATAAGCCGTAAGAGGTCATCTTGGTTTGAATTTTTTTTTTTTTTTTGTAGTAGCTACACAAGAATATATATATAGGAGTTATCATATGTTAAAAAAAAGACACAATGCAGACAAGTCATGTTTTTACCGGTTTTTTTTAATAATAAAATTGCTTTTTTAAATGTAATCGACAAGATGTTGACCACGTAGGTGTTTATATTAAAATAAAAGTTTACATGTCGCGCTTACGCTTATCAAATATTAAGACTCATCTCAATCATGCGATCAATTTATCAACGGCCCAAAAGGGTTGTCAGACAGCTTCTCACAAAGAACCTATACATGGAAGGGCTCCTATATATATATATATATATATATAGAGTGATCAAGCATTACCCTTATCTTACTCACCCGTGCTCACTCCCTTTTAGCGACGGACTTGACGATTTGCTTTTATTGGCCATACAATGTTGCCTATACTTTTAATGATTTTGACATATATAGCATGGCTAAAAAGTATAGATGATTTATTATATGAATCAAACTGCCTAAAGTCCGCTACTAAAAAGGAGTGAAAGACGTGAGTAAAAGATAAAAGATATCTTGATGACTGATCCAATGTATATATATATATATATATATATATATATATATATATATATATATATATATCATTTATTATCTATGGTGAAAGAGTCGACTTTTTTCTTTCTTTTTTGAGTCACATGATACCAAGCTCAACTGATGGGTCTACGTGAGTAGATTGTTGAGTTGGATATGGGCTTTGCTTTTAGGTGTTTTGTGTGTCTTTTGTGTGTATTTTGAGTAGTGGGTTTGGTTTAGCAGTAGCACTGTAATTACAGTTTGTTGTTTATATTTACTATATTTAGTATGTGCTCCTATATTAGATTCGTGATATCCATTTATTTTTGTGGGCTGGTCGCCAGTCTTATGCACTGTGACCAGATCATGTAGAACATTCTAAGCAATGACTTATTTTTAAATGGACTTATAAATTATTTTATAAATAAAAATATTTGGCATTATTTTTATTTATAAATTAAAAATTAAGTTCAAATAAGTTGTGATGGCTAAAATGACTTAAGTTAAAATTAGTTGTAAAGATAACTAAAATAATGACAAAATAGTCTTTATATTTGGTCAAACTTACTTATTTTAAAATGACTTATAAATCTTTTTTGAAAAGCAAAAAATTGTTACTTCTCAAAAAGGACTTATAAGCCATTTTATAAGTTTAAAAATAAGTCCCACAAACACTTGTATAAGTAGGAGCCGAACATAAGTCTTAGTTTTTATTGTCCTACCTTTTAAAATTTATATTTCTAATTACAAATTGTATTTTAAATACACTTACACCCATAAATGATACACTTTTATGTGATATATATTTTCACTTAGAATGCAATACATACATTGGAAATACATATACTAGCCAGCCCTACATTAATTTAGACATGGTTTTAAATCCATGCAATGCAATGCAAAATATTTTAAAAACAAGACCATCACTTTTTATGAAAAGCTTGTCGTATTCATTTTCAAAATGCAATCAAGTTGTTGATGAGCTATAGATAGAATATGGAGGAGTACTTAATAGCAGAAAATAATAAGAATAAGAGTGAGTTTTAATCAAAGAGGGAGGGAGGGAGGAGGAGGGATACAATACAACTAATCTTATTGATACGGCCCAGAATGTTATAATACCCCCGACCGACAATGGCACTCATGGCCAGTCATTGCCGTCCCGAAACATGATCATAAACTTTAATTTAATTCGGCCATCAATTTATACTACACTAGTCAATACCTTGTCAGGGCCAAGAAATTGGGACAACATAACTCAGCTCAAACCAACAAAATATGGAACCGAAGTAGCATTCAGCCAGTCACCACTCTGAATAAAATTACCAACAGTAAATTGGGTAGCCTCAGTTGCATTTTGAATGACCCTATAACCGCCCCATTTCACTCTGGCGCTAGTATTCGATCCGGGTCCCCTGTTCAAATACTCCCCGTAATAAAGACTAGTCAATGCAAAATCACCATCCCATTCTAACCATCCAACAGGCTCAATCAAATCACCAATGTACGATCGCAAAATAACGGTGCGGGAATATAATTTCCACGGTCGGCCAAGGTACGATTTAAATGTCGGCTGTACCGGGATTAAATCCGCGGCTGCAGCAATTTTGGAGTTGATGATTGAAATGCCGGTGTTTTGGTTAGGATCTTCCCTTCCTTGTGCAGTGAAAATGTTTTTTTGGTTTTCGTTTGGTTTTCGAGCATAAAGATTGCAGTTTTGGAGCACGACAGCGGCGTTACCAAAGATGAAATCGACGGTGCCATAAATGTCACATTCACGGTAAAATTGACGAAGGGAATGGACGTAGAGGGTGTCTTGGTAGCCTACGAAGCTGCATTGGTAAAATGCCGAGAGGTCTGACCCACTTCTTAGTGCCACAGCTTGGTGTTTGCCAGGTCCAGCGTAGTTTTCGAATGTGATTCCTTTGGCTATAAATCCATTTCCCACCACCGCTGCAGGTTAAGGGACAATATGCACGACTACTCGTTAGAAATTGAGCAAATATGGGAATTAAAAGAATTGGAAAGGGAGACATATGAATTTACATCTCCTAATAGTAAAAATAAAGAAAATCTTATAAGCTGATCGCTTATTTTAGGTTTTAATTTGATGATACCAAAGTAAGAGTAATGTTGTATTCTAGCTTCTAATAACACTTAATACTTTAAGCAATAGTATTATGAACCCTATAGAATTTGTTTGTATTTGCGTATTAATTATATTTTGGGTAAATTTTATTTTTCAACTGAAGTTTTACCGTTTTTTCACTTAATCACCTGTTGTTTAGAAACTATACTTAAACACCTGAAGCTTTGAGGTGAAGTGAAAAAATTATATTTTCCTTCCAAACTAATTGTCCGTGCATGTAACTTGTCTAGAGAGTGCGATGCATAGTTTTAACGGTCAAATAAGGTTGGAATTTGTCCAATATGCTCCCACCATATACATTGGCTATAAAACTCCCACTTTCTTAATTACATTTGTTCACTCTTATCAGCTCTTTTTTTATCATTTAGAACATGTGTAGTTTCTCTCTAGTTTTGATCAAGGATATTAATTCATCATATTCACAAGTAAAGTATGTAGATCAACTAATTTCTTCTTTAGCTTTACTTTATTTTCATAAGTTTATTGTTGTTATTCAATTTAAAAGTTGTCCGCAAGGTGTTTGTTAAAATGACTCATCCATTTTTTCTCCTGTTTATGTGATTAGGAACCATGTCTTCGATCGTCAAGTAAAAATGTAGGATAAAATAATTGTGACTTTCGCTACGTACCTAGGGTATGTAGATTAGAAAGAAAGCATCTAAAAGAATTGTTAACTCGAACAAATTATTGAAGGATAAGTTGTATTTTGTATGCAATGACTATGACTTTTGGGCATGATGCTTGCCTTCTATAACAACCTCAAGTGGGACAATTACTTACTAATGAACACAATAAGAAAAAATGGAAGGGACCCAATGCAAATTGTATTCCTTAATTTCTTCAACTAGAAAAGTTTTATTGCTTGGGACATCTTAAATTGAATTGTGATGCATATATCTTTGAAAATAGTTGGTTACATTAGCCTAGTGTTTGCGGCTAGAGAAAGTTAAGGTTGAGTAGTGGGAGTTGGGGTAGATTTTACATAAGACAGAGTTGTTTGTGCCAAAGCCATATGGTGAAGTTTTTTCTACACAGAAAAAATGAAATACTATTTTATTTGTAGTTGGTTGAGCTATTAAGCTATTGTATCACGATATTTTTTTCATTACCGGGAGTATGCCCCTTGTAATTTTCTATACAGAAAAATTGAAATACTGTCTTATTTGTAATTGTTTGAACTATGAAGATATTTTTTTGCATTACTTGGGGTATGCCCCTTGTAAACATATAAATTATGATATATTATAATGTTTATGAAATGAAATTCAATTATTTTGTTCATCAATTTAGTTCAGCCTAAAAGCTTCTTAAGCGCTTATTGTGGACATGTTGATATGTTTATATTAAGTGCAAAAGATCATGATCAAGTGCACGTTTGTTCTTATGAATACAATATCTCATCTGTAGAATAGCTCTGATACAGTAAAGCCTGAAGTCACTCTAAACTCTACGTACGATCTAAATCATTACTTTACAATCGTTAAGTCATTACTCTACGATCTAAATCATGACTTTACGATCGTTAAATCATTATTATACAATCGTTAAGTCATTAAAACATTACTATACGATCGTAAAGTCATTACTCTACAATCTAAGTAATGATACCAAGTCATGTACTTTGTGTTAATTTGTTTTATGGAAAAGCTATACAATGTAGTAATCCTATTTTCTGTTATTTTATCTTTCAATTTTCAACTTGTGCACAAGTGAAAATGATAAAGAATTGAATGGGGCAAATAAACAACATCCAGTTTTTAAAAATAAAGAAGATATTGACAACAAAAATATGAAACTATACGCGAACCCGTCAAGGAATATGTACTGAAATTTGAAGAAAATTTGATGGAACCCAAAATCGTCATGAAATTGTCTAATTTCAGTCTCTCCAAAACCTAGATCCGACGGCATAACTAAGTCTCATTTCTGTCTTTTTTCAATTTATATAAAGACAAATATGTCTTTAGCCATTCAAAGCATTCAAAGTAACTACGTTAACACAAAAAACACTTTTTCATTTCACCTTGAAACTTCAAGTGTTTAATTGTAAGTTTTTAAATAATAAGTGATTATGTAAAAACTATTAAAACCTGATATACTAAAGTGAAATTTAACCTATCATACTTAGCACAACATTTTTACCTTTATATCATCAATATAAAATTCAAATGAAAATACTCAATGCAAGAAGGAGATCGTAAATATAAACTCACCGACGGTAGCCGACCGGAAAGTAGTCCATCCGTCAACAACACTCCGGTTACCCTTCACCAGCGTCTTTCCGATCCCGTCTCCGACGAGCATCAACATACTCTTGTTATTTACCACCTCCACATACTCATAATATGCCCCCGCCTTCACATAAATCACGAACCTCTTCTTCCCATGATCCGGCGCTGCCGCCACCGCCTCTCCGATAGTCATAAAATTCCCACTGCCGTCCTTCGCCACCACCACATCGTACTTAACCGTCTCATTCACCGCCGCCTCCACCAACATTTTATCTTCCCTCGAAAGCCACGCCGGATGCCCACCCACCACTCTCCCATACTCCGGGAACGCCTCCACATCACCACCAAATTTCCCAGAGGACGTCGCTTTAATCTTCTGCACCATGGCAAGAGCATTACTCACGTGGCGTGAAATGTCCATTATGGACTCCTCAATGAAGTCACGAATATTCGAATCACTATATGCGAACCCGTCGAGGCATGTGTACTGATTCGTCATTGCACCGCTAAGTAATGTTTCTAAATCGTAGAAATGTTTGGAGGGAGATTTTTTGGGGGAGAGATCGGTAATTGCGGTGTTGAGATCCGAAACGGTGTACTTTAGTAGGTCGAGGCAGTCTTGGAGTGCGCGCTTGTCACGTTGCCCCACATTTGGGAGTTTGCGGCGGATGCCGGAGCAGTTGGTGGCCGTGGCTTTGACTTCTACGACGGTGTGATTGACGGCGGTGGAGATGATTTGGGGGAGGGATTTGGTGTGGAGATTTGGGAATCTTGTAAGAGTAGAAACGCATAGTTGTGGGTAAAGTGTGCCGGAGCAAGCTGAGTCAGCAATTTGTTGTTGAATATTTTGGGAGGTATTAGGAGGGTTTTTTGCTAGTGTTAGTAGAAAAAAGAATGTAAATGGGAGGAGAGAAAATATCATTTTTGTGTTGAATGTGTATGCACAGAAAGGGAAATTTGAAAAAGATGATATAGGGTGGATAGATGGATTGAAATTAATGGGGATATATATATATATATATATATATATATATATATATATATATATACTTTGCTTTGGGTAAAAGTGAGCGATGTGATTTATCTAAAACTTCAATGTAGTATAGATGATTTATTGAGTGAGCGAAAAATTCAAAATAATTTGTATTTTATTATATATATATATATTAGAGGTAGCTAGGTATTTAATGGTAGTACTGAAAATGGAGGGATGGGTTGGTTAAATGGGTTGTTGGATGTGGGGCGTAAATAAATCAAGTATTCTTTAGATTTGATTCATAAAAATAAATTTTATTAGGTCTGAAATAAGATTTGATTGAGATTCGTTTAATTATCAACTAGAGTACGTTCTCGAATCAAATTTTTTGTCGAGTAAATACGAAAGAAGTTCAAAATTTGATTATTTTTAAAGAGTTAGTTGAATGTATGATTTATGATTTATCACAGAAAAAAGCATTGGAAAGGAATTTATGGAGATTGGGGGCCTACTGTTAATTGTACCAGTAGCTCCATAAATTTGTGGGTTTGAAGATGAGGGAATTACCTAAAGTCAATGAATTAAAAATGGCTTTATAAGCTATTTGAATTGATAATTGCATGGAGTTGAACCCAGCAGTTAACTCGTGTCACATGCAATCACATCTAATTTAAGCATTTCTTGACCGGTGTGCATGATATATATATATATATATATATATATATATATTTTGCATGCGGATAGTTATAATGAGATTATAAATTTACTTGCGTTAAGAATGAAAGAAGTTACTCCGTTGGTTCTGTTATAAGTAAATTTTTTATTGGTTTCAAGTGGCATATATTAATGTTTATATAGCATGCATGCAGTAAGATAGTGAAACCGATATTGCATGCCTGCCAATTGCCATCATCATATTATTTCAATAATTCAAATTTGGTAGTGTAGTAGTATAATGTTGGAACATTTTGAATGGTTTTTTAAAACAATCATCACAAAGTCAAAGATGAACCGACCGGGAAGATCAGATGGAAGAAGAGTATTTGCAGACAAACTTTCTATTCTCTTTGACATGCGAAACCTAACATGCTAAGTTGACAGCTGGCACATATAACATCCAACTAGAGACGAGAGAGCCCCTAAATATATTTGTATCGTGAAACCTATAAATCTATAACAAAAAAAATATTATTTTCATAATAAAATCGTGATTATAGATCTTATAACGTCAACCGTTTTCACCATCTTTATATATCTATAACGATATTTTTATTGTATAAATATCAAAAAGTGTTATAAAAATATCTTTATAATTTGAAAGAGGGTGTTAGGAGTTGGTGGCAGCCGAATTAATTGTTAGCCAAATTACAATATTATGCAATTAATTAATTGGTGAATTCCTCCCCATTTTCTATAGACTATAAAGCTAGTGGCTCTAACAGTTTTATTAGAGCTCGTGGTACTTGATGAAACACTTGTTAATAAAATTTATTTAAAAAAATTCATGTCCGATTATCATGTCCAATTCACTACTAAATCCCATTATATTGATGTTGCATTTACTAATATCCAGTAATTTTATTTTGAAGAATATGAACGTTAGAAATCTATAAATTAATCAGTTCAATTGATCTGCTCAAGATTAAGTTATGTTGTAATTTCAAATTTTCAATGCACAGCTAGCGGTCAATGAGTTCATAAACTTAGGAACAAATCCATAAATAAGGGGACTAGGATCCATGGTATCAGGTTCTTCTTCTCAGGGTGGTGACTAAATTTTATATTTTTGTTACCTGAGGCAACAACGGTAACCTCCTAATGAATATTAGTAATTTATAAAGAACAAGTGGTACAATATTCTTACAAAAAATATTGTTACAACTGTATTTTAGTGTGAATAAATTGACTTTTTTGTTAGGTCCAAAATAAATACAAGCATGTATGTCCATCTTGGATTATTTAACGGTAATATTAACACCTATTTTTACATACAATAAATAAATTTTTTGTTCCTATAAAAATTAGTTTGAGTGAGTATATAGTATGTTATTCGTTTGACTCTTATGTAAGGTTTGGATTGCATGAATTAAGGTGAGAATGTAATAAAATGAAAAAAATTGTGTTTGGTTGTTCTATTAGAATGTAATAAAATATTATCATGCTTGCCGTGAATTTTATTCATTGGAGCTAGGAGGGTATGAAGTAACTCATTCTGACTAGAAATATTGGAATAAATCATTCCACTGATCATCATTCGATTCTCTTATCTATTCTATTTTTTTCACTAATTTTATTCATCCAATTCAAACATAACGTAGCATTAATCAATTTAATGGCTCCAGACATTGTGTTTTAATTTTATTTTTGTTTAATTTTTAATTATTTTATTCATTCTATTTGTTAAGCGTTGTAACATTTCTAATAAAACTTATGATTCCTACAATACATTAAGTGAATTTTCAGCCGCGTTATGACTGTGATATATGGAATAAGCAGAAATTAAGAATGATCTCATTTTAGTTTATTCTATCTTATCACATACACTTTCACGTTAATCGCAATTTAACTTTGTCAAATATTTATCGACATGTATATTATTTTTCAAAACCTATTGTCTTTAACCCTCCATAACATAACAATCTTTTCGTCCCAAAATATAAGAAAAAAACTAATATTTAGTTTACAAAATGTATATAATCAAAATAACTAGTAGAAGTATATATATATATATATATATATATATATATATATATATATATATATATATATATATATATACACGCAAGTGAATGCCTCATCTTCCAAAATGATAATCTATTTCCTTTATTTTTATATTTTGAATAAATTAATTCTATATTTTAAAACGAAGTAGTTTATGCTATGGAGTGCCACTATCACCACCATCTACTGGTAACCAAAGATGACTGGACATATCTGTAAGGAACATTAATCAAATAAACTTAAATGGACCAAATATAAGTTTTTCCAATAAATATATATAATTTCCTTTTGTGAAGAAAAATAGTTTCCAGCCCTGTTTTGGGCTAAGGAGTTTGTTTTTTTCTAATAGACTCGATTGTATTTTTGCTTGCGTCTGATTTTTAATTATGCAAATATGTTTATTTAGAAGAAATTATACATGACATAGTTTTATATAAGTATCAATATTAGATTAAATTAATTAGAGGACGATTTTCCAATTACTAAACAAGGTTTCAAAAATTGGCCCATTGGATCTAGTTTGTGGTTTGGGCCTTTTGAAAACCACAGTCCGGCTTGTTTTTCTATCCAAACTATGATCAGAAAATGAAAAAACGATTCGCGATTCGATTAAATGCGATTCAACTCTCATTTAAAATATAAATAATTCAAATATAAATAAATTTTAAAATTCGATAAAAGTTATATTGAGAAAAACATCCGAACTATCTTATATATATAGTTTATTTGTACAGTTTAAAAGTTATATTGAGAAAAGATTTTAATACTGGTGTATCTTATATATATATATATATATATATATATAAACTCTAGTTTATTCGTAAACTAAAACGAGACTATCATTTGATTTAATATGTAAATTAAGGAAATTGCCTAAAGTTAAAAAGATTAAAAATGGTTACATTGCCCCCAATAAAATTAAAGTCGGTGATTTGCAAACATGGACAAGCTGTAAATTGAAGGAGTCTGACTTGAGATCTCTACTCACTCCAAATCTAGTAGCTTCATTGGTGTGTCCACCTCACGTTGTGTATACATAAGCCTTTGAATTCTAAGAATTAAAAACTACTTGGACTTTGACTTTTGTTAAGCAAATACTTCACCCATTTTGAAAATTTTATCCTTTCAACTTTTAAAAGTTAATTAATAATGTTTTTATACTTTCCGTTTGATACGATTCATTAAAAATTATAAAAATATAAATTTTATTATTAGTAATATTTTCAAAGTATTTTACAGTACAAATCATTGTCTAAAAGTAATTAATTAAATGAATTTATACTAATTATAAATTTAAAAATATCTAAAAAATCAATAACGATATTTTATTTTAAAATGAAGGAGTATATACTAATAATTATCCCACATACATAATATTAGTCACATTAAATTGATGTAGCATGGAAAATATTACTAGTACCAGTAGTATGTATATGGAGGAAGCTTCATACATTTTGCAGCACATGCATATTTTAGTTAAGTTTTCAACATGTTAGTTCGTTATATATGTCCAAAAAGATAGGTTAGTTTTAATTATGTACGTCTCTCTGGATGAATGAGAAGATGAGATGAGATGAGATGAGATGATAGTCCCTAATTTTTAAGTTCACTTTTGCCCCTTGTTTTTTCTCCCGCCGACACAAGGTTTGCAATATTGCATAATGGAGTACTATTTATGTGTAATTATTATATTATATTATAATAAATTTTAGTCTTTAAATTTTAAAATTAATCAATTATCATCTAAAAAGTTTTGCATCTCTCTTAAGAATTCTGAATTTTAACATATATATATATATATACTATATTTTTTTATTTTACAAATTAACTTAAAAAGTCAAATGTATATATCTGCTATTTGAACAGAAAAGAGGAATGTTTGAAAATACATTCATTTCAAATAAGTTCGGACGGGCTCTTAATCATTAAAACTAGCTATAATTGTAGATAGATTTTATTTATTTATTTAATTTATTGTTTGAACATACATATATAAGAATGAATGTATATTTTGGTCTTGTCTCACTTTAGTAATATTCAATTTGTGGATTAGAGAAATGAAATGGTGAAATTAACAATTTAATTAACAAAACACAACTGATTTTGAATTTTCCGTTCACTCTAACAAATGATCAGAACCGTCCAAAATTTGGAATAAATCTCAACGTCCATTATATCCTCTTTAACTTCAAAGGATAAAAAATTACTCTCTCTCACTCTCAGATTCTCCTTCGTTCTTCCTCCTCCCGAGCTCGTCCTCTGCCTCCTTCATTCTCTAGCGCCGACAAACTCTCCTTCCCTTCGTACGTAGTGTCAGAGGCACGAATAATACGGCTAGTAGTTTATATACTATTATTTGAGCGTGCTGACCAAAGCATAAGACCTCCATGGTCATCAGTAGAGAAGGTAAAAAATCCAGTCAAAATCAAATCATCCATCCATATATATATATATATATATATATATATATATATATATATATATATATATATATATATAACTAATTGAATTAAGGTCTATCTGTATGGCATATAAGTCCAAGATTAGGAACTCATAATTGAACATGAAAAATGAGAAGTCAAAATCTAATCAAAATAAAGTATATATATATAATTCTCTAGCTAATTTACTACTCCATCCGTTTCAAAATTAAAGATACATTTTGACTTTTTTAGAGTCAATTAGTTAAATTTTAAAATTCAAAATTGATATGAAATTATTTATGTAGTTTTAGTACAAACAGATATAACAATTATAAACCAACTATAAAGTACTACTAATCATCATCTTAATTTGTTGTTTTCAAAACTTGAATCAAATTATATCAATTTTGAGTTTTAAGATTTAGCAAATTGACTATAAAAAGTCAAAATATATTTCTAATTTTGGAATGAAAATAATATTTAATGTGATTCACATCAAAATCAAATAAATTTGATACACATTGACAATAAAGCCATTAATTATAAAATAATTTTAAGAAATGAAGTCTCAAAAAATGATTTTGCAATAATTTTAGTATGTAATTTTGATCTAGGCTTTATTTTTAATATCCCATAAAAAAAATTAAGAGTTAATACTTTTATAAGCTTGAGTATTGATCAGTTAATTAGAAAAAATGAAGGAAGAGTTTGCTTATTTATTTACGCAAAAGAGTCAAATTTGTAAATGTCAACAAATTTTGGCGGCAAACCATGAAAACTATATATGTTACCATTAATTCGGATCCATAAAGCAATATGATGCTAAAGGGGATATTGATCATGCTTTAATCAAACTAATAACGTAAATGAATCGATAACTGCTATATATATATATATATATATATATATATATATATATTCAATATTCAGATAATTATATACATGTTTAAAGCTTTTTTAGGTGGACATATAAATTAGATATAAAAATTGGACGAAATATATTTCTATTTCATCTATATTTATTTTTACTCATCATTAGAATAATAATAATTAAATATATTAATATCTAATTTTCATATCTACATAGAATTTTTAATATGTTTATTCGTTGACATAAATAGTCAAGCAAATTAGAAAAGACAAGTAGCACATATAACTTGACCCATTCTTTCGTGCCCAAATTATAAAATTAATTAAGCCAAATGTTAAAATCGACGCGTTTTTGCATGCTTTCTAGAGAGCCATGCAAGTTGACTTCAATTTCAAGGATATTATTTACCTACTAGGGTTCACATGCATGACAATCAAACATTACCTAATTAATCTTTTCCCTATATATACTTCCACTTCCATAGTTCTATTTATATCAACTCAGCTAACCATTTTACTACACAAAATTAATTAAGCATTTATTTGTTCTACTTTTCTTATTAATTCTATCATATATTTTTTTTTTGCTCAAAATTCATGGCTTCTAAACTCTATTTTTCTTCTTCTTTTAGTACTACAACTCTCACTATCTTTATTCTTTCTTTTTTGTGTTCGTATTCCTTGGCTGATGTTACTCCTTCCAATCCCATTTGCAATTCCACCCCTTATCCTTCCTTATGTAGATCTTCACTTCCAAAAACCAATACCACTGCCAATGTCTATGATTACGGTCGATTTTCCGTCCGCAATTCCTTATCCGCTGCTCAAAATTTTTTATTCTTGATTGAAAAATATCTCCGTAGCTCCTCCACTTTAACAACAGGTGCAATTCGAGCTCTCGAAGATTGCCATTTACTTGCCGATCTTAACATGGATTTTCTATCAAGTTCTTTCCAAATTGTTAGTAAAACTCAAACCCTTTCGACATCGCGAGCCGATGATGTTCAAACCCTACTTAGTGCCATTGTAACCAATACACAAACTTGTTTAGATGGACTTCAAGAAACCGCTTCATCTTGGCCTTTTAAAAATGATATTGCCACCCCTCTTGCTAATGACACTAGGCTTTTTAGGGTTTCTTTATCTCTATTCGACAAAGGGTGGGTTCATAAGATGAACAAGGGGCCATCTAATCCTTCTAAGAAGCATCTGGGGTTCAAAAATGGACTTTTGCCCTTGAAAATGTCTAATAAAAATAAAGCCATTTTCGAGACGCTAGGCCACAGGAAGCTTCTTCAAACAATTGGTAATGGTACTGATGATCAGGTTGTGGTGAGTAAAATCGTGACGGTCAGTCAAGATGGAACCGGGAACTTCACCACCATCAGTGATGCCGTGGCGGCAGCTCCAAATAATAGTGTTGCTAGTGATGGCTACTTTATGATATATGTCACTGCTGGGCTGTATGAAGAATATGTGTCCATCGCCAAGAACAAGAAGTATTTGATGATGGTCGGAGACGGAATTAATCAGACGGTGATCACCGGCAGTCGTAGTGTCGAAGATGGCTCGAGCACATTCAATTCTTCAACATTTGGTAAGACATATAGATATTCTTTTTTAATTTGCACCTTCATTTTAATATTAAGTTAGTTTTCATCAGTTCCTTTAGTAGCTAGCCAGGTAGTTTAGGGTTTTATATATATATATATATATATATATATATATATATATATATATATATACTTTCAGGTTTTTGGACACCCAATCACTGGCAACCTTATGGTAAGCTAGCTAAATTTGGCACAGTTACTAGTAAAAGTCATTATAATGTTAGGTAATTGGATAAAAATTATGTAATTTATGTATCAAGATCAAATATTTGATAGGTATTGTAGGATACATCAATATTAATACTTTGTTTAGGTAAAAACCACAATTTATTACATAATTTCTTCTCTTTTTTTTTAAGTCAGTCAGGTCAATAAAATCAGCTCAATAAGTGAGTTAGGTAGTTTGTAAGCTTGGTTGATTACAACTTTGTGCTGATGACTCCTCGAACATGATCAAAATTAATGTCCTTAATTACAAAAAATGGAAAATAAAAAGTTGTATTTCAAGCGTATAAATTAGGCATATTATCGTACTTCTGTCATTTTCACATCCAAGTTTTATTTTTTCAACTTGCCAAATTGACGAAAAAATAACTTATAGAAAACATCAAGTAACTTTGCCAACTTATTTAGAACAGCCCCGGCCCCTTCTTAAATCGGTTCGGAACCGAACCAACTTAAATTTGCTTAAAAAATGGACTTCTTGCTTGTTCATGATCTTAAAAAAACTAAAATAAAAAAAAAACTCGTGGTTCAATTCCAATTAAATTGGCCCTGATCCTACCACTAGGGTCACGGATCTGGTTTAGGATGGGGCTGATGGGTCAAAGATATGGACATTCTTGACCCCAATTGTCCCCCTAACTTTTTCCATGCATACAATGTCATTTTCTAATTATGTTACGTACATGTCAACAATGCAGCTGTAGTTGGACAAGGATTTGTGGCGGTGAACTTAACCATCAGAAACACGGCAGGGGCAATAAAACACCAGGCAGTTGCGCTACGGAACGGAGCAGACTTGTCCACATTTTACAGCTGCAGCTTCGAAGGGTACCAAGACACATTATATGTGCATTCCCTAAGACAATTCTACAGAGAGTGTGACATTTATGGCACGGTGGACTTCATATTTGGTAACGCGGCTGCCGTGTTACAAAATTGCAACATCTATCCGCGTCTGCCCCTAGCCAAACAGTTCAATGCCATCACTGCTCAAGGCAGAACAGATCAAAACCAGAACACGGGCATTTCGATACAAAATTGTAACATTAGAGCTGCTGATGATTTGGCTTCCAGCGACGGAACTACGCAGACATATTTGGGGAGGCCTTGGAAAGAGTATTCTAGGACAGTTTACATGCAATCTTTTATGGACAGTTTGATCAATCCTGCTGGTTGGCGCGAATGGTCAGGGGATTTCGCGCTAAATACATCTTATTACGCTGAATTTAGTAACACGGGGCCTGGATCGGATACTAGTAGAAGAGTTACATGGCCTGGATTTCACATAATTAATGCGACGGATGCAGCTAATTTTACTGCGTCTAATTTCATATTAGGGGATGATTGGTTACCTCAGACCGGAACACCATATTCTAGTAACTTATAAGTTTACGTAAATTATGTATTTAAATTTGTGTTCCTGCAGTACGTACAATTTTTATTTAGCAATTCATTGTTTTACCAATTAAATTAAGTACTAAACATGTAAATCCAAGCATTGCTAATAAAGAACTGGTCGGGGTTGAATTTTTATTTATTTATTGTAAATGTAATTCTAAGATTGTGTATACACAAGCCTTTGAATTCAAACATTGTGTTGCTAAAAAATTGACTGGAACATTGACTTTTGTTAAGCAAATAGCATCCACCCCACTTGCTTAATATATATTCTCTCAATGATATTATAATAATTGGACCAAATAAATATATGTATTAATTAGCTAGGAAGCTTCATATATTTTTTAAAACGAAAAAACAACAAAAAGAAAAAGATATATTCTTAACATTTTCTAAAAATTAATATATAATTAATAATGGTGGCATGATAGTATATATTCAATATAATTATAATACAAGTAATGAGATGTTAAAAAAATCATGTCATTTTAATTATACTCTGAAATATAAATGTATCTTTAGGATAGAAGGAGTAATTAGTCAATTATTTAAAAAAAAAAAAGAAGCAAGTTGGTAGCTCATAATAGTTTTATACTTTTTTGTTGGGTACAAAATAGTACACTGCAGGTGTATGCCATACCAGATTTGACGGACTTATATGGTCAACGCGTACAATTAATTAATCTAGGCAGCTAAAAATATAATGTGAAGGTTTATGAATTTAGAAGTTGATCATATAGCTAGCTAGCTAGGTCGAGAATGTTTACATCGCCATCAATTTTTATTCAAAAAAGTATGAACAAATTTAGGCCTAACCAAACGAAATTATCTAATATTGTCTATATAAAAAATAACTCATAATTGAACTCATATCAACATCAGCAAAATATATATATATATATGCGCGCGCGCGCGCGCATGGTTCGCAGCCTTAAATATTCATTTATATTACTACCTAGTAGTACCTACCTAGCACGTAAACCTCCTAAACAAAAAGATCTCATAAATTAAGAATATCATTAATGAAACTAATCGTATTTTTTATTCTTTTAAAACCTAGCTATTTGTTTGTTTATATCAGATTTTTTTGATCAATTAATCTGAACACTATAATTAACTTGCATGGCAGACATATATAAATTTAATCACTATTAGACAAGTTGACTGCATGTTACGTTCTCATCATTAATTTCCGGCTAAAAATATGTCCAAGATTCCAACTAATATTAGAGTTAATTTGAAAAGAATCTTAAAAACAGAAATACGACATACAAATTGTGTTTGTTAATTTGCGGGAATTACAGTTATGCTCCCTTAAACTTGTGATATCCCCTAACAAAATTGAAAGAAGTCATAAAACAAGTACAAGATACTGCATGTGAATAGGATCATTTTCTTCAAGAGCCATTGAAAATAAAAAAAGTTTTGGCAAATTATAAATTTGAAAAAAGTCTGCTCAAGGATTTAAATTAATTAAAAAAAGTATCATGCATGCTAATTTCATCATGCCAACCACTGAAAATTTTGTTTTACTTTACATTTTAAAACAAAGAGTATGATATATATTTTTTGTTTGGTATATAAAGAATATGATATTTGTTGCTCCACCAAAACTAGAAAATATCTGATTGCCATATCTGAATTGTGAATATATTATTTATTTAGCACAGAACTTCAATTTAAGGTGATCATTACCAATATTCACCAATTGGATTACCCAATATAAGGATAATAAAATGGAAGAACATATAATAACTTTTGGTACTGCTATATCCAAATTTACTATATGAGTCCTAAATTTTGGGAATTTTGCAAACAGGATAATGTCTACATTGAAAGTTAAGTAACAATTTACGTAAAGGCTTTTACCAGTCACTTTCTGCAAGTTTTGGTCTTTGATTCTTGTTATGGAGCAAAGTTTTTCTTCTTTTTTTATATTTATATTTTTATGTTTATACTTACTTTTTAATGTCTTATGTACTGTCCTCAGCCCTTGTCTTATTTCAAAAGCTAGGTTCTTTAGGTGTCTTTTTATGTCTTAATCACGTAACAAAATATATGTCATGTTCAGGGTATTTCCTTATCAAATGTTGGACAAAAACATTATGTTGAAATTAACTATATTCACTGCCAAAAAAAAAAAAAAAAAACAAGAACTCGAATATTTTCGAAGGAAAAGAACTTGCCTCGACCGGCTTTTGTTTATCATTATTATTATGATTGGGCGTTTAGGTACAGGGTTTTCACTTCCACTAGTTTAGGTATGGTACTTGCAAGATTTAAGACATATGTACATACACAAATTCTATAATTGGGTCGTACTTCAATGAATTTGTAAAGATTTTTCTGTTATAACTGTGTAATTTGCTGGTAACTGTGCAACTAGGTATATATATGGTTTGTTCTATGATTGTTAGGCAGAGATCGATGTCATTCTTTTAATGTACTGTATATAAATGAAATGAAAATCTTTAATATATATTTACCCTTCTCTTCCCCCTTTCCTAGAGCTAATCTTGCCCTATTAATATATATATGCTTTTCATGTTTCCTCCATCCTATATATTATCTTCTCAATCTTCTTTATACTGTTTTCTCCTTCATAATTATTTGGTTAGCTTTTGCATACTATTCTTTCATATGCGAAAAATATGTCTTTTAAGTTTCTTTTAGTGTTCTAATTAATCCATTTGCTGAACCTTAGCAGGGCCTAGTACAGTGCTCTTATATATTTTAATTTCCACTTTTTCCCTTGTTACATGCACTTGCAAGTATGCCAATTGCGACAGAAATCCGTCACTATTGCCACATCAGCAGTGCCATGTTATCGACACGTCAACCGAATTGTGCTGACTCAAATCAGCTATATACCGGTTGGTCGCAAAAAATCACCCAGCTGTGATCAAGCCAGGACAGCTTTTAGTGACAGAAATCTGTCCCGATGATGTTTCTTTGGACGTATTGGCCAATCGCTTAAAAAATTGTTCATTTTATATAAATAAAATTAAATGCTATAATTATAGCAATAACGACAAGCAACAAATATTTAGACACGAATAATTAGACTACCTTTATGGTCGTTAGATTCTTAAAATACACATGACAACAACTTGTCTCATTAATTTTTTCATGCCAAATAATGATCATAATTATTTGCCATATACACGATTTGGCTTTCTACAACCATGCAAGTTGACTTCGTTTCCAAGAAAACATAAAACCTTACCTAATCTTTCCCTCTACGTACTCCATATATATATATGAACTTAACTAGCTAGCTAGCCATAACTATACCTTCAATTAATACATATATATATATATATATATATATATATATATATATATATATATATATATACCATTATCAAAATTATACCATGGCTTCTAAGCTCTATTTTTCTTCTTCCTTTACTATGACTCTCATTATCTTAATTCTACTTTCATTTTGTTTTCTCTCTCCTTCTCAGCTGATGTTTCTCCTTACAATTCCACACCTTATCCTTCATTATGTAGATCTTCTCTTAATCCAAACAACAGTAAAACCGCCAATGTCTATGATTATGGTCGATTTTCCGTCGGTAAATCATTATCCGCTGCTCGGAAATTCTTCTTGTTGATTGAAAAATATCTCCGCCGCTCCTCCACTTTGACAACCGGTGCAATTCGTGCTCTCGAAGATTGCCATTTGCTTGCCGGTTTTAACATGGATTTTCTATCAAGTTCTTTCCAAATTGTTAATAAAACTCAATTCCTTTCTACAATGCGAGCCGAAGATGTTCAAACCCTACTTAGTGCCATTTTAACCAACACACAAACTTGTTTGGATGGCCTTCAAGAAACAGCTTCTTCTTGGAGTCTTAAAAATGGTATTTCCATTCCTCTTGCTAATGACACTAGGCTTTATAGTGTTTCTTTAGCTCTATTTAGAAAAGGGTGGGTTATTCATAATAAGAATAAGGGGCCATCTCATCCTTCTAAGAAGCAATTAGGGTTTAAAAATGGTAGGTTACCCTTGAAAATGTCTAACAAAAACAAAGCTATTTTCGAGAAGTTAGGCCAGAGAAAGCTTCTTCAAACAACCGATATTAATGGTGGTGATGACGTACCGGTAAGAGACATGGTGACTGTGAGCCAAGATGGAAAGGGGAATTTCACCACTATAAATGATGCATTGGCTGTGGCTCCGAATAATTCGATTGCTAGTAATGGATATTTTTTGATATATGTGGCTGCCGGGGTTTATGAAGAATATGTGTCCATTCCCAAGAACAAAAAGTACTTGATGATGATTGGTGACGGCATTAATAAGACGGTGATCACCGGCAACCGGAATGTTGTTGATGGGTGGACCACATTCAACTCTGCAACGTTTGGTAAGACATTGTAAATTTATGAACTTATTTTCATTATATATTAAAAGTTCTTTCCGTAGCTAATTTTGCATGCATGACCCATTTTGGGACCTTATAATATAGCTTTAATAAAGCTACCTCGTGTTTGCTTCGAATATACTCTATCAGATTCAAAATATAAGATTATGAGTAATGATAAAAATTATCCATAAAATGACATGCCATATGATATGTAAGTATTTGATGGACTCATTTAAAGAGAATATTTGGCGGGTGGCTTCACCAAATATTTACGCATGCATTATATAAGTTGTCATTTTCTACAAAAAATTTTGTGTATATAATATTACTCTAAGATTATTATTAATTTTTTGAAATTTAATTTAATACACTTTTAAATTCAAAATTTATATAAATTCCTTTAATTTCAAAATGAATTAATTTTAAAATGAATATTAAACTATCTAAAAAGTATTATAAATTAGCCGATTAATATTATTAGAGCGAATCAAAGGCGGTTGGTTGGTAACATGTTTATGGACGCTAGCTCTGGGTCCGACCCAATACCTAACAATTATAATGACACAAAAGCTAGCCATATAAGTATATACTTACATTTCATGTTAGGAATGCAGCCGTAGTTGGACAAGGATTTGTGGCCGTCAATATAACAATCCGAAACACAGCAGGGCCAATCAAGCACCAGGCGGTTGCGCTACGAAACGCAGCAGATTTATCCACATTCTACAGCTGCAGCTTTGAAGGCTATCAAGACACACTATACATACATTCACAAAGGCAATTCTACACAGAATGTGACATTTATGGCACGGTGGACTTCATATTTGGTAACGCCGCTGCTGTGCTACAAAATTGCAACATTTATCCGCGGCTGCCACTAGCCAACCAGTTCAATGCCATCACTGCTCAAGGAAGATCAGATCCAAACCAGAACACGGGCATCTCGATACAGAATTGTAATATCAGAGCTGCTCATGATTTGGTTTCGAGCAATGGAATTACCGACACATATTTGGGGAGGCCTTGGAAAGAGTATTCCAGGACAATTTACATGAAATCTTATATGGACAGTTTGGTAAATTCGGCTGGTTGGCGCGATTGGACTGGAGATTTCGCCTTAAAAACATTGTACTATGCAGAGTTGAGCAATTCCGGCCCTGGATCAAACACTAGTGGCAGAGTTACATGGCCTGGATTTCATATAATTAGTGCTGCTGATGCTGCTAATTTTACGGTGTCTAATTTCCTATTAGGGGATGATTGGTTACCTCAAACTGGAGTTCCATATTCTGGTGGCTTGTAAGTAAGTATGAGCAATATTGTACTTGTGGACTTAGCTATGTATTCTTATGTAATTAATTGTTTTAACCGGCTGCCGGCTGGTTTTTTATTCTATTAACTTTTTACTTTATTATTTTACTTTAATTTGCTATACTTCTAAGAAAACAAGAAGAAAAAAAATTCATAATTTTATTAATAAAGTCCATCAAGCTACCACCTAATTAAATTGATATCCCAAAAAATCATACATCATTTTGAAATTATCAGACAAATAACTAATAATAATATTATTATCGTTTATATTAGGTATTTCTTTTTTATTGACTGGTTCAGCATATCTTGTTAACCATGCACGGTATACCTAAATTTTACAACCATTTCAATTAGTCTACCTAGAATGATCTCAACCAAAACTATCATCATCCACAACAATCCATATTTAACCACATTTCCCCCAAGTAATATAAACCTCACAATTTCTCAATATAAAAAAACAGGGCTCCCATTTCCCAATCCGAGCAAGGAAGAAGAACAGAGAAAAGAACACCCACAAAGTAACAAAAATGACTCCCACCATGTCAACCTCATTGGTCCTCTTATCTCTCACCTTCTGCCTTGCCCTTGCCTCCGCCCACCCAATGACAATGACCTCTACTTCAACTTCTCCCCTAATCACAAAGGCTTGCTCCCTTGCCCCTAACAAAAACACCTGCCAAAAAGTCCTAAATTCGGAGCGCATGAGCCCGAAAAACAACCTAAATGACCTCACATTTGTAGCCCTTGATGTTACTTCCACCACGGCCGCAACCAATATTGAATTCATTTCCCAATCTCTTGCAGAGTCAGCGGACGACGCGGTGATGCAGAGCTTTACAGAGTGTGAAAAGCAATACGAAGGCGCTGTGATTGGGATCGATAATTCGATTAGCTATTTAACTGCAGGGCCAGAACGGATTGAGGCTTTGTTGAAGGATGCCATTAATGCAGTTGAGATATGCCAAAAGGGTGTTAAGGGACAGACTGGGAAAGGGCTGGAGCTGTTCCGCAAGAATCAGTCTCTTTTGGATTTGTTGCACAATGCTTTGAGCGTTTATCATGTTTATATTCAAAAGTAAAGCTGTGTAATGATGGATGTCTTGATATTGATATTATGGATCTGCCCAAATCTATATATACAAAAGGGGTGAATTAAATCTGTTATATTATTTGGACTATATACGTAATTTAATTCATGCATATTGTTAGCAAGAACGAAATGTTTCAACACATGATCATCTACGTATGAATATTATATGCATCAAAAATATAAACGAAAATTATAGACATCATATATATATATATATATATATATATATATATATATATTCTCGAAACACGGATAGACGTTATTTTATCGAAACATTCATATAGACTTATTTGTCCATTTACACGTGTGGAAAGGAAAAGAAAGTAAGAAACAGTCAAAAATAGTCGGACAATATATATGTTCATTTCCATAATCAGCTGATAGAATCAAATTCACAAGCCTGCCTGCCTGCCTGCCTTGCTGCCTTTCCTTTAGTACAAAACCCAAAACTCCAATTCTCTACATAGTATAGGGGGGAATGCAAAGCAGCATTATTTATTTAAGTTCTAACAAATGAGGAAAACAAAAGAGAATCAAACTAGCTAGCTTGGAGGGATGGAAAAGATAGAGCATAGATCCATAAAGGCCAATGGCATCAATATACACGTGGCGGAGATAGGTGAAGGCCCGGCAGTGTTGTTCCTCCACGGCTTCCCGGAGCTCTGGTACTCTTGGCGCCACCAGATGCTTTTTCTCTCCTCCCTCGGCTACCGAGCCATCGCGCCGGACCTCCGTGGCTTCGGTGACACTGATGCGACACCTTCCGCCACCAGCTACACTGCCTTCCACATGGTGGGTGATTTGGTGGGCTTGTTGGATGCCATGGGCCTGGACAAGGTGTTCCTTGTGGCCCATGATTGGGGGGCTTATGTTGCTTGGTTTTGTATCTTGTTCAGGCCCGATCGGATCAAGGCCTTGATCAGCTTGAGCGTCTACGAGCCTAGGGACCCTTTGAGAAAGCCCATAGAGGCCTTTCGAGAGATTTTTGGTGATGATTACTACAGGTGCAGATTTCAGGTAATTGTATCACTGTATTCACTATCACATCTCTAATCATTTTTGTATGGAATCATGTAGAATTTTACTTGATACCTGCATTTTGATTGGATTTATCATATTCATGAAACCCCCAGGTCAGGTGTTCCATAAATCTTCAAAAAAAAAGAAGAAGAAGCCAGTTAGTAGTACATTTAACCTACAAAAACAATTAATATTGCAGGACCCTGGGATGGAAGAGGAGTTTGCTATAGTTGATACTACAACACTGATGAAGTCATTCTTTTCAAATCGTAGTCCAGCCGCTCCTTATATACCCAAAGGCTTTACTATCTCTATAACTGATCTTCCTCCATTGCCATCCTGGCTAACAGAGGAGGATATCACTTACTATGCTTCCAAGTTTAAGAAGACAGGATTCACCGGAGGACTTAATTATTATCGCGCTATGGACCGGTAAGTAAGAATTTGATTTCATTTGACTGCTACTACATAACTTATCAACAAAAAACAATAACAACTCTTGTACCTAGACTAGAGTTTCAAAGTACAAGAGCTAGTGCACTAGATACAAGACCTCCCATTTTTGGAAAGCAATGCATAATTAATATACTTTTAAATTTGATTTGTGTTTGTAGAGATTGGGAACTCACAGCGGCGTGGACTGGGTCCAAGATTCAAGTGCCTGTAAAATACATATTGGGTGACCGACATAACCTATCATATGCCCGGTGTCAAGGAATATGTACACTACGGTGAGTTCAAGAATAACTTCCAATATCTGGAGGAAGTGGTTGTAATGGAAGGAGTGGCTCATTTCATCAATCAAGAAAAGCATGAAGAAATCAATGCTCATATTTATGACTTCATTAAAAAGTTCTAATCATGGATAATGTTCCTGCAAACGTCTCTTCAAAGAACATTGAATTATGCTGCTAATAAATACTAGAAATTTATGCTTGTATAAATGAAATGGGATTCCTTGATGTAATGACATGAACTCATCATTCACTAAATATAACGACTACTTCAACAAACATATTGATCAGTACTTCATGTATTAAAAGAGTACCAGAGTGGAAAAACAGCATAGCCATATCCATATCCATAGCATAGATGGAGATAATGCAGGAACTTTCAACTATTTCAAACCCTAATACACTTTATTTTGAACAATCTTATTCTAAACATGTTAACAAACATTATAAACTTGTAGGAAAGTGGCATGGCCACATATTAAACGGAAATCAGAACTTCTTGATGAAATCATAGATATGTGCGTTGATTTCCTCTGGTTTTTCTTCATGGATCAAGTTCACTAATTCCTGCAAAAAAGGCACGTCTCTCTTGAGAATAATCCTGGACTCCTATTATAGGTTATGTCCAGGCCCCCTACAATGAACTTCAGCGGTACTTTTACTTGCACACCAGTCCACGGTGCTGTGATCTCCCAATTTCTGTAATAGTGACAAGAGAATAAACGTTTGCATGCCTTGTACATATGTAGCCAGAACCAGAAATGCCAACAAATTTCAGACCTAATCACATCATCTCCAAATCAAAACAAGCTAGGAAACGATTGTAAATTCAGATGAAGTTTCATGCAAAACTGACATGTTCATGTGCTTAGTTGATACCAGCATATGAAGTGATACATACTAAAAGTAGACGTTATATAAGTACATCCCTAGAAACATGTATCTCCATATTTCTTCCCACTCAACATAAATCATTGATTTGTAGCCTCATTCAAGCATCAAGCAAACATATAGCATTTAGAGGCATTATAGGAACACCTGCAGGATATATTGCTCATTTACAAGAGGCATATAATACACATATCATTTTATTTTGATGTGCTTGATAATTTTTACATTAGTTATATAGTTATCATAATATACTTTTTTTGTGAAGTACAAAGGCAAAGCCAACTTACAGGTCCAAAGCTCGATAGTAGTTCAGTCCACCTGTGAATCCCTTCTGGCTGAATTTGTTTGCCTGATAATTTACATCTTCCTCTGATAACCAAGAGGGAAGTGTTATTGGATTATGAGGGTAACCCCCAAATCATACTTCTTTAGGTGCAACAAGCAGAGCTGGATTTCGACGTGTGAGAAATTTCTTTATTTTTCTTCCAGTATCAACACGAGCAAGCTCTTATTCTGTCACTCCAGGTTCCTACATATAGCGTTAGCAAAATCTGTAAGATATGTAATCAGGAAAAAGAACTACATGCTAGTTATACCCCACCAGCACAAGAGTAATCAAGAAAAGCTGATTATTTCATTCAACTATTATGCTATGTTCCTGCTACATTTTACAGAAATAATGAGAAGATAAACTAACCTCGTCTTTCAAACGAAAAATACTTGAACAGATGGAAATGGTGTTTTCACTGACCATCTTATTTGTTACAATGAAACAAAACTGTATAAATAATTGGAAATGACTTCGCTACAGTTTCCACAACATTAAACCTCAGTCTTGGAAAATAACACTTAAATCTAAAAATACTTTGATAAGGGAAGGCAGCAAGCTTTCAGTCTAATTATAAAGCTATATTTAATTCCCCGAAGTCATATAAACCTCACAATTCCTCAATATATAACCACAGGACTCCCATTTCCCAATCCAGGCAAGGAAGAAGAACAGAGAAAAGAAGAACACCAAAACACAAAAATGACTCCCACCATGTCAACCTTCTTGTTCCTCTTATCTCTCATCTCTCATCTTCTGCCTTTCCCTTATCGCCGCCCGCCCAATGACCTCTGCTTCAACTTCTCCTCTAATCACAAAGGCTTGCTCCCTTGCCCCTAACAAAAACCTCTGCCAAAAAGTCCTAAATTCGGGTCCCATGAGCTCCAAAAACAACCTCAATGATCTCACATTGAGCGTTTATCATGTGTATATTCAAAAGTAAAGCTATGTAATGTATGTCTTGATATTGATGTTATGGATCTGTCCATAGCTATATATGCAAAAGGGCTGAATTAGTTCTTTAATATAATTGAGACTCTGTGTAATTTGATTCATGCATACTGTTAGATAAGGAAAAAAAGAGAGTAAAAAGAGAAGTGATTTTATATCTCAGAAAGAGCATATTATTATGGTTGTAACAAACCTTGCCTTTTTACCTTAATTTATCTGTCAGCATTTCGACTAATTACATATAAGATACTATATGAGTGACAATAAACTCAGCCGTCCTGTCCTTAAAAATATTTTATAGAAGCCAAAATATTTTACAAAATTTGCTAATTTATTAATGTGACAATTTAATGCAGTTTCTCTGCATTTATGTGTACAGCGGGAAAGGAAGTTAGAAACCTGGAGAATTTAATTCACAAGCCTGCCTTTCCTTCACTACAAACACAAACTCCAATTCGGGGAAACCAAACCAAAACCAAATTACTAGTTAGTATACTACAGTAAGTTCCAAGTTCTAACGAGTGGAAGAAAAAAAAAATACACAAACCAAACTAGCTTGGAGATATGGATAAGATAGAGCATATATAGAACCATACAGGCCAATGGCATTAATATGCACGTGGCGGAAATAGGTGCAGGCCCGACAGTGTTGTTCCTCCACAGCTTCCCGGAGCTCTGGTACTCGTGGAGCCACCAGATGCTTTCTCTCTCCTCCCTCGGCTACCGACCCGATTGCACCGGACCTTGGAGGATACGGTGACACTGACGCGCCACCTTCCCCCACCAGCTACACTGCCTTCCACATAGTGGGTGTTGGACACCATGGGCCTGGATAAGGTGTTCCTTGTGGCCCATGATTGGGGGTCCTGGTATTTTAGCCTTTGGAAAGATTTTTGGTGATGGTGCAGATTTCAGTATTCCAAAATCATCTCAAATTACAAACTGCCGTTGATGTGTTTAGACAACAAAAATTGGCAACTAACTCTAATCTGGTAGACCATGTCTGGCATCAAGATAAGAAAGTGTTACCTCCAGAATAAGGGGGCTTACGTTTCATTTCCTAGATGACAGCTTAGACCATTTTCTACTCTAGAAAAAGGGAAAACATTCAAATATATCGGTTTGTCATTTTTTTTTATAGAATGTGTATTTCACTTCATACATTTTGATAAGATTTATGTTAGTAAAATGATATATATTGCGACTTTACATGTCATTTTTTTATTGCGAGTTATGTGCATAAATTTAATTGATAATATTTTACGATGTATTTGATACATTGGATTAATTTTATAATTTTATCAAATCTCATGTATTGATTTACATCACAATTATAATTCGACAAAAATCTTTAATAATATATAATAATACTCTTTATCTTGTTCAAAGTCCCAATCTTCCATAAATTTCGGATGTCTTCCATGGATAATGTGGAGGCATCATCATTCTATAGCTAGTTAGTAATTTTAACCTACAGAAACAATTAATATTGCAGGACCCTGGGATTGAAGAGGAGTTTGCTAGTGTTGATACTACAACACTGGTGACATCAATCTTTTCAAATCGTAGTCCAACCGCTCCTTGTATACCCAAAGGCTTTACTACCTTACAACTCTTCCTCCACTACCATCTCTCTATGGACCGGTAAGAATTTGATTTCTTCTTTACCAAATCGGAAAAAAAAACCTTTTCAACAAGATATAAGATCATCTCCAGCAAGCTGGAGAAGCAATAATCCTAAACTAAATAGTCTAAGATTCATATTTTAAGGAACTAGGATATATTTTAAATATATCCTGGAAGTGTCTATTTGTTTCACCTGAGGAAGAACATTAAATAATGCTAAATAAATCATACAAATTTATGCTTGTATATAGGAGATGGAGATTCCTTGATGAAAATTTTTCATCAGAATCCTTTGTCCTATTTATTTGTAATGACTTGGGCAACTGATGAACTCGTCATTGACTAAATATTACTACTTCAACAAACTTATTCAGTACATGACGTATTAAAAGACCAGAGGTGGAAAAACAGCATACCCATACCCATATCCATATCCATATCCATATCCATATCCATATCCATATCCATATCCATATCCATATCCATATCCATATCCATATCCATATCCATATCCATATCCATATCCATAGCCATAGAGTAGATGGAGATATTGCAGGAACTTTAACTATTCCAAATCCTAATACACTTTATTTTGAACAATCTTAATCTAAACATTTCAAGAAACATTATAAACTTGCAGCAAAGTGGCATGACCACATATTAAACGGAAATCAGAACTTCTTGATGAAATCATATATATGTGCGTTGATTTCCTCTGGCTTTTCTTCGTGGAGAAAGTGCGATACACCTTCCATTATCACTAATTCCTGCAAAAAAGGCACATTTCTCTTGAGACCCCCTTTTGCGTATATAATCCTTGACTCCTGGGGTATTATAAGTTATGTCCAGGTCCCCTACAACGAACTTCACCGGCACCTTTACTTGCACACCAGTCCACGGTGCTGTGAGCTCCCAATTTCTGTAACAGTGACAAGACAATAAACTTTTGCATGCCTTGTATAAATGTAGCCGTAACCAGAAATGGCAACAAATTTCAGACATAATAACATCTTCTCATAATCAAAACAAGCTAGGAAATAATTGGTTCGGATGAAGTTTCATGAAAAACTGACATGTTCAATTGCTCAGTTGACCAGCATATGAAGTGATACTACTAAAGGCAGGCGTTATTGAAGTACGTGCCTACAAACATGTATCTCCATATATCTTCCCACTCAATATATAAATCACTGATTTGTAGCCTCATGCAAGCATCAAGAAACATATAGCATTTAGAGGCATATAGGAACACCTGCTAAATATAGTGCTGATTTACAAGAGGCATATAATACATATGTTATTTTATTTTATTGTGCTTGACAAGTTTTACATTAGGTATATATTTATCATGTTATACTTTTTTCTATGAATGAAAAAGCAAAGCCAACTTACAGGTCCATAGCTCGATAGTAGTTCAATCCACCTGTGAAGCCCGTCTGGCTGAATTTGCTGGCATAATAGTTTACATCTTCCTCTGATAACCAAGAGGGGAGGGTGATTGGATTATGAGGGTTACCCCCAAATCCTACTTCTTTAGGTACAACAGGTAGAGCTGGATTTCGACGTATGAGAAATTTCTTTATTATTCTTGCAGTATCAACACGAGCAAACTCTTCTTCTGCCACTCCAGGTTCCTACATATAGGGTTAGCAAATTATGTAAGATAAGTACTCAAAAACAAGAACTGCAGGCCAGTTATAACAACCAGAACGAGTAAACAAGAAAATTTGACAATCATATTCAATTATTATGCTATGTTCCTGTTACATTTTACAGAAATAAAGAGAAGAAAATCTCCATCCATCCATCAAGATTGGAACTTTAATTACCTGAAATCAGCAGATGTAATAATCGTCCCCAAACAAAGCACGCATGGATTGTAAGGGTTTTCTATTAGGGTTCCTGGGAGAAAACAGAACGCTCATATTGACCAAGGCCTTAATCCGGTCGGGGCGCAACAAGCAGAACCACCAGGCCATACTGGCGCCCCAGTCGTGGCCCACGAGGAATACCCTGTCCAGGGCGAGGGAGTCCAGGAGGGCAACCAAGTCGCCGACGATGTGGATGACGGAGTAGCTGGTGGGGGAAGGCGGAGCGTCGGTGTCACCGTAGCCGCGGAGGTCGGGGGCGATGGCACGGTAGCCGAGGGAGGAGAGAGAAAGCATCTGGTGACGCCACGAGTAACAGAGCTGAGGGAAGCCGTGAAGAAAGAGGATGGGTGGGCCTTGACCTATCTCTGCTACGTGCATATTGATTCCGTTCACTTGTATGTTTTTGTGCTCTATTTTCTCCATCTTCCCTCTTTCTTTCCAAGTACTATTGTATTACTATTAATTTTTTCTGTGTCTATAAGCTAAATAGCTAATGATTGAATGCTTCTCTTCTCTTCTTTTATTTTTTATGGAGAGAAATGACGACTGTAGCTAGAAGAAATATATTCTTTTATAAAATATTAAATATTTGTGTGAGAAAGGGTGTTCCTCTGTATTTAATGGTTCCTAATTGAATCATTTTAATGTATTTAAATGTGTAATTATGGCTTCACCACACATTTTTTCGGTTTTGGGATTGATCTTATTATATACCAAATCCAAATAATAAGTATAATCTAAAGCGGCAAGCATATCCAATTACCTTTTCTGTTTGTTGACTACTTTATGGCTCTCTTTTTTTTTTTTGTAAGTTCCTATGGGCTTTTTATCTGATTCTGGACTACTTTATTTGGACTTTTTCTTTACTTTATGCTTTAGTATCCTGCATCCCTTTAATGAGAATATTAGTTTCACGAGTTGAACCGGAACGAATAAAGAGCTATTTGAATTCAACTTAAAATGATAAATTCGTACTCAAATTCGACTCAAATTTGAATTATATTTGAAAATTCTCTCTCAAATTGATTTCTCGACTAGAATATTTATTCTTTCGAATTGATCCCAGCTCTACTTTCGAATATTTATTCAAACTACTCGCGAGCTTCAAATTCAAGCTAAAATTCGAATCTCCACATAATAACTAGTTTTATAATAAATATAATTATAAATTGAATTTGTTATTTTACTTAAAAATGAGAAAATATATTTATTATTACACTTTACAAATATAAATCACAATTAAAATTAAAAACAAAACAAAATAATAACTAATTATCCTAATTTGATTTAAATTTATATATATTATAAGAAAATGTATCGAACATCTAATCGAATATGTATTATTAGCAGGTATGTATCGAATCACAATCAAAATTCAAGTAGTTTGAATCTTAAGCGCAATTAAGTATAACTTCTGTTTCGATTCTACTCATATTTTTATTCAAACTATTTTTAATGCTCAAATTTAGATCATATTATTAACGAATCCGAGTCTCACTCGTATTTTTTCGAATCGAGCCCGAACTATGTTGGCTTGTTCACAGCCTTATTCACAAGTAAACTAAAGATTGCACAAAGACCAGTATTCAAAATTGTGCACAAACTGTTATTAAAAATACAAACCAAAACCCAAAATTAAATTAAGTTTACCGATGCTCGCAGTACATAAGTTCTATCTTAAGTGCACAATCTTTTGGTTTATTTCTTGTCCCGGCGCAAAAATAACAAAATATTATCAGGCAAATGTTTTGAGAAAAGATCCTTAAAGCTCATATGTAGTCTATCTAAAACCATAGAGGAATGAATATTTATATACACACTACTTTCACGAACTCAAACTCAAACTCACCCTTTTGGGGAGATAATTTTACAAATAGTTACTACCCACAAGAAAGTGATAGTTTAGATCTGAATTCTGGATAGTAATTCAAATAACCATGAAGATGAAAAATTTCCCTGTAAAAACAACCTAAAGAACGTGAACTTTCCTAGATGACGTACCATTAAGCATTTAAAATTTTTCTGTTGATCCTGGTCAGACATGTAGTTTCAAGCAGCCCTAACAACTTATTTATCCAGGGCGAAAAGGGTAATGCAGATAATACCAAATTCAACACAGGCAGATGTAAAACGATAACAAAATAAAGACAACAGAGAACATAAATATGGATAAATCTCTTGCAAAGATTCTAATAATAGCTTAGTCTGCCTTGTATGCATACATACAACTAAACTCTAAATCCTCTGCTGTTTCTTCTTCCCCTAGCCTTCTCAAATTTCCTTCCCTTCGATCGCACATAGGGCTTACTGTGGCTGTCTGGCACACCAGGAGCCTTACCAAAGTGCTTCACTGCTTCACGAGCATTCTTTGGGCCTCTAAGAAGTACCTGCAACATATTACCTATGAATACACACTTCCACTTCCATATAAAAAATAACATTTCAGAATATTGAGAAAATGTCAACAGGAAACATCTTTTAAGTGGGATACATTATTATACATATATACATACCCAGTATGACAACACAAAAGACAGCTAGAATCTTTGGCAGTGGCAAAATTCTTTAAGCCATCAAGTATATAACATTTCAGAAATCATTGTCCTCTAATATTACCTACCTACCTAATACTAGTATTTTGAGTCTTGGACAAAACAAAGATAGTTTTGGGGAACAAACCATATAGTCAACGCATAACAAAAGTTAAAGCTTAAAGCAAAACCTCTCCCAAGAGTGTCAATGGGGGAAAAATATATTTAGCACATGACAATATACCAAAATATAATATGTTTAGTGCCTTTTTAATCATTCATATACTAACCTATATAAGATTTGATCATAATTATGTTTGCTTATTCGGTACATATCATTCTATAATCTAGAATTTTAGGTTCAAACTAAAAAAGATTACTTATTAAGGAATCACAACTGAAACTAATTAACAATTAATATCATAACAATTCAGCAGATATCAGATGTTGTACATAACACTACATGCCTTAAACCATGGAAAAGTCCCCTTAAGTGCAAAAATTTCCAACCCTCATTGCAATTCACCAAACAACTCTAGGCCCCCCAACTTTTTTAAATGTCCTAAAGTTAGATACCTCTGCTCATGATAAAATAAAAAACTAACAAATGGCAATAATGCAGCATACATACCGTATTCTGTCCAAGAGGAGCTCTAAGAGCCAGCTGGTCAAATGTTAAACATTCACCACCAGCCTTCTCAATCCTTGCCCTTGCAGTCTCTGTGAACCTCAAAGCAGTAACCTTCAAACAAGGAACTTCATGCACCCTAACATCATCGGTAATAGTACCAACAATCACCGCAATCTTGTCCTCCTAATGTAACAATATTAATCAGCAAAGAAATTAGTATGTCCGTCCATAAACAGGAAAAAAAGTATACACTCCCTACCCCAAGTCAGAGAGTTCAACCTCCTTTTTAGTAACATCCTAGAGAAAGACTCCATTTCGGAAATTAAAGTAATATAAGAATCTTTAGGTCAATTCTTATTAAAAATGTAAATGTAAATGTCAATGTAGCTCCATTTACTTCATAATGAAACAATGGACAATGAAAACAGATTAGTATTATTGTGACAGGGAAAACGTGAAAGCAAGGAATTAGATTCATGCAAGAATCTGAACATTTAAGCATTTGAGATCATACTTATTCTATTTTGTACTAATTCTTTTGATGATTTATACAAACAGGGAACCCAATACTAAATGAATAAACCCACTAATGGTTTTAAATAACATGAAAAAATCACATTTCAGAAATGAAATAAACACAAAAGGAATATCAATGAATTATCCAAAAGTGTTCCCCTTATCAAGGTGTCCTCTACAGAAATGAAAGAAGCGGGTACCTTTCCGGTCATGAAACGAATTAAACGGGAAAGAGAAATGGGAGGCTTGTTGATTTTGCTCATAAATAGCCGCTTCAGAATCACCGCATTGAACTTACTTCCAGTCCTCCTTACCAGAAATCGGTACAGCTGCGTTAACAAATACATAAATGATTTTCAGAATAACGATCTACATATATAAACAATATACATATTCATAGACAAGAAGAAGAGAAACCTTGACAATGAGCTTCAAGTAAATATCATCGGATCTGGGAGCAGTTCTCTTTGTCCTCTTGCTCTTCCCACCAGCTTTTAGATCGATACCCTATCACGCCAAATTAATCAAACACAAAAACCCACAGCTTTTAGTTAATTATAGATACATACATTATAGATTATTATGAAAATTATTAGGGCTTAAGAAGAAACCATGGCTGCTTCTGCGTCTTCTTCTTCCCACCGCGCCTCCTGAAAATGATTTCACCGTAATAGAAGAGCAGGCTTAGGGTTTCAATTGCTGCCGTTTTATCTTGGGCGAGAAAGAATCTATGGACCTAATAAAAATTTTCTGGGCCTATTGGGTGGGGGAGTTCGATATATTGGGCAATGTTCGATATCATGACCCACTGTGGCCCAAAGACAATAGTCATACGATTATACAAAATATGGGAGATGGGAGGTGATATTAAGAGGCAAAATTATCTGCACAAGACAATTAATTTTTGTAAATAATGGAGTACTCCATTTGACTTTTAAATATAAATTAATATTAATATTGTACAAATAAATACTTCCTGTTCTTTTCTTGTTCTCTATTTTCTCTACTAACCTTAACCAACAATATTACACATTATTATTAAAATATTTAATACCATGTTATTTTAGACCAAAAATTTGAGATCCTTAACATTACTTTTTAATAAATATTGTACTTTATTTGATACAAATTAAAAAATTTTTATATAACAACTTCTTATAAGAATAAGTTGTCATGTTTGAGAAATAAATTAAAGTATAAATACACACAAAATGTTAAATAAACTATAAGTGGAAATAAGGACCTAAGAAAGTACCACTTTTGTGTATTAGATATTTTTAATTATTAATAAACTAAAAGAAATGTTTGTAATCCATTTGTTAATAAATTATACTCCATAAACTAAAACAAACAAAAGCACTGAACTGAGTTATCCTAACAGATGGATAGAGTTAAATTGTAATAAAGTAAGCCCGAGAGAGCAAGGGAGATGATATCTACTATCACATAAAAAAATAAAAAATACGCACAAACACACATGCATATTTGTGACTATTTCGGAGAAGTTAAGAGGTCTGTTTGGAACCTTTGGATATATCAAGGAATTACAAGCAAAATCCAAAGAAAAAGTCTCTTGATTAATTCCTTGATAAAAAAAACTCAAGGATGTTAACTGATTTCATACGGAACACAACATGCATGCATCCCAAGTCCTGGCCTGGTATCTTTTCCTTAAATAATGTTCATTGATTAATGTCGTAGTATAATCTTATCATGCATGGTTCATTGCAAATTTGATTACTTGCCATTTTTTGCCGCACAATGTTGCTGTCTGATTGTATCATTAGAGATGCAAATTCATTTTGTATGTTTTGCTCTCATAATTCTACGTACGTTAGTAGCTGTATGTGAATGGATATTCTGTTATTTCTTTTTCTATGTCCTCGTGCAATTAATCTAACTGAGAGATTGAATTCCCTTTTCATTAGACAAGCTTAAGTACTGATCTGTCGGAAAACTTAAACCCAACTGTCGTTCAGGTGCCAATTTGATCAGCTTATACTTGAAATAGGATAGGACATGTTAGTAAATATGGCTAATATATATATATAGGTTTGACTTATGAGCTACCGACCACCACTCAAATTACATGTAACATCTAGTTTCTGCCCTTTTCTTCTTTTACTGGTACAAATATCTATATTGGCAATATCAACATTAGAGAGCTCTCATTGGATGTTTGCTCAGGAGCTCTCATTCGATGTACGATGGATTGTGTATTCTGCATATATATTATGGGAGATGGTTGTACTTCTAACCCCCCCTCCCCTCCCTTGTTTACATGGAGCCACATGACAAATCCATGCTATAGCTAGAAAAGTAAGATGTAAAATGCTGACAGGCTGACATACTTGTAATTAATATAAGTTCCGGTAGCGTTTGTCTGGGATACCTGGGTTTACATACGTACATTTGAATGGATTGTGGGTCTCGACATGCAAAGTTGCACAAAGGTAGTTCTAGGGCCTAATCTACAAGAACATAGGTTGTTGCAGGAAAAGTGACCTTGCTAAGATATTTGTTGATGAGACATATTGAATTTCTTAATCATCCATTTGCATGTTAAGACCGGCCTTGACTTTTGTTGTCGTGCAAAGTTGATTATATATATACATCCTTCTTTGTCAACTTAGTTTTTTTGATGGTTTATGCAAATCTTTAGGCTCTTTAGTACTTTCTACATAAGGAATTATGTGTGGCTAAAATATAGGGTTCCACGCTCATATTTAGACCAATGATGAAAGCAGCTTGTGTAGCTGCCTTGCAGAAATTAGTCATTAGTTTACAGACGCCTCCAAGAATTATACAACTGGTTACTCCAGCGATAGGCCCCATCGCGATTCTTGATGGAAGATTAGGAATATATTTTAGGGAGGAAGTGAAATGTAACTTTGGAGAATATAAGAACACTTTGATTTCACTTGATTAAAATGATTCAAGTACAAGACTATTTATAGGACTCATATGACACTTCTAGATCCACAATAATAATTACTACATGACCACATTCATGTACATGAACATAACCATTACATGTTCCAAGACAATTCAAATACATTCATGTACTTAGATATCACCAATTCATGTACTAATATTAATTAAGATATTTATTGAATAATCTAGAATATATTTGGTTTAGTTAACAAGGCCTCCCTTAAATCAAATTTATTCTTCACTCCAAGCTTAGCGATTTGCTTCTTGAATACTTTTCCAGAAACCGGCTTTGTAAAAATGTCAGCTACCTGCAACTCAGATTTACAATACTTGATATTAATAATTCCATCATTCACAAGTTCCCTTAAGAAATGATATCGAATGCGAATATGCTTTGTCTTTCCATGAAGAACTGGATTTTTAGTAATTGAAATTGTTAAAGTATTATCACAAAACAAAGTTGGATCGAGAACTTTGTTTTTGCTTGAGATACTTCAAAATTCCTTCTAACCAAACTAGATGACATCCAAAGATGTGCATCCATGATATATTAACTTGGTTGTTGAAAGAGCAACAATTGGTTGTTTTTTTGAACTCAAGAAATAGCTCACTTCTATATTAAAAACATAACTCAAGTACTTTTCTTTATCATCAATGCTACCTCCAAAATCAATATCGTGAATCCGAAGAAGACTAATTGGAACACTAGCTTCATAAAAATTCCATAATCAATCGTGCCTTTCACATATCTCAAAATTCGTTTCTTTCTTCCCTCCCAATATTATGAGTGAGGTTTCTCCATGAACCTGCTAATCATACTAACAACAAACATTAAATCTGGTCTTGTGGCAGTTAAATACATCAAATTTTCAACCAAATTCCTGTAATAAATAGTTGGATCCACAAGCTTTCCTTCACCTTTCTTGCTTAACTTAAGCCCAGTAACACATGAAGTTGAAACAGAATTAGCATTCTCCATCTTGAACTTTTTCAAAATTTCCTTGCATATCTTCCTTGAGAAATAAAAATTCCTTATTGGATGACTAACTTGATGCCCAAAAATGATGTAACTCTCCCAAATCGATCGTATCAAACTCTTGTTTCATTGAAGCTTTGAAATCATTAAGCATCTCCATATCATTGCCAGTAAAAATGAGATCATCAACATAGAGACTTACCACCATAAATCTTCCTTTTGAAGAATCAATTTTGGTGTATAAAGTATGTTCCTGAGGACATTTTTGAAAACCATTCTTCTCGAAGTAAAAAATTAATGCGGGTATACCAAGCCCTTGGTATCGCTTTCAAACCATATAAAGCCTTCTTTAACTTGTAAACTTTCTCTTCTTCACCTTTCTTCTTAAAAGGGTGGTGATCGACATAGATTTCTTCTTCAAGAAACTCGTTTAAAAATGTCGATTTGACATTCATTTGGAATAATTTCCAATTGTTTTGAGCAGCAAGTGATATAATTAAAGCAAAACGATCAAGTCTTGAAACAGTGCAAATACCTCATTAAAATCTTCTCCTTCCTTTTGTGCATACGCCTTTGCAACGAGCCTCACTTTGTACTTATTAGTGAGCCATCTGAATTTAACTTTGTCTTAAAAATCCATTTAACTCAATGGGTTTTTGTTTTGGTAAAATGAGCGAGCTCCCATTTGTCATTCCTTTCGATAGCCATAATTTCTTCCTTCATGGATTGTTTTCATTTTTCTTCTTTTCTTTTGCATCTTCATGGGAGATTGGATCTTCTCTGCATAGAAAGTAAAGAAAATAGCTCATCATCTACTAATTCAAGTAGTATCATAAATCTCTCTGCAAAGATCTTGTCTTGATTGCTTTGAAATTGCTTTATCGGAAGACGCGCTCTGTTGAGGATGATGAAACATCAATTGGGTTCAAGGATGGATCATCTTCACTTGGCATCCGCTTCTGACCTTCTAAATCCTCCACGAGCAATGGTACCTCATCTGCGGTGTTTATGTCAAACATCATTGAAAAAGATTTTCATCAAAGTTTACATCCCTGCTAATGACAATTTTCTTTGTTTTTGGATTATCTGACAGAGGCTTTTGACCTTTTCTTTGTATCCAACAAAAATATATTTTTCTGCCTTATCATCAAGTTTTGTCCTTATTGCATTTGGTATATGAGCAAAAGCTACACTTCCAAAAATCTTCAAGTGTTAGACACTTGGTTTTCTCCCATACCAAGCTTCATGAGGAGTATAATTTTTTAAACTTTTTGTTTGTGACCTGTTGATCAAGTAAACCGCACAAGAAACAGTTTCTGCCCAAAATTGGTGTGGCAACCTTTTCCTTTTCAGCATGCATCTAACCATGTCCATGATTGTACAATTTTTCCTTTCGCAAACACCATTTTATTGCGGTGTATAGCGATGCCATTATCTTTACAAAAATACTGAAAATCATTTGAAAGATACTCCGACCCTCGATCTGTTCTCAAAGTCTTTATGTGACAACCAGAAAATTTTTCAACTTTTGCTTTAAAATTTTTAAAAGCTTGAAAACTTTCAGATTTTTCATGAAGAAAATAAGTCCACACCTTTCTTGTATAATCATCAATAAAAGAAATGAAGTATCATTACCTCCAAAAAGATGACACTTTCATAGGTCTCACATGTGTCCAGTGCGAATGAACAAGTTCAAGTGGTCGCTTGCCCCCAAGAAGATTTTGAGGGAAATGGATTACGGTGCAACTTTCCCAACTGGCATGCTTCACAAGTCTCATCCGTTTTATTAATCTGGGGTAATCCATTCACCATTCCTTTCACTGCTAACAATTTTAGTCATCAAAATTCAAGTGATCATACCTGTCATGCCACAACTTGGAAACTTCTTCATTAAAACCAGCGAAACAATGAAAATTTTCCACTTAGAGAGGAAGTGGAAATAAATTATTCTCCGCCAAGCTAATCTTTACCACAACCTGATTATTTTTTGATAGAGTACATAATTTATCATGAAAGAATATATCAAACCCTTTTCGCATAAAAGTTGTCTAATCTTAGCAAATTGCTTTTGATGCCTGAGAACAAAATAAACATCGACATTTTTCAAATTTTCAGATTTTGTTTTGAAAGTGACTTCTCCAACTCCTTTAATTGTATAGGCTCTAGCATCACCAATTTTTATTTGCCCAAAATTTGACTCCACCGGGGTGAAAATAAATCCTTATTCCACTGTCATATGTTTCTTTGGCACCACTATCCAAATACCAAACATGATTATTATTTTCTTGACAAGTAATTAATAATGACTACGAACAATCTTTTCTCGGTGATTCATTTTCATGCACCAATCCAGATTCTTTTTTCTTAGATGGTGCAAACCAACCTTCATTTGATTTATGACCAGGGGCTATGACAATGAAAACATTCAATATATCCTTTTCTCCTCTTTGATTAATAACACGACCTCTTCCTCGTTGAGAATTGTTTGAATACTCAAATGACTCTTCCTTAAAATTATTATTGTTACCTTGTGATCCTCTTCCATTGCCCACGAAAATTAGAGCCTCTCTTACATTTCCTTGAAGCCACCTCTTCCGTGTCCACGACCTCCTCCACGTACGCGACCCGTGGAGCACCTCACTCCGTAATTTCGAGACTTGAGAGCTTGATCATTTGAAGGTGGATTTCTTTGATTAGCATGAAACTCATGTGCCTTTAAAGAAGCCTGCAAATCTTCCAAATATAATTTTAACACATCTTTGGATTCTTCGATGGCTACCACGATAAAATCAAACTTTTGTGGTAAGCTTCAAAGAAATTTCTCAACAACTTTTTGATCTTGCAAAACTTCTCCATTAGTTGCCATTTGATTAACAATTGAAGTAACTTTTGAAAAATAATCAGCAATAATCTCATTTTCTTGCATTTGCAACTTCTCAAATTCTAAACGCAAAGATTGGAGTCGTACCTTTTTTACCTTTTCTTCACCTTTATATATTGATTGCAAAATATCCCAAGCTTCTTTTGAAGTTTCTGCCTTCGAAATTCTATCAAAAATTGGCCTTTCAATTGCTTGATAAATTTGGAAGAGTGCCTTGTTATTCTTCTCCCTTTTATCATTCAGGCTATTTTTCTGGACTTGTGACAAACCCTCTTCAGTTTCTGGTTCTTCATAGCCATCTTCAACAATACTCCACAACTTGAAGGACTTCAATAATACTTTCATATTATGGCTCCAATAATCAAAGTCTTCTCCGTTAAAGCGAGTAATTAGAGAGACTAGATTGTTTGAATTTGCCATCACCCCGTTGCTTTTAAAAAAAAATCAACAAAAAAATACCTTGTGTTGGATGAGGCTGATCGGATGCTTATATGGGATTTGAAAAACTGGCAAGGTAATTTCTTTATTATCAAATCTTCTGTTAACCATGCAACCATGCAATTCTTCAGCTTTGTGACATGAGGCCCACTTGAAAAACCTCCCAAGTCAATATCACAATATTACTTGTTTACAATTTCACAAAATGAGTCTGCAGTCTTATTCCTTATTGGTAATGATGATGGGACCACTTGCCTTCTTGGTGGAATTTTTGGACTTGCTAACTTGTTGAAATCAGATCACTTTTTAAAAGCCTGCTTCATCTTTAGCTACTGACTTTGATAGTTGCCAATTGTGACTCCTGATGCTCTTCTTTTTTTTAACTAGCTCTGATGCCACTTGATGGAAGATTAGGAAGAGAATATATTTTAGGGAGGAAGTGAAATGTAACTTTGGAGAATATAAGAACACTTTGATTTCACTTGATTAAAATGATCCAAGTACAAGACTATTTATAGGACTCATAGGACACTTCTAGATCTACAATAATAATTACTACATGACCACATTCATGTACATGAACCTAACCATTACATGTTCCAAGATAATTCAAATACATTCATGTACTTAGATATCACCAATTCATGTAATAATATTAATTAAGATATTTCTTGAATAATCTAGAATATATTTGGTTTAGTTAACAATTCTTAATCAATCTCAAATTGTTAACTATATATATATTAATAGTATGTTATTTCGTAATCCTTTAAAGCAGATTTTACTGGAACAGCAGTGGCTTCCTATATATGTTTGTGACACAAGTGTATTTTGGATTATAGTTTTTTTACTGTCAATTAAGTAAGGGTTTAGCACTTGTGTAGCGGGTTAAAGGAACATACACATATATGTGCATATATCGTGTAAGACCCCAACTTTTATGAATAAAAATAAATTTTCTATAATTATCATTTTTTTGAATATTATGGAATGAATTTGATATAATGTTATAGTTGTGGGTAATATTTATAAATTTTACAAAATTCACAAGTTGTTATATAATATTCGATTGGTCGAGGAATATTCGTACGACAACGCAATTATTGACCCACAACAGAATTATTGTCGGATTGAGAAAACGACAAAAATATTTTTATTAAAAATAACGGCGGAAGTTTTACCGTTAATACTGTTGAACTACTCGGTAGTAAAAGTACAGGAATACGTGTGGTTGCATAGTAGCACACGGTATTGATTATTGATACTTACGTGAGAAGTCACTCAGTTTTGTTTAATTATTGCTACAGTAATTGTTGCATAATATCTCACGTTATTTGATTCAATTATTATCAATATTTTATATATTATTAAATCAATAATTGAGACGATAAAGTTTTTAATATTATTATTTACAATATTAACGATGTCTAGAAGTTCTGTCAAGGAGAGGTTTGGTCACCTAATTGCGCGCCAATAGGGAAAAATCCTTATTGGAAAGACCCCTCTTTCCTGGGAACGACCTGGTCGATTAATATTATGAATTATAATAATGATGATAAATGTTGTTAAAAATATTGATGGAATTTTTTATGAAGTCTTTGATGTAAATTTTGGACCCCCATTTACCCATTTTTCAAAATAAATCGGTGAAAAGTTTTTTCAATATAAATAAATATATATATATATATATATATATATATATATATATATATATATATATATATTATAATAGGTGTGGTGAGTGGGAATTTTGGTGGGTGGATTTAATTTACGTATGGGGGAGGGAGATGTGATATTATAATGGAAGTTGTCTAATTGGTGAGGGATGAGAATTTTGGTTATCACATGATATGTACTATTTCATTATTATATGTAAGAGGTTTGAAAAGTTTGCAGAAAGAAAAAATGAGTTCACGGGGTTTTCACCCGTGAAATTTTTCTACGCATATGTTATAATATATATATATATATATATATATATATATATTATTTAAAAGTTTTGTTTTATTAGAATATTTTATGGACCGTCCGATTAAAAGTAAATCAATCTGGACCGTTCATGGATTGGTTCTTATTCAAACCCATTCTTACATAAATAGAAGCTCATTCCTTCATTATTTCTTACGAATTCACTTTGAAACTCTAGAGAGAAGCGTAGAGAGAATTCTTCTTCTATAATCTTGGCTTTCTTTTCTTTAGCGTTTAAGAAAGCTTTAAGTGTAGTGCAAGTTTCTTCAAGTATATCCACGCCTACTACCGTGAGATCTCTCTTCTTTATAAGGTAAAGGGGTATTATTCCTTTTGTATTCATGAAGAGAACTTACATTATTCCATTATTTATTATTCATTGGAATAACTCGTATACACAAGGTACCCCTATACTTGGTAAAATTCTTTCGTTATTCCATTCTTTATTATTACATTGGAATATCTTATGCATGCATTTTACATGGGACACGGTTCCGCTCTTTTATTATTCATTGGAATATCTCGTCATGCATGCGCTTTTACGCCTTGGACTCGGTTTCTGGTATCTTTATTATTCTGTTGGAACATCCATGCGGTGTAATTTACCGACACGTTCCATTATTTATTATTCTCGTTAGAATAACTTTGCATACATCAAGTACCGCATGCATGGTAATTTCTTTTGTTATTCCATTCTTTATTATACTCAGTTGATTAAAGTTTTGACTTTATACTCCATGAAATTAGTGGAATATCCTTGATATTTGTGCTTCATCCGATATCTTTTCATGGAAATATTTTTACGAGCATTCTTGAATTTTACTCTACAAAGAAGTATCATGTTGATAATTTAGACGTTATTAGTTCCTGAATAAATTAATTCTTGAACTTGTTTTATTGAATTCTTATATCATTGTCATCATCCTCATGTTTATATTTTTTGAAAGTCATCTGTGGCCTGTAGTGCATGGATGAACTTGGTATGATTATGACAAGAGATTATTCGGTGTAATCATGACCGTAATGTTACAAATAATGTGGTAAAAGTCCTCATTGGCCCGTAGTGCATTGATGGACAGTTGTTGGCATGATCATGACCATTGATGAATACACGAATATCCGTGGCCCGTAGTGTATGGATAATTTGTGGTCGTGACCTAATGAATATCCTTGGGCCGTAGTGCAAGGATGATGTGGATTATTTATTAAAGTTGAGTCTCAACGATAAAAAGTGATGAAAAACCTTTTAAAACATAAAAGATAGTAGATTTTATTCTCTACTTGACTCTTTTAATGGATTGTTTGTTCACCGCAGATTAAACTTGATGTCTCATTGTATTTTATCAGTTTAACATTGTTGAAGACTAATGATAATCTATTTTGCATTATCTTAGTCATAATATTTCTACTTGGGCTCACCCTTTCTTTCCTTTATTCTCTTGTGAAATGAGAACGTAATGGGACTAGTGGGGAGCGGAGTGGACGGTCGAGATGATAGTATTAGTAGTCTCCCGACTATTACATTAAATAGTGTGACAATAAATGTAATGAGGACTTATTTCGAGAGTGGATTTTGTCTGTAAGACAAGATTATTTGTATTAAAACTCTGACTCTCTTGTTGTATATTAAAGATTGTATTTGTATTACAGTATCATGTATTTGGCGACTCGGAATAGGTGATGTATACACTATATTTGGGGCGCCATGATTAATATCAAAGCTTAGGGATGTGAGACAAGAACTAGAGGGAAGAGGCGGGAATTCCTTTGCTTAGTATGACCTACCTAAGTTTATTTGGTATTTAATTGGTCGGTCAAAGTATATGTGATATGTTAATTAACCCTTGTTTTGTGGCAAGATTTGAAAATGGCATCCAGAATGTTGAGAACATATTTGATCTGGCACACCGCCCGATTTTTGTCGCGGCAATCAAGAGAAGTCCAAATTGGGATGAAGGCATCAAAAGTCAGTCCCAAACAAGACAAAACCCAGTAGTTCAAGGTAGAAGCGTTTGTCGTGACCTCCCAAAAAGCAAGGAACCCGAACGAGGTCATCACGGGTAAGCTTATCATAAATTCTAACGAAGTATATACCTTATTTGATACCGGTTCTACCCATTCTTTTATTTCTCCTACTTGCGATCAACGTTTAAATTTGACTCCGGAGAAATTGGAATTTGACTTATCTGTTGAAACTCTATTAAGAGAAACCTTCATTGCATCTACTGTTTATAAGTCTTGTTTGGTTCAAATTGGTACCCTCACATTACCTGTCGATCTTATTTCATTGAAAATACTTGCATTTGACGTAATTCTAGGGATTGATTAGTTAACTACTCATCATGCAAAAATTGATTGTTTTCGTAAGGTTGTTAGCTTTCATATTCCTAACCAACCTATTATGCGAATTAAAGCAACCAAACCATTAAAATGAATCACTGTCATCTCAAGCTATAAAGATTTTCGTTTATTGAAAAACGGATGTCAAACTTTCTTAGCTCATGTCACGAATCTAAATAAAAATACGTCAGTTTTGAATGATATTTCTATTGTTAATGAATTTCATGACGTATTCCCTGAAGGACTTCCTGGCCTACCCCCAAAGCGTGAAATTGAATTTTGTATCGACCTTGAACCCGGTACAAAACCTATTTCCAAAGCCCATATCGAATGGCTCTATTAAACTTCGAGGAGTTAAAGACCCAATTACAGGAATTATTAGACATCGGTTTCATTCGTCCTAGTACTTCTCCTTGGGGTGTTCCTGTTCTATTCGTGAAAAAGAAAGACGGGAGTATGCGACTTTGTATTGATTATCGGGAGTTGAACCATGTCACCATCAAAAATAGGTACCTATTGTCACGTATTAACGACCTATTTGACCAGTTGTAAGGCGCCAAATTCTTTTCAAAGATTGATCTTCGTTCCGGATATCACCAATTGAAGATTAGAACCAATGATATTCCAAATAAGCCTTTCAAAACTCGGTACGGGCATTATGAATTCCTAGTCATGTCATTTGGATTGACTAATGCTCCTGTTGCCTTCATGGATATGATGAACCGAGTATTCAAGGAATATTTGGATCACTTTGTGGTCGTCTTTATTGATGACATCCTTATTTATTCCAAAAGCCGTGAAGATCATGAACAACACTTGAGGCTGATTCTCCAAAAGCTTCGTGAATATAAGCTTTATGCCAAGTTGAAGAAATGCGAGTTCTATATTGAGGAAGTAGCATTCCTTGGGCACGTAGTATCAAGTCATGGAATATCTGTTGACCCAGTAAAGATTGAAGCTATTCAAAGCTGGGAGCAACCCAAATCTTAGACCGAAGTACATAGCTTTCTCGGGTTAACAGGTTATTATCGGAGATTCGTAAAAGGGTTTTCTCGAATCGCTACTCCCTTAACTCAGCTAACTCGGAAAGATACAAAATTCGGTTGGAGCGAGGAATGTGAGAAGAGTTTTCAAGAACTTCGAGAGACTCATTTCAAAGACTGTTCTAACAATACCATCTGGATCGGAGGAATTTGTCATCTACAGTGATGCTTCGGACAAAGGGTTAGGATGTGTTCTCATGCAACATGGGAAAGTCATAGCCTATGCCTCTCGACAACTCAAAGAATATGAGAGGAATTATCCTACTCATGATCTAGAGTTAGCGTGATCGTTTTTGCACTAAAGATTTGGAGGCATTACTTGTATGGGGAGAAAGTGGAGATCTTTACGGATCATAAAAGCCTCAAATATTTATTCACTCAAAAGGAACTCAACATGTGACAGCGACATTGGCTTAAACTGTTGTTGAAAATTATGATCATACCATCCAATACCATCCCGGAAAAGCGAACGTGGTGGTAGCGCATTGAGTAGAAGATCATACGCGGTCTACAAGTGCGATATTGTCAATGCAAAGGCCCATTTTGTATGACTTGCAAAGGATGGAGATAAAGATAAAGACTCCAGGGACCCACGTGATGATGGCGAGTATACGAGTAGAACCGACTTTAATGGATAAAGTTAAAGCTGCTCAAGCTACAGACCTGGAGCTGATGCGTATGAGGAAGAAAATCCAAGAAGGTGCTATGTCGGAAGCAAAAATCGATGAAGAAGGAATACTTCGTGTCAACTCCAGACTTTGTGTTCCTAACGATCCTGAGTTAAAGTATAAAATCATGATGGAGGCGCACAACACACCGTTTGTAATCCATCCTGGGAGTACCAAAATGTATCATGATATTGGACATACATTTTGATGGGGCAATATGAAGAGAGAGATAGCTTTTTTCATCTCAAGGTGTTTAACTTGTCAACGAGTCAAGGTAGAGCATCAAGTACCAAAAGGTCCATTGTAACCACTTGAAATTCCAGAATGGAAGTGGGAGCACATTACTGTGACGCCCCCAAAATAGGTATACATCACCCATTTTGAGTCGTCAATAACATGGTACAGAAACAACTACAACTTTATTAATACAATACATAAACTGTGAGTTTAAATACAAATATTGTCATCTAGACAATATTCACACCCAAATAAGTCCTCATTACAATTATTGATTATTTTACAAAATGGTGAGGACTACTAAAACAACTTCCTAGACCTTCATTTCCATACCGACTAAGATTTCGCTACTACATTCTCGCCTCACGAGAAGAAAAATGGAACAAAAAGGAAAAAAGGGTGAGCTCAACTAGCCCAGTAAAGAATATTATGACTAAGATAACATAGAACAAATTATCGTTAGTCTTCAACAGGAAAAAATCTGATTAAATACAATAGACAACAAGTTTCAGATCAATATTCGCAACGGAAATAATAATTCATAGAAGAGTTACGCAAAGAATGAAATCTAATATTATCTATGAATTTAAAAGTTTATCATCAATATTTTATCCCTGTAACATCAATCAATATACATCTTGAATCAAATATTCATCTTTGCAATACAGGAAAAAGATATTCATCAGTTGGTCATGTTCATCTCAACACTGCTCATCTGCACACTACGGGCCAAAGATATTCATAAGAAAATCAACCATCTTTTGCACTACTGTGCCAAAGATATTGAAGAATACCATCATTTAGACCGATGATGATGAAAAATATTTTAAAGAAAACGAATCCAGTGAAACAAAAGAACAAATATTAAGGATTCGTATTTCGGTTTATTCATGTCCAAAAATACCTCATAAATAATCATAGTGGAGTAAAATTCAAGAATGATCAAAACATGGATACAATCAAAGCTAGTATCCATAATAGATATTTTGGACAAAAAATAAAAATTTAATTTTATGTGAATAAAGGTCGATATTAAGTGAATAGGCTTAGTATACGTGAATAAGAACCCGACACTAAAATAGAAGAATTTCACAAGAAAAATACTATCAATATTCGGCATAATGATATTGGAAGAAATAATATCATTTTAAAAAATAATAATATCCCTTACCTCGAAAAGACAGAGATTACGAATAGGAATATTGGATATAGTCTTTGAAAGGAACTTGCACCGTATAACAACACTCAAAGTATCAAAATACTCACAAGAATACGCTCGACAATATAGAGAGAGAAAGAGATAGTTTCTGGTGTGATTTTTAATTCTAACCTAAGTACCCTATTTATAGGAAAATCCTTAGAACACCAAAGCAGAAAATTTAATAAAATAATAATATAATTATAAAGTTTTCACGCCCACCTCTTGAATCTAAATTCAGCTCATTAACATGTGCAAGTGGGGGCCTCCAAAGTGTAAAAAACATTTTTATTAAAAAAATATTTTAAACTTCAAAAATCAATTATTCTGGAACTCCGAAACTTAAATAATTCATAATAAATAGCCCTTTTATCAGAAAAATTTTAATCTCATGCCTTTTCCATAGGAAATTCCATTCTCTACAACTTTGTAAGTTTAAGTTTTTCCAAATTCCAAGCAGAAGTTGACCGAAATCCACAAACGGGCGATTTTACGAGCTATAAACCAATTTCAGTCAAGAAATGGGGTCCACCGACATGTTTAACATGTTTTAAACATTAATTATAACAAAAATACTCCTCCTCCTTATATACTCATATATCCCACATTCATTGTAAAAATATCACCATTATTATATTATTAAAATATAATAATATATTTAAATAAATTATTTATCAGAAAAGATAAAATATCAATTTTTCAACAATTGTCATTTTAAAAAATTTCTCCATCTATATCCACATAAAAAGAATATTTTCCTTATCATATAAATCAATAATTAATTATTCACAAATAATATTACAGAATCACAATACTGACAACCAGGTAGTTCCCAGGAAAGAGGGAGCTTTCTAATAAGGATTTCTCCTTACTGGCGCGTAATTAGGTGACCAAACCTCTCCTTAGACAGAACTTTTTAGACATTACCAATAATATTATCTAATAATATTATTCAAATAATATGAATTATTGATCTGATAATGAAAATACCGTGTAGTGACAATTATTGAAACAACAATAATATAAAATATTAATGTAGCAATTATTGAATCAATAAAATATTGAGCGGTAGAATCATCGCAATAATTATTGAGTAATGCCTTTCACGTAAGAATCAATAATTGATGCAATCTGCTGGTATCATTTCTTGTGTTTTAACCAAGGGTATTCCAACAAGATAACTGCAGTAATAACTCTCTGTGATTATTTATAAACAACTTATACTTGTCGTTTTCTTCATCCAATCGCTTTTTCATTATGGGCCCACACAATTTGTGGCATGGCCGTCGTACGAATATTCCCCGACAGTAAGAATGTTCCACGACCAAACGAATATTCTCCGATAAAAATAAATATTTTATAACCACTTGTATATTTGAAATATTTGCGCATTTTACCCATAACTAACCACATTAATCAAATCAACCCTTACTATTTCAAAATAATAAATAAAGGAAATTTGATTTTATTTATAATAAGTTGGCGTCTTAGAACCTCCCCTCCTTATGAAATTTCGTCCTCAAAATTAACGTACGTACCTGGTATATCGAAAAAGGTGAGGATACCTCGATTTCATTTCTGTTTCCAACTCCCTGGTCATTTCCTCAATAGCATGGTTTTTCCACAAAACTTTAACTTGTGATATGACCTTTGTACGTAAGACATGCTCCTTCCGATCCAAGATCTTGACATGTACCTCTTCATACGTTAAGTCTTCGGCTATCTCATCTGGTTCTAACTCAATAACGTGGTTCGGGTCTTTCACATATTTACGAAGCACAGATATATGAAAAATATTATGAACACGAGACATACTTGGAGGTAACGCAAGTCTATAGGCTACATTTTCTACTCGGTCAAGAATCTGAAATGGACCAATAAATCGTGAATTGAGCTTTCCTCTCTTCCCGAATCTTGTAACTCCCTTCCATGGGGAAACATGCAATAACACATGATCCCCAATACTAAATTCCACTTCCTTTCGATGAAGATCCGCATAACTCTTTTGTCGATCTTGAGCCGTTTGTATACGTTGTCGAATCATGTGGATCTTTAAAGTAGATATATACGTATTCAACTTCGGGTCCCAACAATGTTGCTTCACCCACCTCATCCCAACATATTGGAGAGCGACACTTTCGTCCATACAATGCTTCGAATGCAGCCACACCTATACTTGCCTGATAACTGTTGTTGTAGGAGAATTCAACCAATTATAAATACTTATCCCAACTCCCTGTGAAATTTAGGACACTGAGTCTTAATAGATCTTCAAGAGTTTGAATAGTCCTCTCTGATTGTCCATCCGTTTGAGGGTGGTATGCCGAACTGAATCGTAAATCCGTGCCCATAGCTTTTTCCAAATTAACCCAAAATCGTGAAGTGAATCTTAGGTCACGATCCGAAACTATGGATACTGGCATGCCATGCAATCTCACAATCTTACTTACATACATATGAGCAAGCTTACGTTCAAGGGAATAAGTCTCCCGTATCGGCAAGAATTGAGCAGACTTGGTTAATCTATCAACAATAACCCAAATAGCATTTATACCTTGAAAAACCGTGGGAAGACCCGTAACAAAATCCATGGTAATGTGTTCCCACTTCAATTTCGGAATCTCAAGTGGTTGCAATGGACCCTTAGGCACTTGATGCTCCGCCTTTACACGTTGACAAGTTAAACACCTCGAGATAAACTTTGCAATCTCTCTCTTCATATTGTTCCACCAAAATGTATGTCGAAGATCACGATATATTTTGGTACTTTCAGGATGGATTACAAATGGTGTATTGTGTGCCTCCATCATGATCTTGTTCTTTAAATCAGAATCGTTAGGAACACAAAGTCTGGAGTGGACTCGAAGTATTCCTTCTTCATCGATTCTTATTTCTGGAATAGCACCCTCTTATATTTTCTTCTTCATACGCATCAGCTCCGGGTTTGTGGCTTGAGCAACTTTAACTTCATCAATTAAAGTTGGTTCTATGCGTATACTTGACATCATCGCACTCGTTCCTGCATATTATCTTCTACTCAATGCGTCAGCTACCATGTTTGCTTTTTCAGGATGGTATTGAATAATGTGGTCATAATCTTTTAACAGCTCGAGCCAACGTCGTTGCCGCATGTTGAGTTCCTTTTGGGTGAAAAAATATTTGAGGCTTTTATGGTCTGAATATATCTCCACTTTCTCTCCATATAGATAGTGCCTCCAGATCTTTAGCGCGAAAACGACTACTGCCAATTCTAGATCATGAGTAGGATAATTCCTCTCATATTCTTTAAGTTGTCGCGAGGCATAGACTATGACTTTCCCATGTTGCATGAGAACACATTCTAACCCTTTGCCTGAAGCATCGCTGTAGATAACAAATCCATCCGAACTAGATGGTATTGTCAGAACAGGTGTCGAAATGAGTCTCCTCTTAAGCTCTTGGAAACTCCTCCCGAATTCCTCGCTCCATACGAATTTTGTATCTTTCTGAGTCAGCTGAGTTAACGGAGTAGCGATTCGAGAAAATCCTTCCACGAATCTCCGATAATAACCAGCTAAGTCCAAAAAGCTACGTATTTCAGTCACCGTCTTCGGTTGCTCCCAACTTTGTATTGTTTCAATCTTTGTTGGGTCAACAGATACTCCATGTTTTGACACCACGTGCCCAAGGAATGCTACTTCCTCAAGCCAGAAGTCGCATTTCTTCAACTTGGCATATAAGCTTGTTTTCACGAAGCCTTCGAGTACCGACTTCAAATGGTGCTCATGATCTTCATGACTTTTGGAATATATGAAAATGTCATAAATAAAGACAACAACGAACTGATCCAAATAATCCTTGAATACTCGGTTCATCATATCCATGAAAGCCGCAGGAGCATTAGTCAATCCAAAAGACATGACTAAAAATTCATAATACCGTATCGAGTTCTAAAGGCAATCTTTGGAATATCCTCAGTTTTAATCTTCAGTTGATGATATCCAGAACGAAGATCGATCTTTAAAAAGAATTGTGCTCCTTGTAACTGGTCAAACAGGTCATCAATACGAGGTAACAGATACCTATTCTTGATGGTGACATGGTTTAATTCTCGATGGTGATACCTATAAAATATTAATGTAGTAATTATTGAATCAATAAAATATTGAACAGTAACTACTGTAACAATTATTGAGTAATGCCTTTCTACGTAAGAGTCAATAATTGATGCAATACTATGTGCTACTGTGTTTTAACCACCGGGTATTCCAACAGTATTAACGGTAACAACAACGCCGTTATTTATAAACAACTTATACTTGTCGTTTTCTTCATCCAATCGCTTTCCGTTATGGGGCCCACACAAGGCTGCGTCATCGTACGAATATTCCCCGACAGTAAGAATATTCCATGACCAAACGAATATTCTCCGATAAAATGAATATTTTATAACCACTTGTATATTTGAAATATTTGCACATTTTACCCATAACTAACCATATTAATCAAATCAACCCTTACTGTTTCAAAATAATAAATGAAAGAAATTTGATTTTATTTATAATAAGTTGGGGTCTTACAATTACCATGGATTTCGTTACTGGTCTTTCCAAGGTTTCTCAAGGCATAGATGCAATTTGGGTCATTGTTGATAGATTGACCAAGTCTGCTCATTTCTTACCAATACGAGAAACTTTTACACTTGAACGTCTTGCTCGTATGTATATAAACGAGATTGTAAGATTGCATGGTATGCCAATATCCATAGTTTCTGATCGAGACCCAAGATTCACTTCAAGATTTTGGGTTAGTTTGCAAAAAGTTATGGGCACGGATTTACGATTTAGTTCGGCATATTATCCTCAGACGGACGGACAATCAGATAGGACTATTCAAACTCTTGAAGATTTATTAAGACTCTGTGTCCTTGACTTCAAGGGAAGTTGGGACAAGTTCTTGGTGGAGTTTTCCTACAATAACAGTTATCAAGCAAGTGTTGGCATGGCTCCATTCGAGGCATTGTATGGAAGAAAGTGTCATTCTCCAGTATGCTGGGATGAGGTAGGTGAAGCAATGTTGTTGGAACCAGAGTTGGTACGTATGACTACGGAAAAGATTCAAACGATCCGACAACGTATAAAAACCTAACAAGATCGACAAAAAAGTTATGCTGATCTTCATCGAAAGGACGTGGAATTCGATATTGGAGATCATGTGTTGTTACGTGTTGCTCCATGAAAAGGAGTTACGAGATTTGGAAAGAGAGGAAAGCTCAATCCTCGATTCATTGGCCCATTTTAATCTTCGATCGAGTAGGAAGCGTGGGCGTATAGACTCGCTTTCTGTAAAGTATGTCTCGTGTTCATAACGTTTTTCACATATCCATGTTACGTAAATATGTGAAAGACCCGAACCACATTATTGAGTTAGAACCGGACGTGATAGAGGAAGATTTAACGTATGAAGAATTACCTATTAAAATCTTGGATAAGAAGGATCATATTCTACGCTCCAAGGTTATACCTCAAGTCAAAGTTTTGTGGAGAAACCACGACGTGGAAGAAATGACTTGGGAGTTAGAATCTGAGATGAAGTCAAGATATCCTCACCTATTCGATATACCAGGTACGTACCCTAATTTCGAGGGCCAAATTTCTTAAGAAGGGGAGGTTGTAAGACCCTGAATTTTTTATGAATAAAGATGAATTTTCTATAATTATCATTTTGAATATTATGGAATGAATTTGATATAATGTTATAGTTGTGGGTAATATTTATAAATTTTGCAAAAAAGACGTAAGTTGTTATATAATATTCGATTGGTGGGGAATATTTGTTTTAACGGGGAATATTAAATGCGACGGCACAATCATTGGTGGACCCTACATTGGAATTATTGTCGGATCGAGAAAATGACAAAAATATTTTATGAAAATAACGGCGGAAGTTTTACCGTTAATCTGTTGAAACACCCGTGTTAAAAAAATGCTGAGAATCTGGCGTGGTTGCATAGTAGACACGTTATTGATTATTGATGCTTACGTGAGAAGTCACTCGGTTTTGTTCAATTATTGCTTGAGAATTGTTGCATAGTATCTCACGTTATTTAATTCAATTATTGTCGATATTTTATATATTATTAAATCAATAATTAAGATGACAAAGTTATTAATATTATTATTTGCAATATTAACGATGTCAGAAGTTACATCAATGAGAGGTTTGGTCACCTAATTGCGGCGTCAATAGGAAAAATCCTTATTGGAAAGCCCCCTCTTTCCTGGAAACGACCTGGTCGATTAATATTGTGAATTATAATAATTATGATAAATGTTGTTAAAAATATTGAGGAGATTTTTATGAGGTATTTATGAACCCCCATTTACCCATTTATCAGAATAACCGGTAGAAAGTTATTTATTATATATATATATATATATATATTAGTCTTATATATATAAAATATATATATTCGGTGGCTTGATTGATTAAGGGGGGGGGGGGGGAATAAGGTTAGCAGTAGGATTTCTATTATAATGATTATATATATATAAATGTTTTGAAAGTGGCATGGAAGTCAGGGAAGGGGTGCAATTATTATTATTATTATATATATTTATATGTCTTGGTTTGGATGATTGGCAGGGAGAGTCACGGGGTTTATAACCCATGACTAATGTTATATGTATAATATATATATATATATATATATATATTTTATCTAAAATATTTTGCTTTAAATATGGACCGTTCGATTAAAAGTAAATCAATCGGACCGTTCATGAATTGAATTCTTATCTGATCCATTCTTCATAAATAGAAGCTCATTCCTTCATTATTTCTTACAAATTCTTTGAAACTCTAGAAAAAAAAATTATAGAGAAAGAAGAAAAGTTACGCTACTTCACTACTCCTACATCCAGTCTTTTTCTTCTTAAGGTAAGGGGTATTATTTATTTTGTATTCATTAAGAAAACTTTTGTTATTCCATTCTTTATTATTACATTGGAATATCTCGTACAATGCTTTTTCTGACCTTTGGGACTTCAGTTTAAATCTTTATTATTACTGTTGGAACATCCGTATGCGTGTGTGTTTACGCTAGACTGGTTTCGTCTTTATTATTACTGTTGGAATATATGTATTCATGCGCTTTTACATGGGACACAGATTCTATCTTTATTATTATGTTAGAACATCACAGCCGGTGCGAATTTACTTTGACACGATTCCGATTATTTATTATTACATTGGAATAACTTTACATGTCAAGCAATACTGCATGCATGGTGATTTCTTTTGTTATTCCATTCTTTATTATACTTAGTTGGTTAAAGTTTTAACTTCTATACTCCATGAAATTAGTGGAATATCCTTGATATTTGCGCTTCATCGAGTATCTTTTCATGGAAATATTCTTCTGAGCATTCTTAAATTTTACTCTACAAAGAAGTATCATGTTGACAATTTGGACTTATTAGTTCTGAATAAATTAATTCTTGAACTTGTTTTATTGAATTCTTATATCATTGTCATTCATCCTCATGTTTATATTTTTTTTGAAAGTCATTTTTGTGGCTTTGTAGGTGCATAGATGGACTTGGTATGATTATGACCGAGGATTATTGATTATAATCATGGTAGTAATGTTATAAATGATGTAATAAAAGTTCTCATTGGCCCGTAGTGCATTGATGGATAGTTATTGGCATGATCATGACCATTGATGAATACACGAATGTCCTTGGCCCGTAGTGCATGGATAATTGTGGTCGTGATACTAAAGAATATCCTTGGCCGTAGTGCAGGGGTGATTCGATGATGTGGATTATTTATTAAGCTGAGTCCCAGCGATAAAAGTGATGAAAAACCTTTTAAATCATAAAAGATAGTAGATTTTATTCTCTACCTTGACTCTTTTAATGGATTGCTTATTCCGCTGCAGTTAAACTTGATGTCTATTGTATTTTATCAGTTTAACATTGTTGAAGACTAATGATAATTTATTTTGCACTATCTTAGTCATAATATTTCTTATTGGGCTAGTTGAGCTCACCATTTTGCTTTCATTGTTCTCTTCAGGAAATGAGAACGTGGCGAGGACTAGTCGGGGAACGGAGTGACGGTCCAGAGGATAGCATTAGTAGTCCTCACTATTCTGTTAAATAGTGTGACAATAAATGTATGAGGACTTATTCTCGAGAGTGGATATTGTCAGAAGACAATATTTGTATTAAAACTCATGACTCTTTTGTTGTATATTAAAGATTGTATTTGTATTCTATACCATGTATTTGTGACTCGGGATAGGTGATGTATACCTATTTTGGGGGCGTCGCGGTTAATATCAAAGCTTAGGGATATGATCCTTTGGCTAAGATGTGAGACAAGAGCTAGGAGGGAGAGCGGGAATTCCTTCGCATTAGTATGACCTACCTAAGTTTATTTGGTATTTAATTGGTCGGTCGTATATAGGGATAATATGAGATATGTTAATTAACCCTTGTTTTGTGGCGGTATTTGAAAATGGCATCCAAGAATGTTGAGAACATCAATGGAGCCACAGGAGACCGTTGAGTCTCTACGGATCAATAACCGAGGACAATGTGCATCGAGGCGACAATCCTCAAGCAAACAACAACACATACCAAATGATGAGCGATGGAATGTTCCGAGGCTTCATGCAATTCATGCAACATCGGAGAGAAAGCGGCTCTATCCAAAATCTGGTGGAAACACTAGAAACTCTCGGGGCCAGTCGCCAAAGCAGTTCAAGGAGGCTGGGACCCACGGAGTTTTGGAAGCAAAACCTCTTAAAAAAGCGGAGGCGTGGATAAAATAGATCAACAAGATATTTGATGTCTTGGGTTGCTCAGAAAAGCAAAAGGTTCCTTCGCCACCTTCATATTGCAATGAGAGATAGATTCTTGGTGGGAATCAGTAAAAGCATACCCAACTGCCCATGCTTGAAGATGTCTTGGGAGAAGTTTCAAGAACTGTTTAACGACAAGTACTTTCCCGAAAGTATTAGTCATATGTAAGAGGTAGGGTTCATTAAACTGGAGCAAAACAACATGGCCGTGTTGCGATCTGAAGCCAAGTTTTGCGAAATTTGTCGGTTCGTCCCATTTGGTTGATAATGAGGAGAGAATGACGCGAATATTTCTAAGAGGTTTGAAACCGAGAGATATGTCAATATCTTATCTCTCATAAATTGTGTTTGTATTAGGATGTTGTTAATAGGGCTCGATTATTGGAATGCGATAACGAGTCAACCCAACCAAAAAGAGAAGACAAAATGATAATACCAATGAGGAGGCGGTCATCAAGCGGTGACAACAAGCGTGGAAGGAATCAAGATGCGAAATGGTAACCACTTCCGGTGGTAATTAGGGCCAAAACAATAAGAATGGACATTTCAAGAAGAGGAGATTCAACAATGATGGAAAGGCGTCAAAGACCAAAGACCCGTTGTGAAGGAAGGAGAAGCGACCACTTATTATATGCTTCAAATGTGGAGGGAGGGACACATTAGTCCAAACTGTGCGATGCCGTCCAAAGCATGTTATAATCGTGGAAGAGAAGGTCACCTATCCCAATTTTGTCGTTCATCAAAGATAAGTTCAGCTAAGATAGAGGCACCAAAGGTCGTCCCAGAAAAGTCAAATCCGAGCAGTGTCTTGAGGAGTCGTTTGTTGTGACCTCCCGAAAGCAAGGAACACGACGAGGTCATCACGGGTAAAGCTTATCATAAACTCTAGCGAAGTCTATACCTTATTTGATCACGGTTCTATCCATTCTTTTATTTCTCTACTTGCTTTCAGCGTTTAAATTTGACTCAGGAGAAATTGGAATTTGACTTATCTGTTGAAACTCCATTGGGAGAAACCTTCATTACATCCATCCTTTGTTTATATGTCTTGTTTAGTTCAAATCGGTACCCTCACATTACTGTCGATCTTATTTCATTGAAAATACTTGCATTTGACGTGATTCTAGGGATTGATTGGTTAACTACTCATCATGCAAAAATTGATTGTTTTCGTAAGGTTGTTAGCTTTCATATTCCTAACCAACCTATTATGCGAATTCAAGCAGCCAAACCATTAAAATCAATCACTATCATCTCAAGCCATAAAGTTATTCGTTTATTGAAAAATGGATGTCAAACTTTCTTAGCTCATGTCACAGATCTAAATAAACAAACGTTAATTTTGAATGATATTTCTATTGTTAATGAATTTCCTGACATTTTCCATGAAGAACTTCCTGGCCTACCCCAAGAGCGTGAAATTGAATTTTGTATCGACCTTGAACCTGGTACAAAACCTATTTCCAAAGCCCCATATCGAATGACTCCTATTGAACTTCAGGAGTTAAAGACCTAACTACAGGAAATGTTAGACATCGGTTTCATTCGTCCCAAGACGTCTCTTTGGGTTGCTCTCATTCTATTTCGTGAAAAAGAAAGATGGGAGTATCTCGACTTTGTATTGATTATCGGGAGTTGAACCATGTCACCATCAAAAATAAGTACTCATTGCCACGTATTGATGACTGTTTGACCCGATTCAAGGAGCCAAATTCTTTTCAAAGATTGATCTTCGTTAGGTTATCACCAAGAAGCAGATGACATTCAAAGGCGGCTTTCGAGAACTTGAATACGGGCATTATGAATTCTAGTCATGTCTTTTGGATTGACTAATGCTCCTCTTTGCCTTCATGGATATGATAAACCGAGTATTCAAAGAATATTTGGATCACTTTGTGGTCGTCTTCATTGATGACATCCTTATTTATTCCAAAAGCCGTGAAGATCATGAAAGCAACACTTGAGGTGATACTCCAAAAGCCGTGAATATAAGCTTTATGCCGAGTTAAAGAAATGCGAGTTACGGATTGAGGAAGTAGCATTCCTTGGGAGCGTGGTGTCAAGTCATGGAATATTTGTTGACCAAAGCAAATATTGAAGCTATTCAAAATTTGGGAGTAACCTAAATCGATGATCAATCACGTAGCTTTCTCGGCTTATTTGGTTATTATCGGAGATTAAGTAGAAGGGTTTTCTCGAATCGCTACTCCTTAACTTCATTAACTTCGGAAAGATACAAAATTCGATTAGAGCGAGGAATGTGAGAAGAGTTTTCAAGAACTCAAGAGGAGACTCATTTCAGCACCTGTTCTAACAATACCATCTGGATCGGAGGAATTTGTCATCTACAGTGATGCTTCGGACAAAGGGTTAGGATGTGTTCTCATGCAACATGGGAAAGTCATAGCCTATGCCTCTCGACAACTCAAAGAATATTAGAGGAATTATCCTATTCATGATCTAGAGTTGGCAGCAGTCGTTTTTGCACTAAAGATTTGGAGGCATTACTTGTATGGGGAGAAAGTGGAGATCTTTACGGATCATAAAAGCCTCAAATATTTCTTCAATCAAAAGGAACTTAACATGCGACAACGACATTGGCTTGAACTGTTGAAAAATTATGATCATACCATCCAATACCATCCTGGAAAAGCGAGCGAGGTAGCCGGCGCATTGAGTAGAAGATCATATCTTTGGTACAAGTGCGATATTGTCAATCTGAGCCCATTTTGTATGACTTGCAAAGGATGGAGATAGAGATAAAGACTCAAGGACCCACGTGATGATGGCGAGTATCTGAGTAGAGTAGAACCGACTTTAATCGATAAAGTTAAAATTCGCTTTCGCTTTCTGAGGACACTGGGTGATGCGTATGAGGAAGAAAGTACAAGAAGGTGTTATCTTGGAAGCAAGAATCGATGATGAAGGAATACTTGAGTCAACTCCGGACTTTGTGTTCTAACGACCACGAGTTAAAGTAATAGAGAAGCACAACACACCATTTGCAATCCATCTTGGGAGTACCAAAATGTATCGTGATCTTGACATATATTTTGGTGGAGCAATATGAAGAGAGAGATAATGGGGTTTATCTCAAGGTGTCTAACTTGTCAACGAGTCGGCGGAGACATCGAGTGCCAAAAGGTCCATTGCAACCACTTGAAATTCGAATAGAAGTGGGAGCACATTACCATGGATTTCATTACTGGTCTTCCCAAGGTTTCTCTAGGCATAGATTCATTTTGGGTCATTATTGATAGATTGACCAAGTCTGCTCATTTCTTACCGATACGAGAAACTTATACACTTGAACGTCTTGCTAGTATGTGTATAAACGAGATTGTAATATTTTATGGTATGCCAGTATCCATAGTTTCTAATCGAGACCCAAGATTCACTTCAAGATTTTGGGTTAGTTTGCAAAAAGCTATGGGCGCTGATTTACGATTTAGTTGGCATATCATCCTCTCAGACAGATGGAAGACAATCGGATAGGACTATTCAAACTCTTGAAGATTTTTTAAGACTCTGTGTCCTTTACTTCAAGGGAAGTTGGGACAAGTTCTTACCATTGATGGAGTTTTCCTACAACAACAGTTATCAAGCAAGTATTGACATGGCTCCATTCGAGGTGTTGTATGGAAGAAAGTGTTATTCTCCAGTATGTTGGGATGAGGTGGGTGAAGCAACGTTGTTGGGATCGGATTTGGTACGTATGACTACGGAAAAGATTCAAACAATCCGACAACGTATAAAAACCTCACAAGATCGATAAAAGAGTTATGCTGATCTTCATCGAAAGAACGTGGAATTCGATATTAGAGATCATGTGTTGTTACGTGTTGCTCCATGGAAAGGAGTTACGAGATTTGGAAAGAGAGGAAAGCTCAATCCTCGATTCATTGGCCCATTTCTAATCCTCGATCGAGTAGAAGCTGTGGCGTATAGACTCGCTTTACCGCCAAGTGTGTCTCGTGTTCATAACGTTTTTCACATATCCATGTTACGTAAATATGTGGAAGACCCGAACCACATTATTGAATTAGAACCGGACGTGATAGAGTAAGATTTAACGTATAAAGAATTACTGTTAAAATCATGGATAAGAAGGATCATATTCTTACGCTCCAAGGTTATACCTCAAGTCAAAGTTTTGTGGAGAAACCACGACGTGGAAGAAATGACTTGGGAGTTAGAATCTGAGATGAAGTCAAGATATCCTCACCTATTCGACATACCAAGTACGTACCCTAATTTCGAGGGCAAAATTTTATAAGAAGGGGAGGTTGTAAGACCCCAACTTTTATGAATAAAGATGATTTTTCTATAATTATAATTTTTCAATATTATAGAATGAATTTGTTATAATGTTATAGTTGTGGGTAGTATTTATAAATTCTGCAAAGTATGCAAGTTGTTATATTATATTCGATTGGTCGGAGAATATTCATTTTAGCAGGGAATATTAAATACAATGGCGCAATCATTGGTGGACACAATGAGAATTATTATCCGGATTAAGAAAATGACAAAAATATAATTATGAAAATAACGGCGGAAGTTTTACTGAATTAATCTTTGTTGAACTACCGGTAGTAAAAGTACAGAAATATGTGTGGTTGCGTAGTAGCGCGGTATTGATTATTGATGCTTACGTGAAGAAGTCACTCGGTTATACTCAATTATTGCTCACGATAATTCTTTGATCATATCTCTCGTATTATTGATTCGATTATTGTCACAAGTATCATCTACATAATATGTTATTTTATTAAATCAATAATTGAGCGGCAAAGTTATTCATATTATTAAATTGCAATATTTACAATGTCTAGAAGTTACATCGAGGAGAGGTTTGGTCACCTAATTGCGCGCATAATAGGAAGAAATCCTTATTGGAAAGCCCCTCTTTCACGAGGAGCGACACGGTTGATAAATATTATGAGTTATAATATTAATGATGAATGTTATTAAAATTGAAGTTGTCTTTCGGAGTTGAATTTGGAGACTTAAACGTGATATTTGAGTCCGAACGATGAAATTAATAAAAGTAGACTATAAACACAAAATTTTCCGGGTTTTACTATTTGGTCAAAAAGTCAATAGTTGACTTTTTTGGAAAAAGTCAAACTTTGAAATTTTAAAATATATATTTTTGATAAAAATAGTTTCATTGTGTTAGAATTTTTTGTGTTAATGAAAATCAACATTTATTTCGATAATAATTGATGTCTGGAGGTTATATTGACCACTTGGGTATTTAACCGGATAAATGAGCAATTGATTGCTATTATTTCACATGATTATAACTACTTGTTCACATGTGTATACTATTGTTTCACATTCTTGTTACTATTAGGGGAGTTGGTGCAAGATTGATAATACTTGCATGACTAAGTTAAAAATGAAGGTATAGATGGAAATCTTATTTGTAATTCGTATTTTCACATGTCTAGAACTATTGATTCACATGATTTACTATTGAATCACATTATTTACTATTAGGGGAGGTGGTGAAAGTTTGATAATACTTGCATGACTAAATTAAAAATAAAAAAAAAGTTAGAGGTATTGTAGTTTAATTTTTCGAGCCCCAAAACTTGCAATTATTGAAACTATATTTTTTTATAAATAGAAGCTCATTCTTCCTTCATTTCTCACTAATTCACTAAAGCTATAGAGCAATTATTATAGAGAAAAATTGTAGAGAGAAAATCTGTAGAAGAAGAGAAGCCTGCTACCTCACTACTCCTATATCCAGTTTCTTTCAAAGGTAAGGGGTATTATTTCTTTCTTTCGTCTTCATGAAGAGAACTTCTGTTATTCCATTCTTTATTATTATGTTGGAATAACTTTGGTTATCACAATACTGCGCATACATGGTGAAATTCTTATGTTATTCCATTCTTTATTATTACATTTGGAACATCACATGTCAGGTTTTACTGTGGGACTGGTTAAAATCTTTATTATTCTGTTGTAATAACTCGCTTTGCATGCGATCTACCGCATGCTTGGTGATTTCTTTTGTTATTCCATTCCTTATTATACTCAGTTGGTTAAAGTTTTAACTTCTATACTCCATGAAATTAGTAGAATATCTTTGATATTTGCGCTTCATCCAGTATCTTTTCATGGAAATATTCTTCTGAGCATTCTTGAATTTTACTCTACAAAGAAGTATCATGTTGACAATTTGACGTTATTAGTTCCTGGATAAATTAATTCGTGAACTTGTTTTATTGAATTCTTATATCATTGTCATCATCCTCATGTTTATATTTTTTTTGAAAGTCATCTGTGGTTTGTAGTGCATAGATGGACGTGGTATGATTATGACCAAGGATTATTCGGTATAATCATGACCGTAATATAATAAATGATGTGATAAAAGTCCTCATTGGCCCGTAGTGCATTGATGGACAGTTGTTGGCATGATCATGACCATTGATGAATACACCAATGTCCTTGGCCCGTAGTGCATGGATAATTGTGGTCGTGATACTAAAGAATATCCTTGGCCGTAGTGCAGGGGTGATTTTATGATGTGGATTATTTATTAAGCTAAGTCCCAGCGATAAAAGTGATGAAAAACCTTTTAAATCATAAAAGATAGTAGATTTTATTCTCTACCTTGAGTCTTTTAATGGATTGCTTGTTCCGCTGCAGTTAAACTTGATGTCTATTGTATTTTATCAGTTTAACATTGTTGAAGACTAATGATAATTTATTCTGCATTATCTTAGTCATAATATTTCTTAATGGGCTAGTTGAGCTCACCTTTTTTTCTTTCATTGTTCTCTTGAGAAATGAGAGCGTAAGCGGAGACTAGTCGGGGAGCGAAGTGGCGGTCGGAAGGATAGCATTAGTAGTCCTCACTATTACATTAAATAGTGTGACAATAAATGTAATGAGGACTTATTCTGAGAGTGGATATTGTCTAGAAGACAATATTTGTATTAAAACTCACAGCTCTTTTGTTGTATATTAAAGATTTTATTTGTATTTTGTACCATGTATTTGGCGACTCAGGATAGGTGATGTATACCTATTTTGGGGGCGTCACAAATAAGGTTAGCCGGAGGATTTCTATTATAATGATTATATATATATAAATGTTTTGAAAGTGGCAGGGAAGTCAGGGAAGGGGTGCAATTATTATTATTATTATTATTATTATTATTATTATTATTATTATTATTATTATTATATATTTATATGTCTTAGTTTGGATGATTGGCAGGGAGAGTCACGGGGTTTATAACTCGTGACTAATGTCATATGTATAATATATATATATATATATATATATAATATATTTTATTTAAAAGATTTTTGCTTTAAATATGGACCGTCCGATTAAATATAATCAATCTAGACCGTTCATGAATTAGTTACTATGCAGTCCATTCTTCTATAAATTAAAGCTCATTCCTTCATTATTTCTTACGAATTCACTGAAACTCTAGAGAGAAAAATTATTGAGAGAAATAAGAAAAGTTCTGCTACTTCACTACTCCTACATCCAAACTCTTTCTTCTTAAGGTAAGGGGTATTATTTCTTTTGTATTCATGAAGAGAACTTACATTATTCCATTCTTTATTATTACATTTGAATATCTCATGCATGCGTTTTTAATGGGATTGAGTTTAAATCTTTATTATTCTGTTGGAACATCACTGTCACATGCGTTTCACGCCGGACATTGGTTAAAATCTTTATTATTCATTGGAATAATATATCACATGCATGCGTTTTTCTGTGGGACACAATTCATTTTTATTATTTTGTTGGAACATCCTGTCGATCTAATTTTACTTTGACTTTGGTTCCGATTATTTATTATTCTATTGGAATAACTTGTTTATCTGCAATCTGCGTCGCATGGTGATTTCTTTTGTTATTCCATTCTTTATTACTCAGTTGGTTAAAGTTTTGACTTCTATACTCCATGAAATTAGTGGAATTACCTTGATATTTGCGTTTCATCCAGTATCTTTTCATGGAAATATTCTTCTGAGCATTCTTAAATTTTACTCTACAAAGAAGTATCATGTTGACAATTTGGACTTATTAGTTCCTGAATAAATTAATTCTTGAACTTGTTTTATTGAATTCTTATATCATTGTCATCATCCTCGTGTTTATATTTTTTTTGAAAGTCATACATGGTTTTTGTAGTGCATGGATGGACTTGGTATGATTATGACCGAGGATTATTGATTGTAATCATGGTAGTAATATTACAAATAATGTGATAAAAGTCCTCATTGTCCTGTAGTGCATTGATGGACAGTTGTTGGCATGATCATGACCATTGATGAATACACGAATATCCTTGGCCCATAGTGCATGAATAATTTGTGGTCGTGACCCTAATGAATATCCTTGGCCGTAGTGCAGGGATGATGTGGATTATTTATTAAGCTGAGGCTCAGCGATAAAAAGTGATGAAAAACCTTTTTAAAACTTAAAAGATAGTAGATTTTATTCTCTACTTGACTCTTTTAATGGATTGCTTATTCCGCTGCAGTTAAACTTGATGTCTATTGTATTTTATCAGTTTAACAATGTTGAAGACTAATGATAATTTATTCTGGATTATCTTAGTCATAATATTTCTTACTTAGGCTAGTTGAGATCACCCCTTTCTTTCCTTTATTCTCTCATAGGAAATGAGAGCGTGGCAGGATTAGTCGGGAGCGGAGTGACGGTCCATATGATAGTATTAGTAGTCCTCACTATTACATTAAATAGTGTGACAATAAATATAATGAGGACTTATTTTGAGAGTGGATATTGTGCAGAAAGGCGGTATTTATATTAAAACTCACACTCTCTCTTGTTGTATATTAAAGATTGTATTTGTATTCTGTACCATGTATTTGGCGACTCAAAATAGGTGATGTATACCTATTTTGGGGGCGTCACATATCGATCGAAGGGTTCATTAGCTGATCAGTTCTAGCATTGTTTTAGTACTGCCCTACGCACCTTTCATGCTATATATATATATATATATATATATCTCATGCATCAAAGTAAAAGCTAAGTTAAGATGTGGTAAACATCATGGAGTTTACGATTTTATTTGTAAATATGATCTATTAGCTACTATTTTGAGCTAGCTAGCATAGTTGAATATATATTTGTATATAGTCCCAACTGTTTTTTGTTGTATATATCTACATTGACCTGTAAGTCCTCCCCACTTCACTATGATCTTGACATGCTTGATGGTTATGGAAAGACTGAACAATTTGCTGATGTGAAACAGTTCGTTCTTATATAGATGAGATTTTATTCTATTAAATTGTTGGGAAATTGATATACCGACGTTGCTTTCTTTACCACTTACCAACTGATATCCTCGTACAAAATGTTATTCTTTACTACTTACTAACTGATGTCCTTTAATACGTACTAAATTAACCAATTGCCCTTCGTTAGTTGACCTCCACCTCTTCCCCCTCCTCATCCTCTTGATATTTCTTGTAGATTTGGTTATTGCAAATTCCAGTCTCTGCTCATTTTCCTTGTTGACTATTTTGGATCAATTCATGCATGGCTTTTTACATTTCTAAATGTTTCCAGGTCTCACCTATCAGTGTATTTGGTAGAACATGTTAGCCAATGTATTTTCGTGTGTAGTTGTAATAATTTTCGTGTGTAGTTGTAACAGATAGTTTAGGACTCTGTTATAGTTTGAGATGATAAACACTCAATTTGTAATTGTAAGACCCCAACTTTTATGAATAAAGATGATTTTTCTATAATTATCATTTTTGAATATTATGGAATGAATTTGTTATAATGTTATAATTATGGGTAATATTTATAAATTCTGCAAAGTATGTAAGTTGTTATATTATATTCGATTGGTCGGAGAATATTCATTTTAGCAGGGAATATTTGTACAACGGCGCAATCATTGGTGGACCCTACAATGTAATTATTATACGATTGAGAAAATGACAAAAATATATTTATGAAAATAACTTGGCGGAAGTTTTACAATTATCTTTGTTGAACTACTCGGTAGTAAAAGAAATGCTGATGTCTGGCGTGGTTGCATAGTAGCATACGATATTGATTATTGATCTTACGTGAGAAGTCACTCGATTATACTCAATTATTGCTACATTAATTCTTTGCATCATATCTCTCGTATTATTGATTCGATTATTGTCACGATATTATCGTATAATATGTTATTTTATTAAATCAATAATTGAGGCGACAATGTTATTCATATTATTAAATTGCAATATTTACAATGTCAGAAGTTACATCGAGGAGAGGTTTGGTCACCTAATTGCGTGCGATAGGGAGAAATCCTTATTGGAAAGCCCCTCTTTTTTACAGGAGCGACACGATCGATTAATAGTGTGAATAATAATAATGATGATGACGTTTTGTTTTATTCATTATTATTAACGTAATAAAAGCAGAAAAACTTTTTATATAAAAGCAGAAGAAGAAGCTCGCCACCTCACTACTCCTATATCCGGTTTCTTTCAAAGGTAAGTGGTATTATTTCTTTCTTTTCGTCTTCATGAAGAGAACTTACATTATTCCATTCTTTATTATTATGTTGGAATAACACGTTATGCCAATACCGCATACATGGTGAAATTCTTACATTGTTCCATTCTTTATTATTACATTGGAACATCATCGTTCATGCATCTTTTCTGTGGGACCGGTTAAAATCTTTATTATTACATTGGAATAACTTTTGCTGTCTTGATCTCTGCGCTCTTGGTGATTTCTTTTTTATTCCATTCCTTATTATACTCGGTTGGTTAAAGTTTTGACTTTTTATACTCCATGAAATTAATAGAATATCCTTGATATTTGCGCTTCATCGAGTGATCTCTTTTCATGGAAATATTCTTACGAGCATTCTTGAATTTTACTCTACAAAGAAGTATCATGTTGACAATTTGGGCGTTATTAGTTCTGGATAAATTAATTCGTGAACTTGTTTTATTGAATTCTTATATCATTGTCATCATCCTCATGTTTATATTTTTTGAAAGTCATACGTGGTTTGTAGTGCATAGATGGGCGTGGTATGATTATGACCAAAGATTATTCGGTATAATCATGACCGTAATATAATAAATGATGTGATAAAAGTCTTCATTGGCCGTAGTGCATTGATGGGACGAGTTGTTGGCATGATCATGACCATTGATGAATACACCAATGTCCTTGGCCCGTAGTGCGTGGATAATTGTGGTCGTGATCTTAAAGAATATCCTTGGTAGTAGTAGCGAGGGTGATTTTATGATGTGGATTATTTATTAAGCTAAGTCCGTGATAAAAGTGATGAAAAACCTTTTAAATCATAAAAGATAGTAGATTTTATTCTACCTTGAGTCTTTTAATGGATTGCTTGTTAAAGCTGCAGTTAAACTTGATGTCTATTGTATTTTATCAGTTTAACATTGTTGAAGACTAATGATAATTTATTCTGCATTATCTTAGTCATAATATTTCTTACTGGGCTAGTTGAGCTCACCCTTTTTCTTTCATTGTTCTCTTTAGGAAATGAGGCGCGTAACGAGGAGACTAGTCGGGGGCAGTAAGTGACGGTCCGGAGGATAGCATTAGTAGTCCTCACTATTACATTAAATAGTGTGACAATAAATGTAATGAGGACTTATTTCGAGAGTGGATATTGTCTAGAAGACAATATTTGTATTAAAACTCACAGCTCTTTTGTTGTATATTAAAGATTTTATTTGTATTTTGTACCATGTATTTGGCGACTCAGGATAGGTGATGTATACCTATTTTGGGGGCATCATAGTTGGTATCAAAGCTTAGGGATATGATCCCTGGCTAAGATGTGAGACAAGAGCTAGGAGGGGAGAGACGGGGAATTCCTTCGCTAATATAACCTACCTAAGTTTATTTGGTATTTAATTGGTCGGTCAGAGTATAGGGATAATATGTGATATGTTAATTAACCCTTGTTTTGTGGCAGTATTTGAAAATGGCATCCGAGAATGTTGAGAACATCAATGAAGCACATGAGACTGTTGAGTCTCCACAGATCAATAACAAGGACAATGTGCATCAGGAAGGCGATAATCCTCATGCAAATAACAACATTGACCAAATGATGAACGATAGAATATTCCGAGGCTTCATGCAATTCCTGCAACATCAAGCGAGAGCGGCTCCTGTCCAAAATGCAGGTGGAAACACTAGAAACTCTCGGACGGTCACCGCCAAACAGTTCAAGGAGCTGGGACCACCGGAGTTTTTTGGAGAGCTAAAACCTCTTAAGGCGGAGACGTGGATAAAACATATCAACAAGATATTTGATGTCTTGGGTTGCTCAGGAGCAAAAAGGTTCCTTCGCCACCTTCGTATGTTATGTGCAAAGGCGATTCTTGGTGGAAATCTGTAAAGCGTACCCAACCTGCCGCACTGAAGATGTCTTGGGAGAAGTTTCAAGAACTATTCGACGACAAGTAGTTTCCCAAAAGTATTCGCCATATGAAAGAGGTAGAGTTCATTAAAATGGAGCAAAACAACATGGCCAGGTGTGTCGCGAAAGAAAGCCAATTTTGCCGAAGCTATCCCGGTTTGCATCCCATTTGGTTGATAATGAGGAGAGAATGATGCGAATGTTTCTAAGAGGTTTGAAGCTTAGAGATACGTCAATATCTTATCTCTCATAAAGCTTTTTTGTATTAGGATGTTGTTAATAGGGCTCGATTATTGGAGCGCAATAACGAGTCAACCCAACCAAAGAAGCGGTAAACAAAATGATAATACTAGTGAGGAAGCGATCATCGAAGCGGTGACAACAAGCGTGGAGGAATCAACATGCGAAATGGTAACCACCGGTGGTAATCGGGGCCAAAACAATAAAAATGGACATTTCAAGAAGAGGAGATTCAACAATGATGGAAAGACGTCAGCACCAGCACCCGTTGTGAAGGAAGGAAAACAAACACCTATTATATGCTCCAAATATGGAGGGGAGGGACACATTAGTCTAAACTGTGTGATGCCGTCCAAAGCATGTTATAATTATGGAAGAGAAGGTCACCTAGCTCGATTTTATTGTTCACCGAAGACAAGTTCAGCTAGAATATAGAGGCATCAAAGGCCATCCCAGAAAAGTCAAAGCCGGTAGTGCAAGAGAGAGCGTTTGTTGTGACCTCCCAGAAAGCAAGGAACCCGAACGAGGTCATCACGGGTAAGCTTATCATAAACTCTAGCGAAGATTATACCTTATTTGATACCGGTTCTACCCATTCTTTTATTTCTCTACTTACTTGGCTCAACGTTTAAATTTGACTTGGAGAAATTGGACTTTGACTTATCTGTTGAAACTCCATTGGGAGAAAACCTTCATTACATCCTTTGTTTATAAGTCTTGTTTAGTTCAAATCGGTACCCTCACATTACCTGTCGATCTTATTTCATTGAAAATACTTGCATTTGACGTGATTCTAGGGATTGATTGGTTAACTACTCATCATGCAAAAATTAATTATTTTTGTAAGGTTGTTAGCTTTCATATTCCTAACCAACCTATTATACGAATTCAAGCAACCAACCCATTAAAATCAATCACTATCATCTCAAGCCATAAAACTATGTGTTTATTGAAAAATGGATGTCAAGCTTTCTTAGCTCATGTCACGGATCTAAATAAAAATACGTCAATTTTAAATGATATTTCTATTTTTAATGAATTTCCTGATGTATTCCCTGAAGAACTTCCTGGCCTACCCCTAGAGCGTGAAATTAAATTTTGTATTGACCTTGAACCTGGTACAAAACCTATTTCCAAAGCCCCATATCGAATGGCTCTATTGAACTTGAGGAGTTAAAGACTCAACCGCAAGAATTGTTAGACATCGGTTTTCATTCGTCTCTCAAATCGTATCTTTGGGGTCTCTCTGCATTACATTCGTGAAAAGAAAGATGGGAGTATATAACTTTGTATTGATTATCGGGAGTTGAACCATGTCACCCGTCAAAATAAGTACCCATTGCCACGTATTGATGACTTGTTTTGACCAATTACAAGGAGCCAAATTCTTTTCAAAGATTGATCTCCGATTAGGTTATCACCAATTGAAGATTAGAGCAGGATGACATTCCAAAAGGCTTTTTCGGAACTTCAGACGGGCATTATGAATTCTTAGTCATGTCTTTTGGATTGACTAATGCTCCTGTTGCCTTCATGGATATGATGAACCAAGTATTTAAGGAATATTTGGATCACTTTTTGGTCGTCTTCATTGATGACATCCTTATTTATTCCAAAATCCGTGAAGATCATGAGCAACACTTGAGGCTGATACTCCAAAAGCTTCGTGAGTATAAGCTTTATGCCAAGTTGAAGAAATGCGAGTTCTGGCTTGAGAAAATAGCATTCCTTGGGTACGTGGTGTCAAGTCATGGAATATCATTGACCACCCAAAGAAAGATTGAAGCTATTCAAAATTTGAGGAGCAACCTAAATCGATGATCGAAGACGTAGCTTTCTCGAACATTTGGTTATTATCGGAGATTCGTAGAAGGGTTTTCTCGAATCGCTACTCCCTTAACTCAGCTAACTCGGAAAGATACAAAATTCGGTTGGAGCGAGGAATGTGAGAAGAGTCGATGATGAAGTGAGTGCAAGAAGGTGTTATGCCAGAAGTAAGAATCGATGATGAAGGAATACTTCGAGTCAACTCTAGACTTTTTGTTCCTAACGACCTTGAGTTAAAGTATAAAATCATGATAGAGGCGCACAACACACCGTTTACAATCCATCTTGGGAGTACAAAAATGTATCGTGATCTCCGACATACATTTTGGTGGAGCAATGTGACGCCCCCAAAATAGGTCCATTCCATCCAACCCATTCTGAGTCGCCAAATACATGGTACTGAAATAACTACAACTTTATTATTACAACATATAAAAGCTGTGAGTTTAAATACAATTATTGTCTTTCAGACAATATACATACCTAAATAAATCCCCATCATAATTATTGATACATTATTTTATAAAAATGGTGAGGACTACTAAACAACTCTCTCTAGAACCTTCATTCCATACCCCGACTAAGTACTTTCATTACATTCTCGCCTCCCGAGAAGAAAAATGGAACAAAAAGGAAAAGGGTGAGCTCAACTAGCCCGATAGAAGAATATTATGACTAAGATAATATACAAAAAATTATCATTAGTCTACAACAGGGAAAAATATAATAGAATACAATAGACAACAAGTTTTAAATCAATATTTCATAATGAAATAATAATTCATTAGAAGAGTTAAGTAGAGAATGCAAACTACTATCTTCTATATATGAATTTTAAAGTTCATAGTCTATTTTTATCCACGTAACATCAATCAATATATATACGGGATCAAATATTCATCCTTGCACTACGGGCCGAGGACATTCACCGATTGGTCATGTTCATCTAAACACTGTTCATCTTTTCTGCACTACGGCCAAAGATATTCATCAAGAAATCATTCATCTTTGCACTACCACTGAGCCAAAGATATTCAAGAATATCATCATTTAGATTTGAGGATGATGAAAAATATTTTAAAGGAAACAAATCCGGTGAAACAAAAGAACAAATATTAAGGATTCAGTATTTTAAACAATCCAAGTTCAAAAATACTTCATAAGTAATCGAGTGGAGTAAAATTCAAGAATGATCAAAACATGGATACAATCAAAGCTAGTATCCATAGTAGATATTTTGGACAAAAAAAAGAAATTTCATTTTTGGTGAATAATCGATTAAGTGAATAAGGTCAGATATCGTGAATAGTGCCGTATCGTGAATAAGTAACTCAAACACCAAAAGATAGAAATTTCACAAAAACATCTTCACGCTTTCGTGAATAGTACTCATGAATAAGAAACTCGTGAATATAGTAACTCATGAATAAGTAACTTCGTGAATAGTAACCCCGACATGAAAAAGTTCCAAATTTGATAAAGATTTCTAACCAATATTTGGCATAATGATATTGAAGAAATAATATCATTTTCGAATAAAATAACATCCCTTACCTCGAAAAGACAGATACTTAGTTGAAAACACGGGATATAAGGCTATGACTTGAACTTGCAGACAGTATAGCAATACTCAAAGTATACTCAAAATACTCACAAGAATATGCTCGATAATATAGAGAGAGAAAACTTCAGTTTCTGGTGTGATTTTCAATTCTAACCTAAGCACCCTATTTATAGGAAATTGCTTAGAACACCAAAGCATAAAATTTATTATAATATTAATATATATATTAAGTTTTCTACGCAACCTTTGAATCTGATTTCCAGCCAACTAACACATGTAAAATGAGGCTCACACATCAAAAAAACGTTTTTCTTTTATAAAATAATTAAAACTTCCAAAAATCAATTATTTCGGAACTTCGAAACTTCAATAATTCACAATAAATAGCCCTTTTATCAGAAAATTCGAATCTCGCGAGTTTTTATAGAAAATTCAATTCTCTACAACTTTGCAGAAGAAAGTTTCTCCAAATTCCAAACAGAAAATGACCGAAATCCATAAACGAGCGATTTTTCATGCTATAATCAAATTTCAGTCAATAAATGGGTCCACAGACATGTTTAACATGTTTTAAATATTTATTGCAACAAAAATATTCTTTCTCCTCGTATACTCGTATATCACACATTCATTGTAAAAATATCATCATTATTATATTATTAAAATATAATAATATATTTAAATGAATTATTTTATCAGAAAAAGATAAAATTTTAATTTTCAACAATTGTCACATAAAAAAAAATTTCTCCATCTATATCCACATAAAATCAATATTTTCCTCATCATATGAATCAATAATTAATTATTCACAAATAATATTACTGAGAATCACGATATTAGCAACTGAATAGTTCCGGGAAAGATGGGGCTTTCAATAAGAATCTCTCCTTATTGGCGCCGCAATTAGGTGACCAAACCTCTCCTTAGACGAACTTTCTAGACATTTCCAATAATGTTATCCAATAATATTATTCAGGATAATATGAATTATTGTTCAAGATAATGGAAAATAATGTGTAATGACAATTTATTGAAACAACGGTAATATAAAATATCAATGCGCAATTATTGAATCAATAAAATAAAATCTTTGAGCGATAATTCTCGTAACAATTATTGAGAGTAGTGCCTTCTTTACGTAAGAATCAATAATTGGTGCAATACCAAAGTATCTTCTTGTTCAACAACACGTATTGATAGTGTGTTTAACCACCGGGTATTCCAACAAGATAATAATGAATAAGCACTATGTGTTATTTATAAACAACTTATTCTTGTCGTTTTCTTCCTCCAATCGCTTTCCGTTATGGGGCCCTGCATGCATTTGCGTAAAATGCATACGAATATTCACGATAAAGATACGAATATTCCACGACCAAACGAATATTCCCCGACAATAAAGAATATTTTATAACCACTTGCTTATTCAAAATATTTGCGTATTTTACTCATAACTATCCACATGAATCAAATTAACCCTTACTATTTCAAAATAATAAATAGAGGAAATTTCATTTTTATTTTAAAAAAAAAATTCGGGGTCTTACAAGCAATATGAAGAGAGAGAGATAGCGGGGTTTATCTCAATGTGTCTAACTTATCAACGAGTCAAGGCGGAGCATCAAGTGCCAAAAGGTTCATTGCAAGCACTTGAAATTCCAGAATAGAAGTGGGAGCACATTACCATGGATTTCGTTACTGGTCTTCCCAAGGTTTCTCAAGGCATAGATGCGATTTGGGTCATCGTTAATAGAATATCCTTGATATTTGCGCTTTATCCAGTATCTTTTCATGGAAATATTCTTCTGAGCATTCTTGAATTTTACTCTACAAAGAAGTATCATGTTGACAATTTGGACGTTATTAGTTCTGGATAAATTAATTCGTGAACTTGTTTTATTGAATTCTTATATCATTGTCATCATCCTCGTGTTTATATTTTTTTGAAAGTTATCTCGTGGCTGTAGTGCATAGATGGACTTGGTATGATTATGACCGAGGATTATTCGGTATAATCATGGTAAGTAATATAATAAATGATGTGATAAAAGTCCTCGTTGGCCCGTAATGCATTGATGGACAATTGTTGGCATGATCATGACCATTGATGAATACACGAATGTCCTCTTGGCGTAGTAGTGCATGGATAATTGTGGTCGTGATCTTAAAGAATATCCTTGGTAGTAGTAGTGGGGGTGATTTGATGATGTGGATTATTTATTAAGCTGAGTCTCAGCGATAAAAGTGATGAAAAACCTTTTAAATCATAAAAGATAGTAGATTTTATTCTCTACTTGACTCTTTTAATGGATTGCTTGTTCCGCTGCAGTTAAACTTGATGTCTATTGTATTTTATCAGTTTAACATTGTTGAAGACTAAACTTGATGTCTATTGTACTTGACTATTGTATGGTCAAAAACTGTTTTAAAAATTAGAATCTTTGGGAAATGCTCAAGGAAACCTTCGTACAAGGGAGGCCATGCTTCTAGGTTATGATAGATATCATATGGCCGCGAAATTATCCTTGGTTGACCTAATAGACCCTAAAGAAAAATGAGAAGATTACTATCATATTCTTCCCAATGGTGAGTTTTCTCTTGACATATCATTATCTCTACTGTCTCTAATTGAGAGTTAAATTTTAAATAGACTCCAAGATCATATAGGTAGTGCTGGTAGATATACTCTGCAAGTGGATGAGCACAACCCCGTCTTATGATGACACGAGGTTGTATGTCATTAGACATCTTGTATGATAGTGGCAAAACACCCTTCCAAGTTAAATTCACCACACCTCAACATCTATAGACCACCGATTCTATTCCCTCATTATTCCCCACTCGACCCAAATTTACACTTTTATTACACGAAAGGAGTTGTGAAGCAAAAAGGGTGAGCACAACTAGCTCGATAAAGAATATCATGACTAAAGATAATTAAATTATCAATAGCCTTCATCAATAATAAATCAGAGATTTAGAACATATGGTAAGTGATAAAACTTTTCAACCATAGTTGCAGCGGAACGAGCAATCCATTAGAAGAGTCAAATAAACTATAAAGTCTATTATCTTCTCCATGTTAAAAGTCCACCAACAAAAATTGACCGAAATCCATAAATGAGCGATTTTACAGGCTATAATCAAATTTCAGTCAAGAAATGGGGTCCACCGACACATAAAACATGCTTTAAATATTTTTGGTAACAAAATACTCCTCCTCCACATATACTCATATATCCACATTCATCGTAAAAATATCATCATTAATATATTATTAAAATAATATATTTAATTGAATTATTTTATCAGAAAAAGATAAAATATTAATTTTCAACAATTGTCACATTAAAAATTTTCTCCATCTATATCCTCATAAAATCAATATTTTTCTCATCATATAAATTAATAATTAATTATTCACAAATAATATTCTGAGAAAAACATTATTAATGACAAAAGGAGTTCTAGGAAAGAAGGGGCTTTTCAATAAGAATTTCTCCTTAATGGCGCATATGATTAGGTGACCAAACCTCTCCTTAGATGTGAACTTTCTAGACATTGCCAATAATGTTTTCTAATAATATTATTAGGATAATATGAATTATTGTTTCGATAATGGAAGATCTTGTGTAGTGACAATTATAAAATATCAACGCAAAGCAATCATTGAATCAAAAATAAAATATTGAAGCGATAATTTTTGTAACAATTATTGAGTAGTGCGCCTTTTACGTAAGAATCAATAATTGGTGCAATACTGGTGTCTTCTTGTGCAACAACGCAGTACATCGTGTTTTAACCACGGGTATATTCAACAAGATTGACAATAACAACTACGTAGTTATTTATAAACAACTTATTCTTGTGCGTTTTCTTCCTCCAATCGCTTTCAGTTATGGGGCCCATGAAAAGATCAACTGTCAGATACGAATATTCCCGAATATTCCCGACGAAAACGAATATTCTCAAACAACAATGAATATTTTATAACCACTTGCGTATTTTTGAAAAATTTGCATAATTCACCCATAACTTTAAACTTTTATCAATTTAACCATTTCTTGAATAATAATTATAAGAAAAAATTGAATAATTTTATTTCATAAAATTCGGTCATACAATCTCCCTCCTTATGAAATTTCGTCCCCGAAATTTACGTACACAGTATTTCAAAGAGTTGAGAATACCTTGCTTTCATTTGATTCCATCTTCCCTGTCATCATAATTTCTCCAATGCTCATCTCCGATTATTTCGGATATCATTCTAGAATACGACTTCAAAACAAGGGTTAATTGAACAAATTAACATATCACATAATATCCCGATATTATGGTCGACCAACAAATAAGCTTAGGTAGGACACACTTAGCGAAGGATTTACTCATCTCTCCCTCCTAGTTCTAATCCGATCTCACCGCCAAAGATCATATCCTAAGCTACGATACCAAGCTGTAACTTTAGACACCAACTTGTGTCAAGACCTCACATTGATACCTATCGGTTTGCCGGCATGAGCGGCGTCCCCTACGGAGAGTCCGGCGGTGCATTTCCCATCAACAGAAAGTCACCGGTGAGAGAGGCTCGGGGCTCTTTCTTTATAGCTACGATACTAATCGTGTGACAACCCCAAAATAGGTCCATTCCATCCAACCCATTTTGAGTCGCCAAATACATGGTATGTAAAATAACTACAACTTTATTACAACAATTGTCGTGCAAAATACAACAACACATATCTTTGTGAGTTTGGATACAAATATATACCAATTGTCAGACGTCACAATGACACCTTACATAAAAGGTATGGTCGAAAACTATTTTAAAATTAGAATCTTTGGGAAATGCTCAAGAAACCTTCGTCTGAGGGAGGCCGTGCTTACAGGTTATGATAGATATCATATGGCCACGTAATTATCACCCAATAGACCCCTTAAAGAAAAATGAGAAGATTCTATCATATTCTTCCCAATTGTGAGTTTTCTCTTGACATATCATTATCTCTACATGCTCTAATTGAGAGTTAAATTTTAAATAGACTCCAAGATCATATAGGTAATCTTGGTAGATATATCGTGAAGTGGATGATGACCACAACCACATCTTATGATGACACGAGGTGTGTATGTCATTAGACATTTTGTATGATAGTGGCAAAACACCCTTCCAAGTTAAATTCACCACACCTCAACATCTATAGACCATCGATTCTATTCCTTGTTATTCACCCATTTCGACCAAGTACACTTTTATTACGAAAGGAATTGTGAAGCAAAAGGGTGAAAACCTGACTAACTTCGATAAAGAATATCATGACTAAAGATAATTAAATTATCAATAGCCTTCATCAATAATAAATCGAGATTTAGAACATATGGTAGATGATAAAACTTTTCAACCATAGTTGCGGAACGAAGCAATCCATTAGAAGAGTCGAATAAACTATAAAGTCTATTATCTTCCATGTTAAAAGTCCACCAACAATGTTTTATCCTGTAACATCAATCAACAATTCATGTCCACAATCACATGTATAACTTCATAATCGTAATTGTTGTTTCTAAATTCCTTTTCTCATTCGGGGCGAAGATAATTTTCATCACTTGTCTTTACCGAAATATCAAAGATCATGGTTATACCAAATCACAGTTCTGTTCATAATCATACTAATAAATTCATCTCTGCACTACGGGCCAAAGATATTCATCAACAGATTCATCTTTGCACTACGGGCCAAAGATATTCATCAACAGATTTATCTTTGCACTACGAGCCAAAGATATTCAACAACAGTCATCTTTAGACTACGACCCAAAGATATTCATCAACAATTCATTTTTGCACTACAGCCAAAGATATTCATCAACAATTCATCTTTGCACAATGAGCCAAAGATATTCCTCAATGCATTCATATTTGCATTACAGCCAAATATATTAATATCTCAAAGAAATATATAATCATTTTAGAATTTATATAAACAATAATTATAACCATGTTGATCAATTCACCTTTTTGACTTAAGCTAAAGATATTCAATTATAAATTCAATGGTCGTGATCATACCAAATCCACAATTTAACTTTTCACTCATGGCCAAAGAGAACCCTAGTCATGATCATACCAATAATCTACCCATCTTTACACTCCGGTGAAAGAGAATTTCAACATCGAGGGGTTATAAAATGTTATATAAAAATAATATAATCAACATATAGATTTAATCTCAAGAAGTAAGATTCATAAATCAATGATTTCATAACAACTTAATCAAAATGTTATAAATCACTTAATAATCTCATAATCTAATATTATTAATACTACCACAATATTTTAGTCATTTCTTAAACTTATAAACAATTTATTTTAATTGTTTACACTTTACTAATAAATGCATTTAATCATCTTAAAATGCCAAACTCATAAGATTTCATCATCAATAACCAAAACCCTTATCAAAAATCTGCATATACCTCATATATGATTCTCAAGCCATAAAATCCTATTTTCTAATTTTTTTACTTCACAAAACATATTTAATTCATTTACTCATAACTAGAACATTTTCATGAAAAATATCAAATCAGTTCCAAAAATATTTCTTTTCTGAGATTTAGAAGAATATAGTCCCATATTGAATATATATTTTTCTCAAAATTTTTAAAATTCATTTACTATTTTTCACATGGCCAAAACCACCGAATATTCAGATATTTATCATAAATTATACTTTTATCCAAAAATTTTGAAATTCACAGGGTATACTGATATTATATAGATGTACTCCCAATAAAAATTTTATCAATTTTGGAGTTAACCACAAGAAGTTGTAAGGGTTTTCTTTTAAAATAGTCTTTCCTCATAAAATTCATAACTCTTAATCTATACATCCAAAAATCGCCATTTTTGGACACAATCAACAAAACTCATCAAATTATCATTTCAAATTTTTACAGAATTTTTGAAGGTTCAGAAGAATTTGAAATAATAACCCTTAAAATCCCTTATTATCCCTTACATCAAAAAGCGATACTTACGACTAGAATAACGCCGAATCTAAGCGAACTTGCACCGATATAGCAATACTCAAAGTATACTCAAAATACTCACAAGAATAATTTCGATAATATATAGAGAGAAAACTTGATTTACGGTGTGATTTTCAATTATAACCTAAACACCTATTTATAGGAAATTCTTAGAACACCAAAGCAGAAAATTTATTAAAATATTAATATATATATATATATATATATAATCTTCACACACCTAGCATCAACCAATTTCAAAGCAACTAAGCATGTGTTAAAGATGCCCACACATTAAAAAAAACGTTTTTCTCAATTAATTAATTTAAAACTCCAAAAAAAAAATAATAATTAATTAATCCAGAACTTCAATAATTCACAATAAATAGCCCTTTTGTCAGAAAATTTGAATCTGGCGAGTTTTTATAGGAAATTCAATTCTCTACAACTTTGTAGAAGAAAGTTTTTCCAAATTCCAAACAAAAATTGTTGAAATCCATAAATGAAGAAGCGATTTACGTTTATAATCAAATTTCGGTCAAGAAATGGGGTCCACAAACACATAAAACATGCTTTAAATATTTTTGGTAACAAAATACTCCTCCTCCACATATACTCATATATCCCACATTCATCGTAAAAATATCATCATTAATATGTTATTAAAATAATATATTTAATTGAATTATTTTATCGAGAAAAAGATAAAATATTAATTTTCAACAATTGTCACATTAAAATTTTCTCCATCTATATCCTCATAAAATCAATATTTTTCTCATCATATAAATTAATAATTAATTATTCACAAATAATATTACGAAACACATTATTGATAAACGAGCAGGTTCAGTGAAAGAGGGGCTTTTCAATAAGAATTTCTCCTTAATGGTATGCAATTAGGTGACCAAACCTCTCCTTAGACGTAACTTTCTAGACATTGCCAATAATGTTTTTAATAATATTATTCAGGATAATATGAATTATTGTTTCGATAATGGAAGATCTTTGTGTAGTGACAATTATAAAATATCAACGCAAAGAATCATTGAATCAAAAATAAAATATTGAGCGGTAATTATTGTAACAATTATTGAGTAGTAAAGCCTTCTACGTAAGAATCAATAATTGGTGCAATCTGGTGCTTTCTTTGTGCAACAACGCGCGTATTCGTGTTTTAACCAACCGGGTATTCCAATAAAGATTGACAATAACAACTACGCCTGTTATTTATAAACAACTTATTCTTGTCGTTTTCTTCCTCCAATCGCTTTCCAGTTATGGGGCCCACAAAAGATCGCTTAGCCGTCAGTAAATACGAATATTCCCGAATATTCACGACCAAACGAATATTCTAAAACAACAATGAATATTTTATAACCACTTGCGTATTTTTGAAAAATTTGCATAATTCACCCATAACTTTAAACTTTTATCAATTTAACCATTTACTGAATAATAATTATAAGAAAAAATTGAATAATTTTATTTCATAAAATTCGAGGTCTTACACGTGGAATGTTCTCGCCACCATATATGCAAAACCTTCCCGTGGCCGTATCAAACATGTGAAAAATCAGTTGAAGAATCTCACCAAAGGTACCTTGAGCATCACGGATTTTGTCTATTCTATCAAAGCAAGATCCGATGAACTCGCTGTCCTCGGTGCTCCCATGGACACTGAAGATCTTACTGAAAGAATTTTGGATGGTTTAGATGATGACTATAAGGAGCTTGTCCGAGCCGTCCAAGCTCGAGATGTTGCTATCTCCTTCGATAAGCTTCATGAGAAGCTTCTCTTGTTTGAAGCGTCGCTTCAAACCCAGTCGCGTTCCTCTATTCTTGGACCTATTACTGCCAATCCCATGACTCGGACCTCCAACAACAATAACTGGCGACCCTCCAAAAAAAACTGGCGACCCTCGTTCTCTCCTATGGGGAACAATTATCGTCCATCATCCAACACCAACTTTCGGTCTGCCATGCCCAACACAAACCAGGCCAGGAACAGTCGACCACCTGCATGTCCCTATTTGGGACATTGCCAAATTTGTGGAACTCAGGGACACACTGCTAAACGATGTCCTTCATTTCATTTGGTGCCAGTTCAAGGTTCTAACAATACCAACTCTTCTTATGACATGACACCATCATGGCATCCCCAAGCTAATTTTAATTCTCATACCCCATCCACCAATGCACCGTGGTTACTGGATAGTGGAGCATCCCATCACGTCACTGTGAACCTGGATAATCTTTTCCTTCATAAGCCTTACACTGGTCACGATGATGTTATGATCGGTGATGGTACCAACCTACCCATAAGTCATACTAGTTCCGTATTTCTCACTACACCCACCTCTTCCTTTCACTTAAAAGATGTTTTGTGTGTTCTAAAAATGCAAAAAATTTAATTTCCATCCGCCTCTAGCCTCTCAACCACCTCTACCACCACCCCCACCTCCACAAAATCCCCAACACTCCATGATCACTCGGTCCAGAAATAATATCAAGAAACCCGTCCAAAAACTCACCCTTCACACCATTACATCAGCCAACTCCCAAACCGAACCTTCCACCACTTTTTAGGCCCTCAAAGATCTCAACTGGCGTAAAGCTATGTCTGAGGAATGTGATGCTCTTGTTCGCAATGGCACGTGGGAACTTGTTCCACTTGATGGTATCACAAACATTGTGGGATGCAGGTGGGTTTATCGCATCAAAAGAAACTCTAATGGTTCCATTCAAAGGTTTAAAGCACGTCTTGTTGCTAAAGGCTTTCATCAACATCCTGGAGTGGACTATCATGTAACCTTCAGTCCCGTTGTTAAACCAACAACTGTTCGTTTGATGCTTAGTCTTGCTGCCAGCCGAGGCTGGTCTCTTAAACAGTTGGACGTCAATAATACCTTCCTTCAAGGTCGCCTCTCTGAAACAGTGTACATGGCGCAACCACCTGGGTTTGTTGATCGTGACAATCCCTCCTTTGTATGTAAACTCCACAAAGCCATTTATGGGCTTAAACAAGCTCCCCGGGCCTGGTACTATGAACTGCGCTAATTTTTGTTGGCTTCTGGGTTCCGCAATTCCTACTCTGATACTTCTTTGTTTATTCTTAACAGTGGTCAACATGTTTTATATTTATTGGTTTATGTGGATGACATAATTGTCACAGGAAGCAGCAATGATATTCTCTCACAATTTATTTCCAGCCTTGCCAAACGTTTCTCCCTTAAAGATCTTGGTGATTTGTCCTACTTCTTGGGTGTTGAAGTCCTTTTTCACAAGCATGGACTTTTACTCTCTCAACGCAGGTACATCAATGACCTCCTCACTCGCCTGAACATGCTGGAAGCCAAACCAGTCCTCACGCTTATAACCAAGCACTGCCTCTGCTGTTTCCTTATTGTCTGGCTCGCCTCTACCCGATCCAACTATTTATCATGAAGTTGTAGGGAGTCTTCAATATCTCTCTCTTACAAGACCGGATGTGTCCTTTGCTGTGAACAAACTGTCTCAGTTCATGCATAAACCAACTGATGTACACTGGACTCTCGTCAAGCGCATCCTGCGTTATCTTCTTGGTACGCTCAACAAGGGCCTTCTTCTGCGTCGTGACTCCTCCTATTCTCTTCATGCTTTTGCAGACAAGCTTCATGCCTTTTCAGATGCTGATTGGGCTGGCAACAAGGATGATTATTCCTCCACCAGTGTCTATCTAGTCTATCTTGGGAGTAATTTAATTTCTTGGAGTTCGAAGAAACAACAGACCATTGCCAGGTCCTCAACAGAGGCTGAATATCGTTCAGTTGCAGCCACTGCTGCTGAGCTAAGTTGGGTATGTTCGCTGATTAAAGAACTTGGCGTTACTCTTCCCTCTTCTCCTATGATCTATTGTGACAATATAGGGGCCACTCAGTTAAGTTCCAATCCAATTTTTCATTCTCGTATGAAGCATGTTGCAGTGAATTATCACTTTATTCGTGATTAAGTTCAATCTGGTCAGCTTCGCGTTGCTCATGTTTCTTCTGCTGATCAACTCGCTGATCTTCTAACCAAACCACTATCCACCTCTCAATTTCAACTGTTTCGTGACAAGATTGGCCTTTCTGATCGTGGCCTATCTTGAAGGGGCATGTTAGCCAATGTATTTCCGTGTGTAGTTGTAACAATTTCCGTGTGTAGTTATAACAGATAGTTTAGGACTTTGTTATAGTTTGAGATGATAAGTTCTCTGTTTGTAATCTCTTAGGACTTGTTCTCCCTGCTAAATAGAAGGAACCAGTTAGTATTTGTAATTATTTATATGCCTTCTATTAATGAAATTAGTAAGCAATTCTCTTTCAAATCTTCAGCTCTATCAGAACAACCATTATCATGGTAAAGGAAGAAATCTGGAGTTTGATTTGGTTTTATCATTTTTAGAGTATAGATTTTAATCCAAGTATAGAAGTGGGTATTATGATGTTCCCCTTTTTTGAGATATTAAATGACATCATAAATGATAATAAATTATTTGAAATTTAATAAAGAATAAATTGTGGGATAAGATAGCCTCTAATGATGTTAAATTTTTACAAATAATAATATCTCATATATTCATCATTTGTACAAACAAATATAATTATAAAGTATTAATTTATCAACACTTAAAATTAGTATTTTTTTTTTAATTTTTGATAAAAACAGAAATTTCCATACCAAATATATATATTATATACAACAACACTAATACAAAACATACATAGGAGCAAATAAAAAATACAAATAGATGTAATTGTAAAATATTTATGTTTAATTTTTTTGTTCGCATTAAAATTATAAAATGAGCAAACAGTTCGGGCTTGATTCGTACTCGTTCGACTAAAAGTTCGATTTGAACTCACTTTAAAATATAAATGATTCAAATATGAACAAATTTTAAAGTTTGATAAATTACTCGAATCTACTCAAATTATAATTTTTTAGTGATATTCAAATTGTATTCGTTCGAAAAGTTTAAACTGTTCGAACTCGATTCGAGATCGATCTGATAATTAAACGAACCTCAATTAAATTTTATTTTATACTCAATAAATCTTATGAACTAAATCTGAAAAACTAAATACTTACTCTACTTGTTTCATTTATACCCTATTTCAATATTTACCACGCTTACCAGTAAAAATATTTCAATATATATAGATAGAGAGATTCAGAGAAAGGAGATGCTCCGTAGAAAGAAAAAAAATAGTGAAGTGATTTCACTTAAACTAATAATTCATTCATCAAACACCATGTATTTACCGGCAACTACTCTTTGCTTCTACCTTCTCTCTCTAACCCTTTTCTCAACATCACCTGCAGTCGGCGACGACTCGCCAACAGCGTACGAAGTGCTGCAGGAATACAACTTTCCGGTGGGTCTCCTTCCGAAGGGAGTGATCAAGTACGAGCTGGACAGAAGCAGCGGAAAATTCAAGGTGTATTTGAACGGATCGTGCGAGTTTTGGATCGATGACTATAAGCTAAAGTACAAGTCAACGATTACAGGGGTAATATCGAAAAACGAGCTCAAGAACTTGAAGGGTATTAGCGTAAAAGTGCTATTTGTGTGGTTGAACATCGGAGAGGTGAGCCGTGAGGGCGGTGATCTGGAATTCTCTGTGGGTATTTTGTCAGCTGACTTTGAGATTGACAATTTTGTGGATAGCCCACAATGTGGTTGTGGGTTCGATTGTAACAATGCTGCTGTTGCTGTTGGTGTTGGAGATCAGAGGAAAGAGAAAGATGGGGAATGGTATTTGAATCGTTTTTTGTTTTCTTATTGATTAGCAAGTGGTGGGCGGCGGTTGGGTGTAATTTTGGTGAGTTAATTAAGGGAATGGAAAATGATCTATGGTGTGTAGCCCATGATATCAGCTAAAATAATTGATAACTATTGCCCAAAGTCTTGTTGATCCCTTCCTCTCTCTTAATATTCTGTACAAAGATGAAAGACCTCTTTCTTTCAACTCCAAAGTAGGTGGAATTTTAAGAAAATATTTTAAACTTATATGTCAAATTTAGCAGCTTGTTTTTAATCAACAATTAGTTGTTTAAAACGAATTGTGACAAACATGGTCCATGCATTTATCTTAAACACATCCTTCAATTAAAAAAGTTAAATTACCAAACTAATTTAACTTTCTTGTGCCTTCAATTATTCTTTAATTATATGAATATGTATGTATAAAACTATAAAATAAATATTTGAGAAGAATAAACTTGAGAAGGAGTCCGGATATGTTACGTAACATGTTAACACTTTAATTTCTCGTAAGAAATGACTTTCACGTGATTTCCTTCCCACTTAAGCAACCAAACAAACTCCGCCGTCAATCTACAATGTCTAAAATCATCATCATCCTCAGTCTCCCTTTCCTCTGTTTTTCATTCTTGACAGTTCCACCACCAATCTCCGCCGCAGACGGCGGCGAATCTCTCACAGCCTATGACCTCCTCAAGTCGTTTGGATTTCCGGTGGGTCTCCTCCCAAAGGGCGTAAAGGGGTATGATCTCGACAGAGCCAGCGGAAAATTTAGTCTTTATTTGAACGGGTCATGCAGTTTCTCGCTGGAAGGATCATATCAAATTAAATACAAAACCACAATCAGTGGGTATATTGAGAAAGACAAGCTCACGAATCTCTTTGGCTCAACATTGTCGAGGTTGATCGGAGCGATGACGAACTCGAATTTTCCGTCGGTATTGCTTCTGCCAACTTCCCGATTGATAATTTCGATGTTTGTCCGCAGTGTGGGTGTGGATTGAATTGCAGTTCTAATATAAACAAGGGCAAGTAAGGAAGATGAAAACAAACCATTTTGTTTCTTCAGTTTAGGGCTTTAAAAAATTTACTTGAATGTGAATTTTGTGTTTTGTTAATTTTTATTTTGGTTTAAATTGACAATGGCGTTGACTTTTTATTTGAATGTTGACTTTTTCCTTTTCATCGGGTCTAATTTTATGTGTATCGTCATTGCTTTTCGCTTGCATACTGCTTGGCATGGAATTATGTATTTGCTATATGTGCATAGATGAAGGCATAAATACCTACCTTGGACATAAATTCTATGGTATGTATTACGAGAGGATTGAGTTTAGTATCTAATTGTAATGTGTGATTGAAATATTGAATCTTTGATGCAAATGTTAATTTTGTTTTAAGTTGGATTACATGTAAAGCTGGGTAGATTTTTACATGAGATGGGGGAACAAGGGATTTTGGGAAGAGACCCTTTTATGGTTTGTAGGATTTTGAAGAATACCATCCGGGTAATTTTAGTAGTCTTATCAACTTTTGTTCCTCCTTACCCAAAATGCCGTTGGTTTATTGATTTACTAGGCTTTTTAGTATTATTTCTGTTTGTGATTCTATGTCATTGAACCTCTTCCATGCAACTTCTATACTGGTGTTGCACTTCCTGTGTTACTTAATTGTATGATTAACTCACTTACCTGATACCTTTGTTTACCCAAAAGTGTCACTGATCTTAAGGGATGGGTGTCAGGTCATTAAGAATTTGACTAATTACTGTATGTAATTTGTGCAGTATTTTTAACTTTGAGATAAATAAGTAGAAAAACTTTGGGTTGAATCTCTATGACGTGACAAAGCAAGGTAAATATCTGGCGTTGACCAATCTAGACTGTCTGAAAAAGAAGATACAACCATCTAAAGCTTGATTGAACATACTAATATAAAGTTTGATGATCATGAGACTACTTTCTTTTGTGAGAAAGTTGTGGATTCGATTGACTTTGGCAAGATACTTGTGCTAATTGCATCAAGGTAAAGGCTTGGTGTAAAACTAGTCTCCATATACAACAAAAATAATCTAGAATCAAATAATCCTTTGTCGTTGAGACTCACTTAAGCTTTTTGACCTGTGACGCTGAAGTTGAAATCTCCTGGCTTATAGGTCATAGGTGCCAAGAAGAATTAATGTCTTGAAGCTAGAGTTTGCTTACTTCCTTATAGGGAATATATTTGCTGGAAATATTAAAGAGATATAGAATGGCATTCTACAAACAAGGTTGGCCATTTCTCATAAAGATCATATTTGTTGCAAATTTGAAGAAGTCCATGCTAATAAAAAGAATGACAATCTACCACATCAAATTTGATGGGTAAGGCATTGTATCGAAGTGACAGTTGAAATCTCCAGAGTTCAAATATTTGGAATAGTGTCCTAAGGGTTATCATGTCAGATTGGTAGAAACAGTTTAGAGTAAACTCCTTTTGGATCATATTTCATGGAGCTGCGAGTAGCATCGTGTGCTGAATGAACTACTTTATTTCATCCTGTAAAATGGCAGTTGCAAGCGTAACAAATCAAGGATTGAGATTTGACAGTTTATGCTAATCGCTAGGCTATCAGTGTCATATGCAGAGCACTAGGATTATTTGTTCTTGTGGAATAAAAAGAAGCTACTTCTTTACTGTTGATTGAACCCAGGGGGGATTTAGTTCACTTTAAAGATGTGAAGAGGGATTGAACTGTTTGAAACTTGCAATAGGTCTTCCTTATTTTTTTCTTTTTGGTTGTGGGAAATCTGGAAAAACCTCAGGGAATGAACCAGTGCCCAGAGGCAGGCCCAAGTTACGGTAGAAAAAGCTCCATTTAGCAACTTAGGTAGTCTAAAAATTTAATCACTAGGACCAGAGGCAAGGTTGGAGAGCTAGCAGGAGACAAGGAAACCAAAAATGACAAGATTCGAGACACGAGGTAGCTTCTATATATTTGTGGATAATATTTGGTAGCTAGCTTAGATGGGGTTGAATAGTTTCAAGCCTGGGGCTGTGACTTTACAGTAGAGGATCAAACCATGAAGTCCACCGTTTTGTTGGCTGATCTTTTCACCCATACAAATTGGACCATTCTTGCAGAATCCCAGAGATGTCTTAACAAATCATAGTCATTCATATATTGCCATGTTCTGAGTCGGGCAAAAGTGGGGTTTGGGTTTTGCTGTCTAATATGGTTATTTCAGGTGGCACTACATTGTTGCAATTATTAATAATGTTGAGACAAAATTCAGTGAAACTGCAACTTAATATTTTTATAGTATGTTAAGTTCTTTATTTAAATAGTCTCAGAGATATGATGGGTGGGTGTTACCTGAATACAATCAAGTGATACGAGGGAGGGAATATAAACATCATACAATGATTGTTAATGTTTTTTAGTTAATTTTTATTAGACAGTTTAGTTCACAGATGGAACAATGTCATGTTCTGTGGTATGTGTATTGTTAGGCATGGCATGCTGCATGTTATATGCGTTGAGTTTGTTTATGTTTCTGTATTTGCAGAAAACGACTCGTAGCATTTGGAATTCTTAGTATGGATTTTGATGCCAAATAGATTCATTTAATATGTGTCCCAAAAACAAAGGCCGGCCTGGCCTCTCTCTTGTGGATGTAGTTTGAGAGGAATCCTAATGTGTTTTATGGTCTATCTTGGGATTTTGGAACAGTCACAACCATTCATAGTAGTGGTACACAAAAGGTAGGCATATCTCACTTCTTCAAATCTTATATACTACTACTAAATTGACTGACCAACTAAGTTACATTACATAAATTGTTGACAGCCTAATCCAAGTTGACTGACCAACTAAGTTTACATGCACAACTTCATATATTAGTTTGAACTCCAATTTCCTTTTTTAAACTTTCTTTTATACCTTAATTATTTTGTGACCGACTTTTGGGGTTTAATATAAAATATCAGCTCTGCAAGTTGCAAGAGTATTATTATCTCCAATAATGAAGGTAGAATAAAGTTGTCTCGTCTCCGTCACGTATAATTGAATGTGTGTGGAGCATATTTAAAAATACATTTACTTGATTTATATACTGAGAAAACAAACATTGTATGTCTGTTGTTACTATACAGAACTTAATTTAGGGTGTAAAATTGAATTGAACGGAGAATTATTCGGATTCGAATCATACTTGAATTATTCAGATTCAAATTGTATTTAAAAAACTCTACTCTAATTCGATTCAAATATTTATTACTCGAATTCGATCCGAGTAAATATAAAATCACAATTAAAATTAAAAACAAAATAAAAAAATAATAACTAATTATCCTTATTTTATTTAATTTTATATATATTATAAGAGAATGTATGGAGTATTTACTCGAATATGTATCGAATCACAATCGAGAATTCGAGTAGTTTGAATCCTAAACGAGTTGAGTATAACATTGCTCAAATTCTACTCGTATTTTTATTCGAACTACTTTTTCTGCTCAAATTTGGATCATATTATTAACAAATTCCAGTATCACCTGTATTTTTTCAAATCGATCCCGAACAATTTTATTGAATTTACAACCTTAAACTTGGTCTTAGTTCGGTGTATCCTATCCGCCGCACTAATAGTCCAAAATATCATCTTCATAGCCGACTGTGTATTACACAACTGTGTACATATATTTTTCTCATATATATATATATATATATATATATATATATATATATATATATATATATATATATATGTGTGTGTGTGTGTGTGTAAATTTTGGATTAGGTTATCATGAAGTTAATTTTATATTAAGATGGTTAATTGACCAATGCAATGTTGACATGTAAAGAAATATCACCTCTCAACCTGTATGTCGATATTATATTGATCAATTGACTAAAGTTAAGTACATCCTAACCTCTTACCATCAATTCCTATACCGTCTTGTTTGGCACTTATCCTTTTCCCTTCTTTTTTTCTTTTAGATTATCTTCCTTTCTCTTCCTTTCCATTTTCCAAATTCAAAGAAAGAACGCATCATGTGAGCCTTCCATGGTTTTTTGCCTGATGGAAGGTCAGGAATCTTTATGTTATTTTAACCAAGTTCGGTGGACTACACTTTAACGGTTTAACCTAAACCACACACTATATTTTTTACAAAAAGTCTAGAGCGACCGGTTTGGCGACCGTTTGATTTTTTTTTTAGATGTCTCCCAAATAATTTATAAGATTTATTGGAATTATAATTTTTATAAAAAAAAATATTTTAAATATCATTTGAATACATGTAAAAAATATATTTGTTATAATAAATCTTATAAATTATTTGAGAGATATTAAAAAAAAAAAAAAAAAAAATCAAACGGTCGCCAAACCGGTCGCCATGTCCTGTCGCCTCAGAATTATTCTATTTTTTAAAGAGAAATAATACTATTTATTATATACATAAAATATTAAAAATTAAAATTTATTTTATTGTTCTAATTAATTATTTTTTTACAAATGTTAGGTAATGATTTTGAGAATGATGTGTGGGAGTAGTCAGTAGATTATAGACAGACCACAATTAATCATGTATGTCCACCAGCAAAGCCTTACTAAAAAAACATTAGTCTACTGACGTAGCATTTTATTTTATTAAATTAAGATGCTGCCCATTAATATAACGTGACATTGTTATTACTTTAAAGTAAGCAGCATCAAAGGTTCTACTCATACTTTATTTCAAAATACTCCGGGCCATGAATAATCAGAATAGAATAGAATTTTTCAACTTGAATTCAACTGCAATCTTCATTAATACTTTACAAGTGCCATTAGGAATAAAATTTTCTGACTCTTTTAATTTTTCTTCTCTTAAAAAAATTAAATAAAAAAAATCTCGTCTGTAATCAAAGTTGTACAATGAACAATTCAGACTCTTAATACTCGCTCAACTTAAAATATAAATGATTTAAATATGATCAAATTTTAAAATTCGATAAATTACTCCAACCTCCTTAAATTGTAATTTTTTATTAATAATCGGATCATATTCGTTCAAAAAGGCTTGTTTTATACACGATAAATTTTATGAATCAAATTTAAATAATAATTCAATACTCACTCGACTCAATTCATTTATTTAATTTATTCTTTTCTGGGTGGAAAAAAATCTGACGCAAACAATTAGGTTAACTAATTTTACTTTTCTGTACCCGAGTGTTCAATATATAATACACACGTTTGGTTGCTTTTGGTCAATTAGGCAAGTTGTTCTATTTTGTAGGGAAAGGAAATTCAAAGTCTTATTTTCCTTTCTCTTTACAACATCGTATGCAGGTAAATTACTGTCTCCAAAAGTGGTATGATTCGTTTAAACCTTAAATGTGCATATAGATAAACAACACCAACCGAATATATATAGCATTTTGTTTGATCATGTATGTAAAGGAGGAACCTTAAAAATAAGGATAGAAGCACAAATATGTAATTAACCCAATATACTAGTAATGTTATTTCTGAATTGATAGGTACCAAAAATGAAATGACAATACCAGACAATAATTCTTTAAAGAACATGGAAAATTTAAAGCCCAAATAATCTTCAGTCTCAATAGAGCCGAGACATGCAAGCTTGAGATATTCTAGTGCCTCCTAGTTTTTTGCTTCAAGAGCATCTCCCGCAGCTCAGCCGCATCAACCTCATTAGCATGACTCTCCGGTCGGTAGTAACCGGTGACGGGATCTGGCACCCACGAATTAGACTTGGACGCCGCCTCTTCACCTCCTTTCTTCGACATCACTCCGCCCCTTGCACCTCCTCCTACTGCACCAGCTTGAGAAGCATATCCCCTCCTGTTTCACATACAAATAAATCTCAGAAAATAAATCATGCTTATTCTTTTATTTTTTATTAAAAAAAACTAAAAATCATAGATTAAGAAGAAGAAAAAAAGGCAGAGTACGTACCGGCTAGCAATAGAGATTTGTTCAGCGACAAAAGCAGAGACAAGTTTAGCGGAAGAGAGAGATGGAGCCATTTTTAAGCTTGATTAATCGACAAATTGGAGCGACGCTACTGCAGAAGAAATTAAGAAAACTTTTTATCCTGCAGCGGCGAAGAAAGGAAAAAGGTGTAATTCTCTCTCTTGTTATTAGGGTTTTGAAAAGAGGGAGATGGTCTGACTCTATCTAATACGAGGGGGGTTACGGGGTTTTATATAGACGGGAGAGAATGAAGGAGAGAGGATACTTCTTTTTTTTTTTCTCTCTCCTCTCTTGAAGCCAGACACTAGGGGATATTATTGGGGGCCGCGTCAATATTTCGTTGCCAACTGGCGGTTAGCCACATACTAATACTACTACTATATATTTTTATTCCAGGTGTAAATAGGAGTAAATATCTTTAATAGTTGTCGTGAGTTCACACGTCAATTGCCGGGTCAATGACATTCACCGCCCAATATGATCGGACGGACATTAGTTTTAACACGTGTCAGTTAAACACTGGAAGTGTGAGGGCGGCGCGGCGGAGGTTCTGTTCTTTTTCGTATTGGATTCCAGGAATCTAGACCTCTATGACCACTCGCTCATTGGAAGGATGAAAGTTACGTACTACTACTTCTTAGAATAGCAAGGTCCCAGCTAAGTCAATGATCAAAAGTCGTAAACAACCCTCCCACAAAACATGTTGCCTCTCTTCTTCCTATTAATTTCTTTTTATCCCTCTTGGTTTCAATTTTTGTGGTGGTGTTTTTATAAACTTCACAAATTTTATTTGTAATGGTATTTATATTATTCCTATATTGTAAAGAGCAAATACTTTGATATAAAAACTTATATTATTTGTTCCTTTTTAAGATAAAGTAAGAATATTTAAAAATAAAATTAATGCTTTGTCCGATGACCAAAATGATTATAAAATCCCGCTTTTAAAATTTATTACTTTAGAAAAAATGAAAGAGAATTGAGTTAAGTATGAAAAAGATGTATGAGAAATTAAATCATTAATGCTTCTTTCAAATATACAAATAACAATTAAAAATTAATAAATTTTACTATAAATAAAAAGGAACAAATGAGGGTCATGCATTAATTGTTAAATGTTAAGCTTGATATACAAGACTTAATTCAAAAAAAATTATTAGCAGATTTAGATTAAGCAGCACTATCGACACAAATTTTACATAAAAAAAAATGAAAAGAATACAAACATCATTACATCAAAGAAAAAAAAACAAGTTCACACTTGATAAAAATAAAACACGATACTTATGGAAATTATTATAGTAATTGTCTTCTAAATACATCTTACTTTAGTTGCTTTTAATAGATTTCATCTCAATTTGATGAGGGTAATTAGTATGGAATTAACTTTGGTCAATTGATCAATATAGCGCAGATTCATAGGTGATCTCTCCTTGTTGCGTATTAATACTGTATTGGTCAATTAACTAACTTATCATAAAATTAATTTTATAGTAACCGGATATCAATTGACCAAAGACAAAATATGAAACTAACCCTCCTTATTAAGATATTCAAAAAATAAGGAGCTCCATTAAAATTAAATGTGAGCGAGGAGTAATAGAATATTGACACACATACAACCTCATATGCGTGTCAGTATTCTATTGATAAATTGACCAACTTACCCCAAAATAAACACTTCCCCAAAGATAGCCGATTATAAAGCAAATGGTTTTTGGAATCCACGACACGCGGAAATAAATACCAGCAATAGAAATCTGATGATTCTGCAAGCTGAGACTTCAAAATGCCAATGTTTTTTTATGGCACACATCTTCAGCAATCGTCACACTATATCAGCTCCACTTATTTAAAGTTTTCTTTTGACTTTTTTTTATGTTTCGAAACTAGAGATATTTTTAGATATAAATATATATTATGATTTTTTAAAATATAATATTCAAACTAAATTTATGTTATTTTTAAAATTTAAATAAAAATATATTAAATTTAAAATTAAAAATTGAATAAGTAAATTTAAAAGTTAAAATGTGTGATCGAGTATTACGACTCTATATTAGCTCTTAAGCCCAAGAAATATTTAACTCCGACTCTTGCATACAACCAAAGAGCCGCATCTATTCATAATGTAAATTAAGTTGGCCAATTTGCTAATCTCCTATATAAAATATAAAGCTAGCACATGGCTTTTCATTGATGTATAGGGTTAGGGTTAGGGTTGGGGTGGGAGAAAATAATGAGTGAACTGGTCCATCCATGTAGCTAAATTTTTGCTAATAGGGGACAATTGGGGATAAACCAAAACAAATTTTTCATCGGGGGTACAAGGTAAATAAAGTTGACCTTTAATTTTGAGGCCCTTAATATAAATTAATTCTCATTTTAAGATTTTGAAGGAGGTGGAGGAGAACAATATTATGGAGGGTTATGTACGTCTAGAATTTTAGTTTGGAATTCAAAGTTTGGTCCGACTCAACGGAAATATGAGATTTAGGGGTAGTAGTGGAGGGTTGAGACCAAAATTAAATATACACTTTTAACTTTATTTGGTCAATTTGTTAAATTTTAAAATATAAAATTAATAAGAAAAATATTTTTTAGTAAAATAAAGTACACTTGTTATAAACTAATTAAAAAGTATACTTTTTATTTTCAAAAATTAAACAAATTCATATTAAATTTATTAATTCTAAATTTTTTAAATAGATTTTAAAGCTAATTTTGGAATCGAGATAGTAGTCTGTAAGCCTAAGATGGTATTTCCCTTGCGGTAAAGGCGTCGTCTCTCCCTCTCTTCGTTCGTCCAAGACTGCAGTCGTTCGTTACGCTCACTCCGCTTGCTTGTCGATGAATCAAAAGAGTTCCGAGCTTACCTGATTGATAGGCCTTTGTTGAACAAAGAGCGAACGGACGGCAAGTGACTTTGATCTCACGCGGGCCTATACTTCGGCTAGTCATAAGGGAGCTGGGGTGAAGGCCCGGCTCCAAGTTGTTCAAGAATAGTGGCGTTGAGTTTCTCGACCCTTTGCCTTAGGATTAGTTAGTTCTATTTCTCGATGGGGGGACTTATCGGTTTAGGAAGTTCAGTTGTTAATGCGCACGCATATGATTCTTTCGAGATTGAATAGTCGGAGGCGGAGACGGAAAACTATTGAGTTTGTCTGAATATCTCTTAATTTATGCATTTGATTCGATCAAAGACAAATTTTGTTAGGTAAATTTTTTTTGCCTCTTAATCGTTAAAATAGAAACTCAAATCTTAACTATTAAGAGTTGTCTCTTAATAGTTTATTAAAAATTTATGAAGAAAAATAGCCTCAATAAATATTATGCTCCTCCGATTTCAAATTTTAAGATCATTTCAATAAAATTTTTAAATAACTCAAAAGATTAAAATGATAAAATAGTGTAATTCAAATATTTTACACTTTTTAATTATCAAATAATTTTTTAGATTCATATCTTATTTCATTCAGATGATTCAGATCTCAATTATTCAACACCACTTAAGTCTGTCAATGCGTCTAGCCAGTCCAGTGCTACTCGACCAGAGTTTTCCCACCTTTCCGTATTACATCTATATGACTATATCTCTCATAAGACTTTATATATAAGGGACCATTTGAGCTGCAGATTGTAATGTTCCTAGAGAGACATATTTCGAAAAGCCCAAATACTACCATTGAAGTCCATAATAAGAAAGGAGAGAGAAAGCCCAATGATTGTTTTCGTTGAGTTAGCAGTAACCAATAAAATTCGGTCCATACAGAAAGGCCCAATAAAAGCGAAAGCTTTGCCTAGTGTGAAAGAGGAAGAATTAGCTGGCGGAACTCCAGTTTCAAGCTTCTGCTAGTTTGGTAGTACAATTTAGCTTCCAGAGAAATAGGAGAGACGATGGCCGAAATGGCGGTAGGCACCGAGGGTTCGCCGAATAATACTATATACATCAACAATCTCAACGAAAAAATTAAACTTGAAGGTATTCTTCGTTCTCTCTCTACTTTTATATATGAATGCATATATCTCAATGTGTTGCACACACACACACACACACACACACATACACACATATATGTGTGTGTGGATTTGAAGTTTGAATGATGCCATTTATTGCAGAGCTGAAGAAATCTCTACACGCTGTATTTACACAATTTGGGAAGATAATGGAGATATTAGCCTTCAAATCCCTAAAGCACAAAGGTCAAGCTTGGGTTGTTTTTGAGGACGTTTCTTTCGCTACCAATGCACTTCTCCAGATGCAGGGCTTCCCCTTCTACGATAAGCCCATGGTTTGATTAAAATTCTTCTTATTCTTCTTCTTTTGTTGATATTTTTGCCCCTTCATTAATTTCTGTTTGTAGGTGTTAATTGTTGTATTTTATTTTATGGACTTGATATGATAATTAAACATCATGACTAATAACTTTATAGACATTAGTCAAAAATAATTTGTGAGAATCTGGGCTTTATGGATTTATGCCAATATATCTTTTAATTGCTATAGAGCTCTCACTGCTCTTTTATTGCCTTACATGTGTGAAATAATTGCTTAAAGGGATTATTCTTATCCTGTTAGTACTAGTGTCTAACATAAGGTTCTGGCGGCTCTTTATGAGTTAAACAATCACACATTAAAGAAAATGTCCATTGTGGTATCTATCGAATGAATCTAAATATTTTAAATAAAATTGTTAGGGAGTTGGAGTATAGGGTTGCAAATTTTCGATCAAGTGATCTTTTCTTTGAAACTGGAGGAATTTGTACCCCCTCCATCTTGGTATCCAGAATTTTATTTCTGGTTTTTGACTATAAAGCTGCAAAATGTTAAGACTTCAGACACTTCACAAAAACAAATAAGGCACTTGCATCCGATAACGTTCCTTTTTGTTGTTGGTAAATTAGTTTTAAATGATATTCAAGGTGTTTGTTTTCTCGGTATATTATGATTTCTAACTAATGGAAAAGTGTTCCTAATCATAACCTCAAATTCCTTCTACTTTCTTTGTGATCATATTTTTGTTATTGCATTAATCATTATTATATGTATTTAATACAGAGGATACAATATGCAAAGTCAAAATCGGATATCATAGCAAAGGCAGATAGTACTTTTGTGCCACGTGAAAGAAGAAAGAGGCACGAGGATAAAGGTAACATATTCCTTTAATGTGTACGATTTATGTCCAATAATGCTTTTTTGAGATGTGAGACAATTATTTTGAACTTTGTTAATAGCTTTGGAATCTTTCGGTATTAAGTACTGTTAGGTACTTCATTTATATAAAGAAAAAAAAATTGTACCATGTTATTGACATATTTTTAGTTGATGAGCTTTGAACTTAGTAAGACAGTATAATAGTTTGATCACATACTTGATTGATGATAGGATAAAAAAGTTGTTAGAAACATTGGCTACTTTAAAAATGCAGTATGTTCAAAAGAAATATCTATAAGTTAACATTGTTCAAGAGAAGAATACTGGACAATAATTACCAAATTGCTGAAAAGATATATGATTACCACCTAGTGAGTGTAATAACTCACCGATTACGCACACTTGTGTATTTTTATAGTAAACTATGACCCCCAAGAAAATTATTGCCTTTGGGGAGTATTGAACTCGTGATCTGTAATTTGAAGAACACTTATTTCTAGGCTCATTACTATTTGATCTAAACCAAAGATTGTATGAATATTCACCCAAAAATCATTTATGTAACTCTTGAGTTTAGAGTTTTTTGAGAACTAATATAAAAGAGGTCGATTTTGATGATGAATGTTAGGTAATTTCAACGTGCAAAAGTTTAATTGTGAAATGTGGTGTTATGTTCGCATTAAGTGCATAAGTTGTGTTTCCCTATAGCTAATAACGGATCCCTAGGAGAGATTTGAAAATTTTAGTTGTCTGAGAACTAGTTTCGTGAATCTGTAAATGAATAATTTGCCTTATAGTCTTCTTCTTAAGTTATATAGTTCATTGTATCTGGTTAAAGATTTCGGCAACAATTTCTATTTAATGATGTAACTTAGGAAAATGCTATTTTCACAAGCTTTTTTTTCATAAATAGTTTCACAAGATCTTGTCTCATATGAGTAGGTTGAGTCCCACTTTTAGGGGTGAGGGGTCCTCGTGGAACTATCAAAATTACTAGTTGAAAATACATTCCCTAGTACAATTTAATATGAGGAATGGTTAAAAGGTTTCCACAACCACTATAGGAAATTGAATTGACAATTGTATAGTTTCATGTTAGAGAAAGAGTTAAATCATAATGAGTATAAGAAGATTTAATAAAAAAAAAAATGTTTTCCAAATATTGATAGAATGACTTAATTGTAGGGGGAAAAAAATTAGGATGTAGCTATGTAAGGTAATTTGTGTATGTATGTAGTTTAACTTTCTTTATTTACAGGGCATTTTTCACATTTTCTTTATGATATTTAATTTCTCTCTCATGCTATAGGAAGGAAGCGAAAGGAGCAGCATGATGCTAATCAAGCTGCAATGGGTCTGAATCCTCCTTACCCTGGTGCCTATGGTGCAACACCTCAGGTGAGCATGTCTTTTAGGACTACCTCTTTTGACTCTATTTTAGAATTGACTTTTTTGAAGTTGTATATGAGATAGGATGATTCCTGACCATTTCTATCATTGATCCGATTCTGAATACCATGAGCAAGTATACAAATTTTAAGGAGTTAAATTATCGACTAACATGCTTAGTGTTGAAAATTTACAAAATACAACTCAAAAGCAGGAAGCATATAAAATAAAGCTAACAAAACTGGAATTAGAATACGTAACGAAGTAACTATATGTGCTCAACTAAAATTTCTTACATTTACTTATAGAATTACTTATTATGGCAAAGCACCCTTCAAAATATATGCTCTGGATGTACAAGTATGATTACTATTTTACAAGTATGACGCCTGTTAGCATTCCAGCTTTCAATGTGGTAGTACCATCTATGCTTTTGGTTTCGAAATGTATCTCCATGATCATTCCTTTCTTGTTACCTTATACTCCCATACTATATGAAACAATCCTTTGCCTCTCATCTTTAAAGGAAGCATATTCTTTTAAGTAGTGTATCTCTTAGTATTTCCTTTAAGAGTTTTATCATCTGGTTCTGTCACATTGAAAATTTTAAGCTATCACAGATACCGTACATGGGTGGTGCCAAATCAGTTGTTCCCGATGCTCCAGCTCCACCAAATAGCATATTATTCATTCAGAATCTTCCTCATCAAACAACTTCAATGATGCTTAAAATGCTCTTCTGCCAGTACACTGGATTTAAGGAAGTCAGGATGGTGGAAGCAAAACCAGGGATATCCTTTGTAGAGTATGAGAACGAGATGCAATCAACTGTTGCAATGCAGGGACTCCAAGGATTCAAGATAACGCCCGAGAACCCAATGTTGATTACCTATGCAAAGAAGTAGATAGATGAGCATTTGTTTCTGCTGTTTGTAACGGGGAGAAATAAAAGGCGGAGCATTAACATGATTGTTGTCATTCTGATGAGATGTAATATTCATTCTTTGGCCTCTCTTTTTACTTTGTTGCATAATAGTTTTGTAGAATTACTTGTATAATTGTAGCTGGACTATTCTGGGATTGTTTTCTAGTTAAAAATTGACCATATTTTTTTCTTTACTTTTAAGCTGGCTCATGTAGCCAGATGATCTGCAGAATTATCATAACTGTAACTAAAACCTAAACCTGAAAGTATTATTTAGGCGCCCATATCTGAGATAGTTATATATATCTCTCCCTCTCTTGAGTGATTCCACCTCCCCATTACTGTTTAAACCCATCGAAGTCCAACTGGCTTGATAGGTGATAGATCCAGGGCACAGAGGTTAACAGAACATGGGCAATTGATTAAACATCACGAAGTGTTCAAGGATATAGTATAACTATTAGCGGGGCAATCCAGGCCCGACCGAACATGGCAACTCCTGGCTACCTAATGTTTGGTTTATATGCATGTGCCAACTGGAGACGTTAGCTAAGAAATGCAGATATTCAAACATCTAGACTTCTGCTTGAACTAAATTGAGAGGATTCAAATACGAAGCAAGTAACTCTGTTATGCTTTGGGGATTGAATCAAAATACAGGATTCAGGTTTCTTACTTATGGTACAGTCGACCAATAGTTAAAATACAACCATTATATTCTGATTGTTAGCCTAGCATTACATTGCTTCGGTGACTAAGATCACAACTTTCACTTGACCTCCGTTATATTCTGATTGTTAGTCTAGCATTACATTGCTTTCGTGACTAAGATCACAACTTTCTCTTGATCTCCTGTGAGCGCCTCCTACCCAGGCATGCCAGTGCATTGTGATTTATAACAGCAAATTGTCCTCACAGTTGCCAAGGAAATAGAAAAGTAAGAAACCGAGGCAAAGATACATTGCCAGGGCAGTTATAATGAAATGAGTATGAAATAGGGGATTGGGGTATATAGTCCAGATGACTAAGATAAAGCTCCAAGCAAGCTTGTTGAATAATTATGGAGAATCAAGAGTCTTTGGGTGGCATTAAGAGGTGTTTGCTAACTGCTATGACATCTATCGTCATATAAATGATGTGCTAAGTTGGTACAAATATAATTCCCACATCTATTAAACCCTCTCTAACTCGGTTTTGTGTTTCTCTAATTGATCTTTTAACTCCTTCCTCCATACTTGGATAAGCCTTTCTTCTTTCTTGATAAGTTCGGTCTTTGTCTTCAACTCTTCTTCCATGATAGCAATATCCTTTAAAGATCAGTGAATCAAACTTGATCAGTATTTGAAACATCTAAGTTGATAAAAAACTACCACAATTTGATCCATAGGCTACCTTATGGAGAAGTTCTGCCTTGGTTGGCTGATCCTCGCGTTGCAGACCGGTAAAATATAGTTGAAGCTTTTTAGCAGCCTCCATAAAGTCTCTGGCATGTCTCTCCACATCAACTGATTTATTTTTTTTTAAATTAAAAAGAAGAGGCATTCTGTTAATCAAGTATGTCAAACGAAATAATGACATCCTAAGTTCACTCTATAGAATAATCACGTATGTTTTTAAAAGAGGGTCTAAAGAAACACTTGTGTTAAAATGATCACTACTTTTTTCTTTTTTTGATTACAAATAAATAGAAAAGCACTAGTTTTTTTATAATTGTTATACAACGTTAAAAGAGAAGACGGATAAAAGTCCTGGTGGACGCATATTAAGAAGAGGAATGAAATGACAAAATTGCCCATAATAATATGTCATTAATTATTTTCGATGTAGGTGAGAGAGTGACTTTATAGCTATTTAATTCAAAATATTATCTCTCCATACTTATTAATATGGAGAGAGAATTAGAATAAGAAAAGTATAACATATTTAATGCTAAGGACATAATAGGAAAAAATATGTAAATTTTTGGTTATTAAAGGAAAGTGGACATTTAACATTGGACTACCCAAAATAATAATAAGGACTTTTATCGTGGGACGGAGGGAGTATAAGACAGATCTGTAAACAATGCACTAAGTTTAAATACAGTCACGGTCATTGAACTATACCCGCAGGTCCCACACAACTTATGCTGCGGCTTCCAGCCGTTAACTTTGACTTTCGTTCCAAATTTAACGGGCAACATCTGTTGATAATTTTGACTTAACATTTCAGGGTAAAAAATTGTACCAAAATAGCGAAGCAGTTCCCATTTGTACGAGAAGTGAAGGTCATTTTGGTATTTTTACACTGAAACTTGGGCAAAACTGTCAAGTCAAATGTTGACCGTTAACTTTTGGATGGAAACAGACAAAATTATGGGATTGAAAGTGTTGCAGGAACTTGAATATTTAAAATAAAATAAAGTGTTCAATTACCAAACTGAATGTGCCTGGTACGGGAAAAGTTCAATACCGGAGGTATATTTAACCAACATAAGTTCCAATAAATAATTGATTTCCAAAATGTGCTTATTCACCGCCCCTTAAAAGGACAAGTCTTGCACTCTTTCAGAGATAGATATAGCCTTCACTAGTTCAGGTGGGCATAAGCAAATTCAGATCACAAATTACCCATGCAACAAATCACTAATTGTCTATCTGCCCTATAAAGTGGTGAGGCCTGTGAAGAAATTAGGGATCAGCATCGTGTACGAATTTGAGGGATGTTTGTGCCTTGGTTAAGAAAAATAATCAAAACCAACCCTCATACCAGAAGTTTTGCACTGATTGGTGAGCAAATCTAGAGAATACAGGTTTTGTATACAAAATGTATACAAGAAAAGGACAGAGACAGAGATGCTCACTCTGATGCGAAGGGTGGGGAGAACGGTCAATTGCTTGGAGCTCTCTCGCGGGCAAGCATGGAAGCAAAGCAGCCTCCAGTGCCATCACACAGGCAATCATATCCTCCCTTGGGGAAGGAAGCTGCAGCTGTGAATCAACAGTAGGCTGTTGATCCCATACCTGTCTCTCAGCCATATTTGTGGCTCGCTATTAACTTGCAAATGTGGAGGCACAGTGCAACTGCTCTCTCAGCGGAGATCACCCAAACTCCAAATTCTGCAAGTAAAAAGGACCAATATGCATTACAGATGATCACTAAATTTGGGATGCATTATGATTGTGAACTACAGGAATCTCCAGATACATTATCGAAACAGGGGGGGAATCGTCTGTATAAGTTTGGTACACAAAATATTTTTACCAGAAATTATTCATTCTTTTTTAGCTTGAAGAAGCAAGAACAATTCTAACATGGGCAGCTACTTGGTCACAAAGGAGAGAATGTTAGGTTGTTATCGAAGAATTGTAAACTAGAAATTTCCCCCCTTAAAGTTTTGAACATTTGAACATCAATATTGAATTATGCCCTCTTAATGAGATGTTCTAACAAAATCAATAGAAAATCATGATAATCAAATCAGTTTTTAACTAAAACATCTCAAAATGTATATGCTGAAATAAATAAATATATATATATATATGAGGACCGATCCATAGCAAACGTTGTAAATAAGAGTATAGCCTTACAACACATCGCGACCCTCCATCCGAAGATCTAAGGTTTAATAGAGGTCCCGTCCATGATTCAGTTTTGAGTATTCCATGATTTAATATCATGGATGAGACAAATGTCCAAAATACCCTCCTTATAAAAATCTCTTGTAAACTGCGCACGCTAAGTATTTTTGGCCAATTGGTCAAATTCAAATTTTATTTAGTTTTTTAAATCGTTTCTTCTTCTGGGTACCCACCCTTTTGAAAGTAATTGCAAAGGGCAATCCCAATATCATTGTCATCATTGTCACTCTCCAAAATTTTTGCGTCCCTCCCTTTTTGTTGTTTCTGATACAAATCAATTAAAAACTCCATAATTGCTCATACAAACAAACAATTACTGCCCTAAATTAAATTTACTTGTACTAAATTCAAAACACAAATACAAATTAACACAGATGAGATCAATATTAACACTATCCACAAAACAAAAAACTGAAAACTGATAAAATTAAGGAAATAAAAAACTTAGAGAAATATTCTACCTCGATACGGAGTGGATTAGAATTTTTCCAGACTCTCATCAAACACAATTTCTAAGAGGGTTTTAATGCTTTATCTTCCGTGAGAGCCTGAAGACATAATATATATATATATATATATATATATATATATATATATATATATATATATATATTGCAGATTATTGGCCAAGTAGAGGTAAGAGAAAGAAACGTCTGTATAGTGTTGTGCCTTGACGTCGAGTATGCAGAGGAGAATGAGGATGAGCCACGCAAAACGGAGTGATGTTGACGATGCCGGAGACTCGTCGGAGTCTGATACGTCGAAATAGGATTCTGGTAAAGAAGATTTAGGCGGAGGTGGATAGTCCGCAAAGATGTCGGCGAGAATGTTACTGAAGAGAGAGGTAATTCATCACGTCAATGGTTACCTTTTCTGTGCAGCCACCTTGTTGCTTCGGTTGTCTTTGTGGCACTCCTAGTTGGGCTCCAAGTAAGAGCCTCGGGCGAATCCCAGGCCCAATCACACAGAATGTCAAGCCAAGCCAAGCTATGTCCCGAGCCTGCAGCAAAATTCGTTACCCGACTCTCTGTGTCAACACACTCCTCAACTTCCCCGACTCCAAATCCGCCTCTGCCGCTGACGTTGTCCACATTTCCGTCAACATGACGCTTTTCCGTCAACATGCTCAACGACATCTCCGGCGAGGCGCGAGACGGAGAAATCCTCGCCGTGCACAGAGTTCAGAGTTCAAATCAAAGAAAAAGCTCAGAGTTCAAGCCTTAATCAACAAATCATGGCAGAACATGAAGCGAAGTAGGCGAAATATAGATCAAACTCCAAGTCCAACACATGGATTGTCACTAAAAGAAGCAATTAGCGTCAGCATTTCCCATGGAAAGTTAGTCTCCAGCGCCACTAACGATGTAAATCCAGCATCAATGGTGCTGATATTCGCTAATCCGATATGGACCGAAATGGCAGTTCTATCGAAGAGATGTGTTCGAGCGTCGATAACGAATGTCTTCGGGCTCAAGCGACGATAACGAATGTCTTCGAAGCAGATGACTTCGGCCTTCGGGAGTTCAACGGAAGACACTTCGGAACGAATTGTAATATGTAATAAATTTGATCCCCATATTGAAGGTGTCTCCGCCACTACTCACGGCGTCAATCTTGACTATCCATCCACCACCTTCCGTCGACCGACATACCTGTCTTCGTTCAACCGCATGTCTCTCTGACTCTCTCGCTTGCTCTGTCTTTTTAATCGATTAATTTTGTTCTGCTCTTTAGTTCACTATTTTGTTTTTGCAAGTTTCTAATTATAATTTTGGCTTGTAAATTTCTCGACATGGTGATACAGATAATAACTTGATGGAATTTGTAAACTTGTTAAGAAAGAAACGGATTAGATCTGATGGAAAGCCAATTTTCGTAATAAAGAAATGACAATCCAAATTTTTGTAAAAGATAGGATCTTTTCTCAAAATAAGAATTATGAGTGTTGAAAATTGGAAGGGAAGTTAATCATATTCCTAGAGAAAGTGCTTGTGCTAAGTTTGAATCCTACCATGGTATTATTATCATCGTCTTACTTTTTGGTGTGATTTGATTACCCTGAGAAACAGTGAAGATAAATAGTAATTTTAATTCTTTAATCTTTTTAGTAAGCAAATTATCTCTCATATAGATACTCTACCTTGGCTTCTTGCCTTCTTCAATCAATTTCTTTATGTGAGGATTGCCCTCGGAGTTTCGATCTTTAGTGAAACTTACTAATTGATTTTTGGATTTTAATGTGCTTTTGTTCATAAAGCTCTGTATATTTGACTGACGTACAATCAAGGATATGTGGTAGTGGAAGATGAGGACTTGCCAAAGGATGCGAAGATTGTTAAAACACTGCTAAAATCAATGGGACTGAGAGAGGCTTGTGGCTGTGAGAGCACAAAAAGAAAATCAGCTGGAACCCCAACACATCTATAATTCAATATATAGTCAATGCAATAAGGAGGGTATCTGACGAGCCATCTATTAAACCCTTACATGTTCGGATGGAGGGTAGCGATACTCACATTTGCTATGGATCGGTCTTATATATATAGATATGTGAAAACACTGAACACATGTCATAAAATTGTTGATTTTATTCGATCAGAGAACACAGAATACATACATAAACATATACATTTATATGTGTATATGATTGAAGATGGTGACTGCGACGAGCAAGTGCAAGCGAATTCGGAAATAGCTAGGGGAGACTCTAACCTATAAAGGAGAAGATCCGGCGGGAAGGTTACCGGAGAATAGCGAGGGGAGAACAAGTCGACGGAGTGCAGGCAGACGGCCGTATATGAATCAACTCAGCTACACAGTTTTCTCTTTTGGACATCACAGAGAGAGAGAAAGGGGTTTAAGATCCCCTTCCCACCGGTTAGCATCAAGTTTTTTTTTGGGTAACGCGGTTAATTGGCTGCAGTCAATTGATTAATTTATTCAAAAATAAATTTTATGCTAACCAGTTTCCTATATTTCAGATGTCCCAAAAATTGATAAAAATATAATAATAATAAAATTGCATGATAAATAGTACTCCCTCCGTCTCAAATTAATTGCTCAGTTTTAATTTTTTTAAATTAAATTGACTATTTTTAGAATTAATAATTAAGCATATATAAATATATTTCTAAAATTATAAAAATTGGGGTTAGTAATAAATTGTATATACTTTCTTTTGGTTATAATCTCTTCATCTATATTTTAGTAAAAATAGTAAAAAGATTAATTTAAAAAATGGTCAATTTGACTTTAAAAAATCAAAACTGAACAATTAATTTGGGACGGAAGGAGTAATACTCCTGTCTTTGACACCTTAGTCCTCCCATAGAGCAGATACTCTATCCCCAATTTCTTTGTCTTCTTGTGTCCCTTTACTTAAATTTTGACATCTAATCTCTTACTTAACACTATTTAATTCTAAAATAAAATTAAAAAAATATTTGTCAAAATTTAAGTTGGAAAACACAAAAAGACGGGGAATTTAAGATAAGAGGATCTGCTCTCAATCCTCCCTACAAAAAAAATGATTATTTAATTTAGATTGTTACGTGAATTTAATTTAATTTTTAAAATAATAAATTTATTATGACACCAAAAATAAAATACTTTCCAATTTTAAAAGCACTCCGCGTTAATTTTTTTTGGTAATACTCTAAAAGTTATTTTAACTATAATGAGATTTTAACTATGGGAATATTGTTAATAATAAACTGCATAATTTCATTTCTCAAATTTTAAACTACCAATAGTTTTCCGAGAGAGAATCTCTAACCAAAATATTCATAATTTATTTATTTGACTTACACTTCACTTGTATCGAAATAAATACCTTGCTCTCATAATTACTACAATTAATTTCGTGACTGCTATTTTATGGAGGGATTTGGTCAAAATTTAAAGTTTAGGACTAGTTTCAATCAAAATCACAAACACCGAGATATGAAACTTGATTATCAGCTCTTGTGAACTACTACTAATACATACATGTACTCCGTATATCCCTTAATATAATTCCATTTAAAATTGTGCACACGTATTTTGAACATGATTATATAACATTAAATATAATATTATTTTTCTATATTATCCTTGTATTAGTTATAGAGAGTGTTATTGATTGGACAGAAAACTAAAATTATATTTAATACTCGTAGTAATATTAAAAATTAATCAATTAATGCTTACTTCAAATTCTCAAACAATTTATAGATACATAGATTGATAGATACAAATACACAAGTGAGGAGGGAATCACTAGTATCTCCATCCCTTGAAATTGAAATTAACATGGACAACATAACGCATCCTTAACTGATCCACACTGTAGACTATGTATTCATTGTACAACAACCGAGCCTGCAAGCAAAGCAAGAAGCATTTGAATGTTTAATTTAGTGATCTCAATTAAATTATTATGATCATATATATATATATATATATATATATATATATATATATACAATCTCAACAAGTAGTAAGTAAATGTGCATGACACTACACTACTAGAGTAGACCTTGACGACTGAAGATTGTTCTTTTGGCTTTCCCAAGGGAACAACAACACCATCTTCAAGTGTCTCGACCTCGGAAACATCTGGGGCAGTTGCACCAACTCCTTTTGTGCTGAAATGTCAGGTATAACAAACAATATTACTATCCTCCACTGAAATAAATCCCTATATGGTAACTAATTTCAGCCCCGTATGACTTTAAATTAGATTTGGTCTTCTAGCCTAAAAAACAAGGATTCAACTTGTTATAACAGGAAACAACTTCGTTGGTTTAGGCAAAACATGAAACTAAAATGTACCATGAGCTTCACTTTTTCTAGGTAGGTCCTGGTTATGTTGGATTAGAGTTTCAAGTGGATGAGCATACTCTCCAATACATTATGTTGCTAAATAAATCTTTGGGCCTCAAAGTTGTCTACTATACAAGGAAGAAGGGAAAGGAGATTGAGAAGTCAATAGAAAACGAAACCTTAGCTTTCCATCCGGCAACTTGTCTGCATCATATTTTCCAATCAGCAGCTCGGCCATGTCGCCCAATGCAACCTAAAACATAGATGACATGGCAATTTAGTAGAAGACATCTCAAGATAATAAATTAATAGGAAGAAAACTAGTTCAACAAAACAAAAAAAACCTGAAAAATCGAGAAAATATTGTCCGTTACAGTGGTATCACGTCATCAAGTATCACAGACTCAACATAATGAATTGAAAGAAATGTGTGGATCCCCACTTCATCAATGATGATAGGAGAGCAAAAGATATGAAACATTTCTCTCTCATCCATTACGTGAGTGTGTGATACTTAAAGACGTGATACACCGTCACATTCAATATCTTCCACTGTGACTTCACAAGTTAGAAAAAACACACTAACTTGATCATAAAAGAAAGTGAAACATTTTGTCTTTCACAAAGTATCTCTAATTCTCTCTTTTTCCTCGCATAAAATCATGAAAAGGAAGGATCTTTTCTAACGAGTGAATAATAAATGAATAAGTGATGGCACATGACATTTCCTGAAATTCAATTTAAGCTCTCCAAATTTATTCAAGTAACACGGCGGATTTTTAACATAGAAATTACAAAATCAACTAAGGACAACCTCACATAAAAGCAGCACACCCTCTGTAGCCGTAGGGGTTGAGCAGCAATAGTTTGCACTTTTTGAGAACATGTCGGCAAAATAAACACCTTTTCCAAACATATAACCTGTTACAGGTGCTTCAGGAGGAGCGATGCGCAAACCTGGTGGTTTTTTATGGTACAACTTGTAGTGAGAACATTTGCATATTCAACAGAAATAATAATATGAACTGGAAGAAAGGATAACCTTCTTTTAGAATTCCAGTCCAGTTTGTGAGCCGAGAACCATGCCACAAAAGCATTCTATTTTTCGTATTGGAGAACTGCTCAAAAGAATAAAAGAAGTTATGCCGGGCTAAAAATGATTACAAATAACAACAATCTGAAAGCAACAAGATACAACTTCAGTACAAAGCAAAAGATACCACATAAAAAAAGGAAACTGTTCTATTTACCTTCTTGAATCGCTCAAGTTCACCCTTCCTTGACACACGTAATATCTGGACAATATCCACAGCATAGTTCGAATGTGTCTTTGCATGAGTGTTCTTCATATACTTAACAACCTGAACAAGAAAAAAGAATCTACATATAAATATACCAAGGTTAGTATCATCCAATTGGATGCAAAATAATGAACAGCAGAACTTCTACTTCATAAAGACTTTTAGGTCATCAAGGAAGGAAGAGCAAAGCAATTGCTAACTTTATGTTTTAAAGTTGCAAGGATTAATGATTAACGAGTGAAAAGGTGTTTCTCATACCATATTAAACTCCTTGGAATTGACTTCAAGGGGCATCAAATCACAATTGATGCGTTGATAACAAGAATACAATGGATCTTCCTATTACAACAGCAAAAGTAAAAATTAAAAACCGAAGTTACAAGTCATTCAACAGAGAAGCTAGTATCCAAAAACTGCCAAAGCGAACATAAATTCCACCCGAATGAGATTTAAAAATGAATACGTACGTTGTATTGACAGTTCCAAAGACTTGAAGTAGGTACAATAAAATCAGTAAAGCCCAACTTAGTTCAATGAATATCTATTAGTATCATGTAAAAGGAGGACAAAGTAACCTGGTCTCAAGAAATGAGGCATTTAGGATTCATAAAATAATAAAAACTGAACTTCAAGTGTGGATTATTGAAGTCTAAATGTAAAACCCAATTTCCACCTCACTAAGGGTGTAAACGAGTCGAACCGAAGTGAACATAGAGCTGCCCGAATTCGACTCGAAACATTAAATTCATACTCGAATTCGAATCGTATTTGAAAAATTCTACTCAGATTTGACCCAACTCTAATATTTATTACTCAAATTTGATTCGACTAGGATCAAATTATATTCAAACTACTCGCAAGTTTCAAATTCAAGCTCGAATTCGAGTCTCCACATAATAACTAACTTTATAATAAATATAATTATAAATTGAATTTGTTGTTTTACTTAGAAATGAGAAAATATATTTACTATTACACTTTACAAATATAAATCACAATTTAAATTAAAAACAAAACAAAACAAAATAAAAATAATTAATTATCCTAATTTGATTTAATTTTGTATATATTATAAGAGAATGTATCGAGTATCTAATCGAATTTGTATCAATCAAGTATGTATCAAATCACAATTGAGAATTCGAGTAGTTTGAATCTTAAATGAGTGTATAACCTTGCTCACATTTTACTCATATTTTTATTCGAACTATTTTTTATACTCAGATTAGGATCATATTATTAACGAATCTGAGTCTTGCTCGTATTTTTTTGAGTCGAGCCCGAACTGTTTGGTTCGTTTACAGCTTTACGGCTCACAACATCATCTTGGTTATAATTATTGCATGAAACTTAAAAGAAATGTCCTAAACAACAAGGAAAGTCATGAATTTGACACACAAAATCAAACAAGTAGTAGAAGACCAAAGGATCAATACCTGCACTCCTGCGACATCCTACAACAATTTTGTTGCTACCTCAATTTCTCCAAGGGCTTCAACCTTAAATCACATCAAAACTAATCACTGTCAATGATTCAATAAAAGTGACTAAATGCATACACACACAAAATCTCATGGCAACCCAATGATCGACAAAGAAAATAGGGAAATACCATTTCCAATTTGTATTTTAACTTTTGAGGACTGTCAATGACAAATTCACCTATCAACATAAAATTTTCAATGTTGATTACACATCATTTACAAAGGAAATAAAGAAAAGTACGTAGCAAGTTGCTATATTCCAAGAACTATCTTAATACAATCACCTATAAACACAAGAAGAAATTATATAAGAGGGACCAGGAGAGAGAGAAAGAGAGAACTCACTCATCTTTCTAAACCCAAAATCATGAGGAATAATTGTATAAAATTCTCTGCAAACAAAAGTCATGAGATATTGTCACATATTGGTCATAGGTTGTGAAAATATTCCATAGCAGCAACTACTTGAAACTGCAACACAAGTATGATTATGGAAGAAAAGTAGAACATATATATTTTGATATACTGTGAGAACCTTGTAGTTAATAATGTGAAAAGTAACTCTAAGAATTAGAGAGAGCAGATTTCCAAATTCTCACCCACTTAGCTGCTCAAGCTTTTTCCTATCTGATTGGCCAATCACATCAGCAATCCTCTTCAACATTTCGTAGCCCTATACATGTTCAAATCAAATAACAAGAATGCTTTAAATGAAAGAGTTGATAAACAAATAACACAAAACCATCATATTATCTCTAAAGCCAAACACCTAAAGATTCAATTAGAGAGAGAAAGAAAGAAAGAACTTAGCAGCTAAGAATACAATAAATTTACACACAAAAACTTGCAAATCAACTGCCGTCAGTGGACTCTACTTCCAGAGAAAGAACTCAGCAGCTAAGGATATAATAAATTTACACAAAAAGCCTGCAAATCAACTGCTGTTAGTGGACTCTACTTCCACTCACTTATATAATCATGTCGTCTCTGAAGCCAGAGTAAAAGCTGAAATCAGTACATAACCCTAGTTACATTGATCAGTCATGCCATTGGCAATAACCTAAAGTAGATGCTCAAAATGACACCCCACTGACCCACTCCCAAGAAGACTTGATACATACATTGGGCCCCATTCACAAATAGTTTGAGCTCTTGGAGCAACCGGTGGTCTAGCATTACAAGAGAGCTTTCTATGTGGGATGTATTAAGTTAAAAGTTCACCAAAATCCAATCATCCCGCACACTCTGTTATGTCTATCTAGTTTTTTTTCTTTGAGTTTCTCTTTCCAAGTGCAAGAATGGGATTGAATGTATGAGGAGGTGCAAAAAGTTTAATCTTTACTGTGTCCTTCTACCACGACTTAAGCTTTTGGAACAATAAGTAGTCATGATAAGCATCACTTGATTTTGAGCCTGGCCCAAGTTTTTTGTACCTTGATATATTTCAAGTATTGCTTGTAACTAACTTCTGATTTGATTAAAATATAAAAATCATACCCTTTATATTTCGGTTTCACTTTCACATAATAAAAAAATTAGAAATGATATTAGTGAATTGTAAGAAAACACAAGAGCAGAACAGAAAGACTAACCTTTAAAATTGTTGACTTGCTTAGCTTACCAAGTGGCAGCTTTTCAGCATTATATCCTACAATATAATATACAAAACATATTGACAACAATATGATTGAAACAAAAATATATCATACTTGCGTCCTAGTATCATGATTATAAGTAATAGTGTAATAAACAAACCTATTTCCATCATTTGTTGCTTCATCATGCTAACATTGCAAATAAGATCGATAAACTTTGCTACACGGGCTTCCAGCTTTGTTTCTCGAGGTTGAATTTCGATTGTAGAGTTAGAGTTCGCTTGGACCTGATAATGGTTATTAGGACTTCAGAAGTAGTGGACAATATGACATTCGAAGTTCAAAATGTTAATGTGGAAGATCGTCAATCCAACAAAGGTTAGACACTCAAATTTTTGGCACATGGGACCACCAACTTCGTTAAGGCAATTGAAAATAAAACTTAACTTGAGGAAAAGAACTTGAAATGTTACCCTTGTAACATCAGTGTCCCCTTTTATATTTTTTCTCATAAATTTTATTTTGGATGTCACTTTCTCGAAAACGTGCAAAAATGCAGGTACCTCAAGCATAAAGCTACTACAAGTAAGTATTAGTGTAAGAGGAGAAAAAAACTCACCTCTAACTTTTTCTCTGTTTCGGTGTAATCCATTTCCAACCATGCATAGCACTTTGGGTGACAAACAAACTCTTTCCGGTTGGACCACTGATTCTTAGTCTTGGCATAGAATTTTTGTTCAAACTCCTGGATGGCACTCTCTGGTGATTTGTAGGGGCCATTTAACTTATCTTGACCCTTTACACCAACTCTTCCCCACCTACTGTAAACCATTAATTTGCCACCATCACCAGATTCTGCAATAGGATATGGAAGATAGAAACTAAGAGTAAAAAAAAAATACTAGGGGAATCTGATAGACATGAGCATGTATGTTCATGACTGTTTTGTAACAAAGCAAATAAAGACTTGTGAATGGGATTCCAATTAGCAACGTGGAAATGACCAATGCTCCATGCTCTTAAAGTAAAGTGAAAATGCCAAATATATGTTTCACTTAGCATGTTCTACTAATTCATTACCTTGAGGCACATATATTTTCTTTTTAATTTTTCCATTACTTCTCATTAATGAATATATATGTATATATATATCCTCAAAGAGAAATAGAAGTTGTTATTTCTAAGGGAATAGAGAAGTAACCTAGAACTTGAATAACATAGAACTTGTTATTGTTATCCCCAACATTTGTCTGGTTCAACATGGCATCATAAATTTCATCCCCCTACATACACAGAAACAAAAATAGACTAAGGAAATAGCATGCCTCGCAATCTTCATATCAATCAACAAAGCAAAGACAAAAATCCCCTTACTCGTTGCAGAACATGGTACTGAGACTTAATCTCATCCGGAAGCCATTGATCCAATAATGCTGCACCTTTTTTGATAGCTGTTACCAGCTTCTCCTCCTTGCTTTTATTCACATCTTTTTCTTCGTTCCCTAACATCCACCAAAACCATTAGTAATCCGGAAAAGCAAAGGAAAACATACCATTTGTGGCAACAGGCATTAGAACTAATACAAATCAACAGTCGATGACAAATAATTCAGGCAATACATAATAGTAATATGCATTCATATATTAAAAAGTGAGTTGAAGCTTAATTAACTATTACCATCTATAACAATGTCTTTAGACTTGCTCACAAGCCGATCAATAAGCTCCTTCTTCGACCCGCTTGTAGAAATCCCTAAAAGAGTGGCTTCTTGGCGTAATTGTTTAACAGTCATGATTCTGAACTTGTCAGTAACCTTGGTTTTATTCGAATCCCCAATTTCAGAATCATCTCCCCTCAATCTTTTCTTTCTAGTTTTTGAATCTTTGCTCATTTCTACCCGATTCAAGTCACTGAGAATTATTAAGACAAGAACATAGAGAATAATTAAAGAAAATACCAATATATATATATGAAGTACTCCATTAAGTAGTTGTATAGCTTCCGGTACAAGCATTGACTAGTTCCAAGTGCCATTGTAAAGGTTTGAAAATGTAGCATAAATTAAATTCATATCCAACTTTTAATAAACTTCCGCTGAAAGACTACTCCATGTCCCACGCGCGTATTACTCCAACCCTTCCATTTAAAAATAAAATACTACTAGTAATATTTTTTCCCCATTAATAATATTTAAGTACATTTTATTAAGATTTTTATGTCTTGTTTTATTCAAAAAATAGTAAAACCTTGGAGTCTTGGAATATGAAGCTTTTTTGAAAAATTAATTATTGTCGTTATAATTTCGACGTATTGGTGAAAAGAAGTAACCAAAGTTTTTAAGATTTAAGGAGGGTAAAGTGGTTATTTAAATTTAATTAGAAATTTATTTTTTTTAACTCATAAAAAATGTATTAATAGAGCGATAAATTAACAGATTTGTTCGTGAACAAAATTCTTCAACTTATGGGGTTCGTTTAATTAAAACGAGTTGAGCTCAATTTATACTATTTTTTATTCGAATTCATCTCATTTAAACTCGATCTAAGCTAATTTTAAATTTGATAATTTAGTATTTAGTTAATTAAAATATTTATTTTTACATAGTGTTTAAAAAAATAACTAATTTAATTTAGTTTAACTCTCGGCTCAACTTATTTATTAATTAGTCAAATTCGAACAAAATATTGAGACTCGTTTAAAAGGGCTCGCCTGATTCGTTTAAATGTTTTAATTTATTTTTTTTGAGTAATATTATAGACATAAATTATTTTATAAATATTTTATAAATTGTTAATGTGTCATACTCCACCTCAGCATATTAATAAATAAATTATTTTAATATAATCTTTGGCTCCACATAATATATATCACATTAACAATTTATAAAATAATTTATGTATGTAGCATTATTCTTTTTTTTTTCTTTTTTTTTTAAGGTTTGTATCATTTATTTTCTTTTTGTCACAAACATAGTGGAACAAAACCTAACGCAGTCTCCAAACACAACCCTACGAGGCTGCCGCTTGCTTTTTTCTCTTTCCTTCTCTCTCTGTTCCCTTCACAGAGATGGCGGACAAGAAGAGAAAAAGGAGAGACGAAGTCACACATAAGAAAGAGAGAGGCAATCAGATGAGGAAAAATAAGCATACAAACTCGGAGAAAGGAGGTCGAGGAGAGAAAACGAAGAGGACTGGTCCCCATTTGCCTAACGCTTTGCGGAGAGAGGTCGAGCTCCTAAACCCTAACCATAATCCTTCCCTCAGTGACGAAGAAATTGATTCCGATGATGCTAACGATCTATATGAATACGAGGAAGCTATTCCCGAGGAAGAATCCCGTAAGAATCGCCGTTATGACCCTGTTGATAATTTCGAGTACCAACTTCCCGACGAATTTAAGGTTAGTTCATTTCTATAATTCTAATGTTAGTTCATTTTTTTAAGTATCGACCATTTCTCCCATCCCTTGGGGTTTATATGTGCTATATTTGTAGGATGAGAATGTTGAATCTGATGATGAAGATGAGGACGATGATTTTGGTGGTACTAACAGAGACCTAAGAGATAGTATTGAAGAGGAAGACGATGGCAGGCATGCAAGGATGTTGCAAGAAATCACTGGATTGCCCGGTGATGCTTTTGAAGGTAACATTGAGCCTCAAATTACTTACCTTAAAAATGCCAAAAAACATTCTTTAAATTACCACGCTTTTTAAAGTTTAGGATGCATGACATGCTAATAGAAGGAATGTTGCTCCAGTAGCTTGTGCTTGGATTTTTGATTGCCTTTTGAGTTCCATATAGTTTTGGGCATTCTGTTTAAATAATTCTGTAAAAAGTAAGTCTGACATATTTATTGACTAAAAGTCTGACATACTTGTTACAAAATTTCCCAATAGTCTGTAAATGATATATGACCATCACCTTTTATTTCAATCATTATTAGGACAAGCCTGATGTTTTTATTATTTACCAGGCAAAAAGAGGAAAAAGAATATTGTCGTATCTGAGGCTTATCCAGAGGATGAGTATAATCCTAGTCGTGATGTACTGGATGGTGATGGTTCCATTAGTATTCATGACCTTCTGGACCCACTTCACGGAAAGTCTGGTTTCACCAAACTTAAAAGGAACATGCAACGAATGGAGAGAAAGTCTATGTCCATTCATGCACCCCTTCCAAAACCAGATAGAGAGAAATTGGAAAGAAAGGCAGCTTATGAGCAATCAAAGAAGGACATCACTAAGTGGGAACCGTTGGTCAAGAGGAACAGAGAGGCACCTACTATCTACTTTGATGAAGATATAGACCTGGGTTTTTCCACAGTGGGGGCAATTGCTTCGGAATTTGAACCTAGAACTGCTTTTGAGAAACAAATGGCTGCATTGGTTAATAATAATGAAGTTGCAGAAGCTCACAAAAAAGATGGTGCCAGGCTCCTTGAACTGAACAAGGTAGAAGGGTTGTAAAATTCAACACCATAGATTTAATTCTACTGTTTCTGTCATACATGGCTATAATATTGCACTGTCAATGCAGTTTACTATAAAAACATTTATACAGTGGAAAATGAATATAGTAATTACCTCAAGGTTGCCGGTTGTAATCCCCATACTTGGGGCGAAAATTATCAATGAGAAAAAAACACAAATTAATATGATGGCTTAATAAAAAATTTCTTTTGGGGTTCATAAATTATGTTTGTCAGATATCGGTTGAAGATGTGAAGGATCGCCAGGACCGTCTTGCCAAAATGCGTAATCTTCTTTTTCGTCATGAAATGAAGGCGAAACGAGTTAAAAAGATAAAGTCCAAAACATACCATCGCTTGTTGAAGAAAGACAGATTGAAAGCAGCAGCGTCTGAAATTGAAATGGACCCTGAAGCTGTTAAAGAACTTGCGATGAAGCAAGAGTTCAAAAGGCTTCAGGTGATTATTTCTAGTCATATTGTTTACATAAAGAGTAAGTTTGTAAAAGTTTCTTGATTGTAAAAAATAAGTTCTGTTTTAATCTGTTAACATGTCCTTTGTCATAGGAACGCTTGACACTGAAGCACAAGAACAATAACAAATGGGCGAGACGCATTTTAGAGCGTGGTTTGAGTGCCCAAGATGATGGAACTCGAGCTGCTATCAATGAACAGCTCCATCAACATGCTCTTTTGACTAGAAAAATGAACTCAATGAGGGATGGTAGTAGCAGTGATGACAGCAGTGATGATGATGAGGCTGATGACATTTCAGTTGGTTCAGATCAAGAGGGTGCATTGAAATTGTTAGAGAGAGCGAAAGAGAAGACACTTGAAGTACTAGAAGATGATGAAATGCCTAAATCAGGAGTGCTTTCTTTACCTTTCATGGTAATCTTTGCTATGTTCCCTCGTGTGAACTCTTATATTCCTGGTTTGGTAGTTATTTATCAATTTTTCTTCTGCTGATTGCATTGACATAGGTCCGCGGGTTGAAAAGGAGGAAAGAGGCAGCTGATGAAGAAGCTAAGGTTGCCCTTCAAGAATATGAATCGTCACTGAATCAATTGGAGGATAAGAGCAACACAGAAAGTCTAAAAACGGGTACTTCCAGTGGCAGGAGGGTATTTGGTGCTCCAAAACAGCAGGTTCAAGAATCAAGTAAAAAGATTAGATCAGATAATTATTATGGAAATACTGATAGTGAAGATGACTTTGAGACCAAAGAAGATGTTGATGTTGGAAATGCCAGAAGAAACTATATGCTTAAAGATATTAATGTTGATCCTAATGTGCTTCGCGAGGAGTCTGAGATTAGTCATGATAATGTGTTCAAGGTGAGGGAATTTCTTTTTTTCTTTCAACAGTTCTTTTTCAGAATGTATCTTGTTTTTAATATGTGAGAGTAACAACAATTTCATCTTTGTGGTGGGTAGAGTTTTGATGAAATTGTTAAGGACCCGGGTCCCAAGACAACATATGAAGTTGCTCTATTCGCGTCTGACTCATGGAAAAAGGTTAGATTTGACTTCAATTATTTCACTTCCGTTCATTGAATGGAATAATTTTTTCGCCTTCCATTCTTACCCTTGTTTAAATTTGAATGTTGAACAGAAAAAAAATCTACCACAATTTACCGAGCAGATGAAAAATAAAAATGAAATGGTTGCAAATGGCAAAAACTCTTCACAGCTTATGGAGCCTGCTTTTTATGATGATGAGATAGAGGTACAACCATTTAGAATATATAAGATGCACCACCATTTTTATTCAATGGTCTCTTATTATTCTTATTTGTGTTCTATTTCTGTATGTTGTGTTTTTACAGAAACTAGAAAATAATAGTGATACAGATGGTGAAGTTGGTATGGTGGATGGGATTTTAACTTCTGTAAACAAGTCAACCTACGAACTCCCATCTCAAGCTGATCTTATAAGGCGTGCTTTTGCGGGTGATGACGTGGAGGAAGAGTTTGAGAAGGATAAAGAGGATATGTTAAATGAGGAAAATCCAGAACCAGAAAAGCCCGTTCTACTCCCTGGCTGGGGTCAGTGGACTCATGTACAAAAAAAGAGAGGCTTACCTTCTTGGATGCTGGAAGAGCATGAGAATGCTAAAAAGAAGAGGGAAGAAACTCTTAAGAAGAGGAAGGATGCACATCTTAAGAATGTGATCATATCTGAGAAGGTCGATAAAAAGGTCAGTCATTTTGGTTATAGGGTTTATTAGGTGCATTACGCTACAATTTAGATGATAGAAACTGAAGTAATCAGGAACAGACGCATTGTACATGTACACAATTCATTAACTCTATTTATTACCTAATATGTGGTGTTTGTAATGGTATATGGCAGGCTGAGAAGCTGCACACAAAGACATTGCCTTATCCGTACACATCGAAGGAAGTTTTTGAGCGGAGCATCCGGATGCCTATTGGTCCTGAATTCAACCCTGCAACTGCAATTGGAGCTCTTAATCGCCCAGAAGTGTGTTCCACATTAGACTTTTGCCTCCCTTTGTTATATATTCGTTGTGAATGTTTTGGTTTTCATCCTCACTATGACACAAGGATTAGTGCAATATGGTTGCAAGGCTACTCTGACTTTGTTTGTGATTCATACAGGTGGTGAAGAAATCTGGTGTGATCATAAAACCAATCAAATATGAAGATGTGGATCCCCATGGGAGAGCAGAGGAGCATAAGCGGAGTGGGAAGAAGAAGAAGAACAAGAATTGAGGCAGAATGTGAAAAAGATTGATACAAAGAGATAAAAGCGGACTGCAGAAGCAGAACAAAAGGAGTCCAGGCAAAGCAGTGAAAAAAGATTACTGTTTTTATCCATTTAGAATTTATATGGGTCCTGTTTTGCCCTTTTAGTCAATTATGTATAATATATATTTCGTTGGCAGTTGGCAGTTCTATGAATGCCAAAGGAGAACTCTATATATATATTTTTTCTTTTTTGTTTTCTTTGTCGTTATGTTCTTTTATAGGAGAATTTGACAAATTGAGAAAATTGTATTTGTTAATTAGTAGATAAGGTATCAAGAAGAGGCTCTTTGTTAGGTTAGCTGTTAGAAAAAGGAGATACTGAATTCAGCTTATGGCATTTATTTATACGATACAATTTTGTTAGTTAGGACACTGGCCAGCATTTTACCAAATCCTACAGCATCATTTCCTCTTTTTATTTATTTGTATCAAAACAACAAAGGTGTTAATTAATAGTATTTCATAGTTATTTTATAATTGTTAGTAGTAGTTCATAGTTAATTTATAATAGTTATATTTATTTGTATTAAAATTAATAATTTTATATTAATTTTGAATTTTAGAATTTTACAAATTGATTTTAAAAGGTCAAAATTTATCTTTAATTTTGGAACAGAGGGAGTAATATAATGTATGTTAAACTGTCTGTCAGTATTAAGATTCCTTTTCTGTATATAAATGAGATTACGTCTTTGATTAATTGATTCCTTTAGACAGATGAGGTTTATCTACAACATAATTAAACACCTTAAATTTTATATTTATGTTTGAAAATCATGATTAAAAAAAATATTATATATAAGCATGTATATTTTATGTTTTGTTATTATTGTGACAATATCATTGTACATGGTGGAAAGTTTAACCTGTGAATGTTGTGATAACAGGAAATTGCTGTTGAATTACTCTGAAATTTAGTCTCTGGTTAGGTCTCATATGTCAATATAAGTCTCATCAAAAAGGTTAAATTGTACAAAATTGTAATATAGACATTAATATTTTAATTTTTATAATGTCATAATTAATTTTTTAATTTTTTGTAAAAGTGTCTCCTCAAACCAATTTTTGTAGTTGAAGTATTGTCATAATATATTGTGATTAAAGAACGACTACTAAAGATAGTACTGTCATAATTTATTTATTTTTTGACTAAAGAATAAGTATTAAAGACAAATATTTCTCTTTATTATTATTTTAAGTAATCTTAAATTAAATGTTTACTTACTTTAAATGAATTTTTTTACCATAATTTACCTATAATACCTTTATTATTAATTGTTATATTCTTATTTTCTATGCATATTTATGAAGCGTAATTTGCATAAAACTAAGTAATTAAATGATAATTTAAATATGAATAATTTTATCATTTTATCCTCTTTCTTAATATGCGCAAAAAATCAACCAATATTTTTATGTTGGGACGGAGGGAGTACAAAATAAAGGTCTTTTATGCGGACATGATAATTGAATATGAATGTTTTATAAATTTACTTATTTATATTTTGACCCTTATAAAATTATTGTTGGATACGGTCGGGGAATGAGTCTCCTTTGTCTCGAACTTCTGAATTGTTGAAACCTAAAAAGGAGAAGCAGAGTGTGTATCGGAGGGCGATTGCTAATGGCGTTGTGGAGGTTCTGTCAGTTTACAGGTCAGCTGTTTTGCATATTGAGCAGAAATTACTGTCTGATACTTTGCCCATTTTGGCTACAGTTACTCAAGGCCTCAATAAGGTAGATTTTTGAATTTCAGTTCCTCAATTCTTGTATTACATATTTTCAATGCAACACTTCAATGAGTTGTTATGTAGTTACTTGGCATGAACACGGGGTAGTAAGCGACCATCTTTCCAGTATTCTTTGTTCAAAAAAGATTGTCCACTTTCTAAGACTAAATGTAGACCAAAAAGTGACAATGTTCCAAAATCACCCACTATGAAAAATGGCTAAGGATATGTTTTATTTAATCATCGATATTATTAATATTTAAATTGCAATAGGGGGTTAAATCGGAAATTGTCAACCTTTCTTAAAAAGCATGATCTTTTAAATTAGACTGTCATTCATTTTGAGATGGCCAGAGTTATTCTATTATATTTTATTAATTTATTCTAATAAAATTCTTATTAATATAGTAATTATTAATTTAATATAAGATAAAAATAGAATGAAAAAAATGGGTACTTTTCTGGAAAGAATTACTTCGCCGCCATTTACTTTAAAGATCCTCCCAAACATTTGGGTTTAATTATGAAACTATTCAAGAAGTACAGGAATATCTTTTTGAATTTTAACTGTGGTTTTATAGTCTACCTTACAGTAATTGGATATATGCATGTATACTGGTATAGTTGTTCACTTGTGATGGTCCTTAAAAAAAGCAGATCGACTGGTGGTGAAATTTGTTCAAGCATTTTTCCAACTAGTGAAAAGAAACAGCTAGCTAAAACAAGCTTTGTGTATGTATGATAAGAATATATGATTATTTCACTATAAGGTTACTGTTAAGATTTTATGTTATTCAAAGATTATGTATACAAATGAATGCAAACTGAGTAGCACTTTTGAAGTAGAGAGAAACAGATCTTCTTCGGTAAGTATGTTAATTATGTTGTTCTTTTCTTTAGTAACATCATCCTTTCATACTTGGGCCAAAATTACCTATTAAAAAAGTAATGTCCTCATTTGCAAGGGCGGAGCCAGAAATTTTTTTCCTCCTGGGCTACCAATTGCCATTTAGATTTCCCAAATAATAACAAACCATTACAGCCAAACACCCCCTAACTTGCTCAAAACCAACTTTTCCTACTCGTAACTTTTATCGAACACCTTGAGGGCTCTGCTTATAGCCCCTTTCTCTCCCTTGTTTGAATGTTTAATAACCAAAGGCACAAGCACCCAACAATCATAATAGATAATAACAAACTTGAATAGACTAAATTAAGCCCCAACTCCCCCAAAACCGTCAAAACCAAACTTTATCCAACTAATTGTAAAAACTAAGAAATTTTACCTTCAATGCAAATTAGCAAGAAATTCATTAAATGGTTCACTTTTTTTTATCAACTATGATGCAAACAAAGTTAAGGCGATCTAACTAATCAGTTCACCAAAAAAAATACCATTTATAGTAATATGAAACGCCAAAAAGCATACCATTCAATTATCCGTAACACAAAAGTAAAACAAGACTTCAATTCTTTACTGCCAAAATAGTGCAGTTGGCAGTCCCAAATTTGGTGGCTAATTGCACCTTCTCTCTCAATCCCCCCCTTCTCCTTCAATGCCTGCAATTAATTTAACCCGCTCAATTCCGTAATGGTCCTTGGCTAGTTGGCCCCTTGCTCGATTGCTCACTTGCTCCTCTTTCTTAGCCCTTGATGTGTTGAGATTACTTGGGCTTTTTTGTTGGCTAAAATATTGGGCTGGGCTAAGATATATAAGTAAAAAAAAAAAATTTGAACCGGCTACAGTCCCTACATGGCTCCGCCCCTGCTCATTTGCATTTAGTACTTCTAATTTGTTTGTGTTTTGACGTTGTTTGGTATATTTGGCCCATGTAATCATCTGCCACACTCTAGTTTCTTTTTTGCTTTGGTTTTACTTTACATCTTGTACAGAACTATATTATATGCTGTTATCAAAATGACTTTGTAATCATCCCTATTTCTTCCTTACTTTTGGTATCATACTTCTACGTTTTTTTGTTTGTATATTTTCTTCTTCGAGTGATTGATGGATGGTTATCCTAGTTTTTGGTTCTTCTCCCACCTCTTTATGAGCTCATTCTAGAGATTGAGCGTGATGGTATATGTGGAGGACGACTTCTTAACCTTTTGCACAGGCGATGCCACTGTGGGGTGCCTGAATTGCAGAGTTGTATTCAGAGGTGTGAACTTTGTTACTCTTCTATACTTCCTTTTTGATGCTGCCGGACAATTTATTTTCTTCAGGATAAATTTGGAACTTGGAAAGAGTGAGGAAAGGAAAGGAAAGGAAAAGTTGAAAAAGGAGAGGGTATGTGATGAAAAAAAAAACACTCTTAATGAACATACGTCCAATTTTATATGCTATTAAATACTCTGTTGTCAAGGATTGTAAAAAATTATTTATAAAAGACTGTTGACGAAGCTCTTATAGAATTTTATAACTCATTTTCTTCTCCTTTTCCCTTTCCTTTCCTTTCCTTCGCCTTACTCTTTCTGAGCATATATAGTCTTACTGTATTATTTCAAGTGTTATTCAGAAACTCAAGGCAACTGTATGTAGTTATTAGAAAAGCTTTGAGAGTGTCCTTCTGTGCTTTCAGAAAACTTGGGTACTTTTATACTTTATACTACCAATATACCTCATTGATAATTATGTAGTTTTCAATCTACTTTAGGTGCTTGGAGTCTCATACAACAAAACTACACATCATTCTCTCAACTTGGAACATAGATATTTATTAACATCTCATAATAGTTTGTACGGATTCAACCGGTTTAGTTCTTCTCCATACAGATATTTCTTACATATGAGGAAAGATTTCACTTTCTATCAGATATTACTTGATAGCTTGGTCATGTGAGCCCTAAAAGATCTTGCAAGTCACTTACAAACTTTTTATTTGGCATACTTTCCATCGGGCCTTCATATGCAGAACATGTTACCCTATGGCTACACTCTGGTCATGATATTAATACCTGGAATTCCTAGGTTAATTAATATTTTGGTCACCATACTAGGGGTTGATTTTCATTGTTGTTATCGAATTTTTTTTGTTACAAAATGGTCATTGCTTAATATTCCGTCCAAAAAAAGTGAACGGAAGACTAGACTAATGGTGAACATGTATTAATTATGTGGCAAGTGACGTGGATTAGGTTAATTAATGTTTTAGTCATTCAGATCGGGGGTCGATTTTTTCATTTTGTTATCAAACTTTTTTATTACATTCTCATTATCGAAGTATCAAAAATATTACAAATTAGTGATTTTATTACAAAATATTACAAATTTATGAAGAGAAAGTACATCATAGCTAATTTAAATTCATAAATTTTTCAAAATCATATTTAATTTGGAACTTTCTAAACACCAACCCAAACTGTAAAATAAAGGACCCCCTCAGATCTGCCGACTACTTCAAAAATTGGTGTAATAGAAATTATTTCACTCTAATTTCGAAGTGAAACAACTAGCTTTAGATGTCGCCATCATCAATTTGCCGCTCTTCTTTT